>OY720149.1:4287951-4775451 GCA_963082955.1 Cheilosia grossa | reverse complement strand
ATTTATTACTATTTCGTCCATATAGATAGACTGCCATTGAGTGTTACCGATGGCACTGTGGTATTGCCGAAAAAGTGTACTGAAGCGCGAGGAGATGCGTAAAAATATTCACAAATTCATTCTGGTTTCGCTTTGGAAAATAAAAGAGCAATAAACAAACAAGTTGGAATGGAAGTATTCCACACGCAAACTCCTAGCTATTCGTTCTGAGACGATGTTCTTCTTCTTTTCAATCGGCATGAAGCGGCTGCCATGATAGAGGAAAAAAGCGAGACAGAGAGCTTCTGGCGAAAACACGCGTAGATATTTGTTGTTGGTATTCTACTACTTTTGATGTAGAGACGAAAACCTTGCACATGACCAGGGTTACCTAGTCGGCGCTACGATTAGAGTGGATGATTTTTAAAATACGAACAGCCTTATTTATAAATGCAGCGTGGAGTCTGCTTATATTTACGCACCCTCTAAAATGCCCTTACGCAGGCAAATGTGATTTATGAAGATTTTTCGAACTGAAGCAACGTTACTTTAGGGCTGCGTAAGTTAATTGCATCAAATGTCATTTGGTCGTGGACGAATTGTAATCAAAACCAAAAATGGAACTAATTTTCGATTGTGAGTTCATGAGTTCGCATGAATTTCGTTTTGCAAATGCAATTATAAGATATCAGTTATATACAATAAATAAAAAGTATAAAATATTTGTGCGTTTGTGATATTATTTCTTCTATTTACTTCAGTTTTGTTGCTTGTGGGAAATGTTTTAATATACGTCTACCTAAGGCCGGGTATAGATTTGATGGTGGTTGGTGGAATTGGACGAGGAATATGGATATAGGAAGACAAATAGATATATGATTGCATTTTAATATTTCAGCAGTCCCTCCGACGAAATTTCGGAATTTTGCCAGATATTTTGACTTTTTATTGTGTAGAATATTTGCACATATGACTTCTGTAATAGTTTGCGAAATTCTTACCTCTTTAGACACAAACCTCTTTTAGTAAAGTAAGCGTGGAAAAATGATTATAAATAACAATTTCAGCAAAGCCACCTAGAGGCTGCGTAAATCTTTACGCGATATTTAACGAAAGAACATCGTATAGGCGCCGTAAGGGAATGTAATAAATAGGGCTGGAAGTGTTTTTGTTTTTATCTTTTCATATTCTGCAAACTCTATCCGAACTGGGTTCAGTTGAAAAGTCTGTGTTTTGATAAATAGAAAAGGAATAGAAAATTCAATATCCCCGTTCAAATAAGACACCCTTTCAAAAAGGTAGAGCAGGTAACCCTAGACGCAACCACACAGATGTTGTTTTTCTTCTCTTGTAGGCGCGCGTTCAGCTACATATTCAGCGCTTCCCATTTGGTACTGGTAAGCAACAGTTGTTGCTAGCCGGGCGGCTCGCTATTCCTTTTGATTGTTCAAGCATGTAGCAGGTGCCTACCCACGAAATGGAGTGTATTTGCAGAACCCACCCCAAATATTTTCATTCAACTGGGTTATTTTTATATGGTAAATTGTGACACCGCGTCACCGCGAGACATAATTTCAGTCAAGACTTCAGTCACGACAACAATGTGTCTCGTGTAGACCGCGATTTTGTGGACATGGCAGAAATCTAGACTTTTCAGTCAGACTTTTTTCCCTGCCATCTCTGCAGACAGGGACGAATTACCGCATCCGTGAGCGAGCCATACGTCACTGAATTTTGTGGATTTTACAAGCAAAACAATAACAAATTCAGTCACGTATTAGGTACTCGATCACGGATGCGGTATTTGACACTGAAATCTAGACCAGTGTTTGACAGAAAAAAATTATTTCGTTTTGGCAATGCTCAGGAATACATGTGCGCGGATTCAACTATGGCGGATTTAATAAATATGCATATTCATGAAGAAATTCTCGAATATCCGGTAATTTCCAGCCCTCTTGTAAATATTCTCCAAGACAACATTCGTGTACTCGGTAAAAATCGATTGTATTTGACGAATGGCTTGTGACATCTGGTGCATAATAGGGGAAGGCAGAAACTGCTAGTTATACAAAAAAAAGTACGCGTAGGTATAGTATTCCAGGTATAGGCTCCCCAACGAAATGTGAAGTTGGGGTGATTAAACTCCAGTATATCGCCTTCGCACCCAACTTATTCCATAAAAGAAGACACTTTTTGGTGCAAAATTTGGATATTCAAAATGATGTGGGAAAATTTCATTCATTTTGTGTTCTTTGAAATTTTCGTTTATGGTTGATTGCATAGGTACTTACCTTCGACCGGAGTTGGGTAAAATGTAATCGATTAAAAGGGACAGTTTCATAATCAACTGTCAACTATGTCAAGTTTTAACGACGACTGAATTTGGAATGCACACTATTTAAATTCACACTTTTTGAACTGTTTCATTGAGTAAACATCGACGGAACTTGGAGTGCCATACGCGTCGGTGCATTTGAACTCTGACATTATTAGGAATAGCAATGGCGGACACAGTTTACAAATAAACAATCGACCAGCTATTGGTTTGGATAATTTCGAAAAACTCTAAGCGACAAGTGTCAGCCCTGTGATAAACCTCGTCCGAATTTCGATTCGTGGTGTAGCGTTCCCATCTGTTAACGTTTCTGGCGAATTCACTTCCGTTTTCCAATAACGTATGTCAGATTAACAATAAGGCAGTGAGTGCATATGCGGAATGAGCACGAACCGACAATTCCAAATCAAATTCAGACGTTATACCTACCTTCAGGATTCCATGTGCACATCCAAACTGTACCTATTTTTTTAGGAATTTTTTGGCTCAAAAGGCCAAATCGCTTTTCACTTGGACTTGGTTCAAAATGGAATCTTCCGGAAACTCTCGCTTGTTGGATTGACTTCCATTTATTGAATTCATGTGCAAATGGGTCTATTTCCTGCATTTGTTTACCGACTCATCCATTTTGAATGTTTTACAGAGGGATATAGAATTTCTTAGATAAAGGAATACGTTCCTGGGGCTGTAGTTGTTGCACAAGAAACAATTGTACGCCATGTAATGGGCATGCCGTATGCAATTACACCCACTCGACCACATCAACAAACATTCAAATTGACTTTTGAAAAGGTTAAATTCGCCATAGGATGCCGGCATTTGATGGGTATTGTGTACTTGCAGCCGTTCTCAAATAAATTAAAATTGTTTCCTAGACGGATGGTGGTTTCTATTTCAAAATATTTTAAATCAAGGCTGAATGTATGTACCTATACAGCATAGGTACATGTATACACCACACATCAGGTACTGACTGACATCGAGTACAAGGCTTGTATACCCTAAAAATAAATGGGATTCTTATTGATGACGCAAAGCAAAGAAAAACATTCTTCGATTCATCATAATTTTAATGCGAAGGCAAATGGACGAATTACTTTGGTGAACACATCCTCGAGTTAATATCAACATATCAAAAATACCCAATAATAATATTATTATGCACTTGTTTAGCGTTGAAAACAAAAACAAAAACACATATAAGATTCGATGCATATGTCTATATATATACACGAGTGTATCACACACCCAGCTAGGCTGAAAAACCTGTGAATGTTATCAAAAACACACTGTTTTTGCGGGTTAACCTAACCTAACATTTGCATATAAAGACTCATGCAATACTGAAACAACCACATTACGAACGGCAATTAGCACGAATTCATGCGTTATGTGGGCAATTTATTGTTTTTATTGTTTTCAATTTCATAAATAGTAGATTTGGCTTTTTTCCATTTTCTTACCATATGACTTCAAAGCGATATATTGGTTTTAGTTTTTTTTTTTTACACTTGCACAGTATCCAGGTTCAAAGAGTTCAAGTAATAATCTTTGTTTACTTAAAAAAAACTTTTAGTTGAATATTTTTCTTTTAGTTAAATACACATAAGCAAATACAACAGTACTGCTGGAAGATTGCCTTTTGGGGAGAGTTCACTGTTTTTTTTTTTTTTTTTTTTGAAATTATGGAAAATTTCTGCGTTATAGGGTAAAATTATTCACTTGGGTTTCAAAAAGCTGTATATTTACATTTATTTGCTTTAAGAATTTATTTATGAATGATAAGAAAGGAGCAGAAGTCGTGATCGTCGACTGGGTTCTTCTTGTCAGGGATGGTAGCAAAACAACTTTATTTTATTTATTTTCTTTTTTCCGGAAATTGTAGTAGATCGATTTTTTTCGTGCTCAGTTGGATGCTTATATCAGGTCGAATGGATGTGTTCAGAGAGCGTGACAGGGTGAAAGTTTAAATTAATTTGGTATTCGATTGGGCGCTCTCAGAGCACTTTTTTTGCTCTCAGAGCAATTTTTATGTTCGTTTGGTACAAAAAAAAAAAAACAATCTTTTTCAGATTCCAGAGCACTATTGCGAATCTAGATATTTTCTCAGATTTGCTTCAGATTAACCAATACAATACAAGTGCGTTTGAGTTTGACAACTGAAGGAGTTTGTTTACATTTGCGTGAATTTTTTCTACAGCTAAGAAAAGCATTGCATCGGGTGGATCTATTTTTGTAAATTATTTGTGTACAAATATTTAGAAATCAATCGGGACGGATATTTCGAATGTTTTAATGGAAAGCGCATAGAAAAGTGTCGAAGACTACACATATTCAAGTCGCACGAATATCAAAACAAAAAAGAGCAAGTGACGTTTTTATCAGGTTTTTATGTTCGATTAGGCACACGAAATCTGAAATCTGAGAGCAAATCTGAAGATGCCCAATCGAATACCACATTAATGCTCGTTTGATACACAAAAAGCAATCGTTTTCAGATTTGCAGTTTGCGAATCTAGATATTTTCTCAGATTTGCTTCAGATTTACCAATGCAAGTGCGTTTGAGTTTGACAACTGAAGGAGTTGTCAATGAAATGTAGAGCAATACAATCAAGTTCACACTCACAGCTGTCAAAACAGATTTAAACCAGGAAGAAGCACTGGAGGACAGACTATAACAGATTAGTTCAAACTGAGTGCGCGACACCACTGATCACATTTAGTGTAGGCTAGATTTTAAGAGTTCCCAATGTCGAAATTTTCCCTATAAAATGCAATATTTTGTGTGAAGTGTAATTTCAAATGAATAAAAACATAACTGACGGGTAGAATAGCACATAATTCTGTTGAAAAAAATGCTGAAAAATTAAAATTAATTAGAACTGAAATTTAAGACATTTATAATCTTAACTTTTTCTTAATTTTTATTCCGCTTGAATTCAACATAACACATATAATAACTGAAAGACGACATTGCATGGGAAGTGTAAAGGCGTGTTCCATATGAGCGTTAAGCTTAGTACGCTGCTCGATCTCAATTTACGCTCCCATACAAAATTCTCTCCAAATTCTAGCTGAGCTAAATTTAAGCGAACCCATTTAGCTGAGTGGTACGTAGCTCGAGCTAAATAATCAAACTTTTGCTTCAGAATGTACTGCATGCATCTGTCAAGATTTAGCGCACCCATTGAATGGGTCGGGACATATTCTCAAGCTAAATTTTGACAGATCGTTGTGTTCTCTTGTTTTTTTTTGCGTTTTTGTATTGCGAACAATGGCAGAAGTACGCAAAGATGAGTTTTTGATTAAATAGCTCGACGAGAAGTACATAGAACTGGAAATGGATGAAATCAGAGAGAGCTGAATTTTTGAAGTAAGTTATCTTCCAAGAACAGCTGTTTTTTGTCACATTTATCCATTTATTTCTATCTATGACAAAATTTAGCTAGGACTTTTGCTGGAAATTTTGCTTAGCTCGAACAGCGTACTAAGCTTTGGTTGTGAATTTTATTAGGGGAAGTGACGTCACTGTGCACGGATATTTCTATTTTTGCCATATTTAGGTAGTTATAAGTTGTTTTTAATATTAATTTCTGAATTCAAGCTGAAAAATGCAGTAGAATCGATAATGAACCGAGAGCACTTTTTACGGGATAATTTGTAGTTGGTCTTGATTTTTTTCTGGAATTTTTTATTTTCTGATTTGTGGAAGGTCAATTTCTGTAAAATGTGCAACATTGACGCCTTTATAGTTAATAGGGGCATAAGTAGAGCAGTAGAGTATCAAAGCCTTACATTTTGAGTGGGATGCTCAATTCTAGGAGGAAGAAAATTAGAGTTCTATTGATAAGTCTTCTCAAATGTATTGGGCAAGAATACTGATTAAAAAAAAAAAAGTACCCACCTACTGCGCACATTCGTTCAAACGCATTCGACGCAATAACCATTTTTAGTTTCGACTTTAAATTTTAGTAGTTCACAGTGGATATATTTTCCATACAAATTTCGCAATTGTGAGCAACAAATTTCGTTAAATTTACAAGTGGGAGCTCGACGCGGGTTAACGTTCGCTCGGTTTTTGTCTGAGCTAAATTAATTCTATGCACTGCACACTCAAGCATTTGGTGTTTTGGTAGTTTTTTTTTTGTTCTTCTCAGAAAGCAATGGTTGCGGATTTAAAGTGATTTCGTTCTTATTTTTGATCAGTTGAATTATCACAAAATTTAGTGCGTACTGTGTGTTAGTTAACTTTTATTCAATATTTCTGTTCTTCTCTGCACCAACGCGAGTGTTGTGGCTTTTATAACGTTTAAGTCAAAAATGTAGTTAGAGACTAAATTGGTCTGAGCTAGATGTACCCTAAACGCAAAAACAAGATTGGTCGATAGTGCTACTTTTTCTACGTCAGCTACATAAACGAACTGTCAATTTAGTGTTCGTAACGAAATTTGTTGACTCTCGTCGGCAACGCCTCAATAAACGTCAACGGAAAAAACTCTGTTCAGTCGGCAGTATTTGTAGTATATGGTCAGGCGCACTGACTATTATTTGATTTGAACTTATTTAAGAAGCTGAGTTCTTTACAAATGACAGTTTCTCGCATTTCTCTCAATTTGTGTGCTCTATTTCAAATTTTAAAAATCTGTCAACGGATTCAACGCAGAACGGATACCGTATCGGTCAGTTTTGTTGCATTTGGTAGAAAGGAACGCACTCACTTTCTTGACTATCACTTAATTTATGTCGATTGGTTTTCTCGACCTAAATGTAGATAATTTTATTGCAATGAGTACATTTCGATTTATTTATTTTCTTTTTGTATATTTCAATTATGAGACATAGCCAAAGTAGAAGTTTAAACAATAAATTATTAAGTAAAACTACGCAACAAGCTAACATTACAAATTAAATTTATTTAATTAGTATGTAAATGTTATCAATTATTTTAGTTCTGCTTCTTTGGCATACACGCCTTAATGTAGTAGACACAGGAATGAGCAGGGATTTTTCTTACACATTTAGATAGATTCGCTTAAATTCTGTATTTATCATATTACTAACACTAAAGACTGATATATATTTATATATGTATGGATGTGTAATTGATCAATAGATGACTCGCAACACAAGTGCTGCAAGACAGCGACAACTTGATCTTTTGATATGTAAGAGCTAAAGGACGGAAGAGAAACAAAAAAAAAATAAAAATAAATAAAATTATAGAAAGTTAAAAAAATAAACGAAATCCTTAATACGGAGGACTAGGAGCAAGCACATTCCAACACTCGCATATCAGTCCACGTTGAGATTTTGAGCTTCTCATTGTCCTTCTCGTCAACATGTAATACTTCGAGTTCGATCAGTTTTGAGGGAGCACAGCATGGTCGCGGAACTTTTGTTCGATCCTGCTTCCATATAAGGCTCTGCAGAAGGGCGTGGTGGTGGGCGGGGTTATAACGTGGCGGACACCGACCCCGACAATATCCAGCATCGAACACCTTCGGTTGCATGATGAATTCGAAGCCTTTGATCTCCTTGAAAACCACTTCCATTGTGTGACGACAACACCTTTGATTGTCCTTATAGCAGTCACTCTTGCGATGGCGGCGCTGAGGTTTCTCTGTCATTTGGTTGTGATAGTGCTTGGAGCGCTTCTCCCGGTGTGTGCCAAGTCGTCCGATTATATTCAACACTGGCGTTAGTTCGAACTCGTCGGGGCTGTTCACATCCTCTTCGCTATCGCCGGACAGATCATCTATTATTCTGGCTCCATTTCGAAAGCAATTGTCGCACTGAATTTCCAAGCCCAAATTTCTCTGCTTATTCACCAGCCAGCCTTCGACAGCTTTCGTTACATCGAACTGCAGCCATTGGCTGGTCGTTTCGTCCATTTTCCTGCGATCAATTTGAATTTCGATTTTGCGTCCATCGATCCAGACGCGTCCCTTCGGCTCCATCAGTTGATACACTTTCATATTAAGAATGTGCTTCTGCGGCTTGTCGGGATACTTTCGTTTTGTCTGTTGTTTCTCTGTTGAGTTTTTATTCCTTTGGTCGAGTTCGCTTAGTGGGGATTTTCGATTTGCCATCCCGCGATTGCGATGCCGTTGTTTGCTGCGTCCTGACGTCGCCAAGGCCGGACTTGTGATTAATAGTAGACGAATGTTTGCCTCTTCGATGTCGGACGCTTCCAATTCGCTGTCAATGTTGAGCGGGAATCTTAGTAGAATTGTTCGGTTGGGTAGCAGCGCCTTCTCCTTGTTGCTAGGTGATCGCCGTTGTCGATATTGTCTCGCTTCGGTAGAGTTGTGCGCTATTGTGACTAACGACAGGGACGAGTTTGAGCCTTCGTAGACGAATTCGTTCAGCAAATCGGCTTCTTGTGATTCACGAGCGTTTCGCTGACGAATTCGATCGAGGTACTCGTTGTATTTGGTCGCGTACTCAAGTTGGCTGATATTGGCCTGCAAAAAAAAAAAAAAAATGAACAGTGCTTTAAAAATTATGACAGCTTGTTAAATTTCAAATAGATCTTTTCCAAAGGATTGAAGGATTTGAATAAGAATAAAAGCAACAGCACAGGAGCCGCAGGAGTGGAAAATTCTAAAATAACTTGGCACATGTTCCATTGATGTAGCAATTAATTTAAAGCAAATAAGAGGGCGTGACCATAATCAACAGTTTTCATTGTTTTTTGTTGTCATTGATATCGTAAAGATACGTCTCCTTGAGGAAGCAAAACAACAACAAAAAGAGAAGAGAAAAGCACAATCTGCCTTTTTATTACGCCTCAACATTTTTCAAAAAAAATTGTTAATTGAATATAGAAACGAGACCTAAAAATAAACAATATTTAACGTAGCTTCGTTGGCACACAGACATGTCGGCTAGTTTTGATTAAAGCGAATATTAAATCATTTTCATTTTTGTGTGATTTAGTTTTATAAATGTTTTCTTTTTACAATCTATTTCGGATGGGTCGCGTTGTAACATAGAAGCGGACCGGCAAACAGTGTAAGCGTACTTTTAGGGGTTATTAGGAGTTCTCCTTCTTTCGACAGACCAGTAAAAAGCTTCTTCGAAGATGAGCTATTTGAGCACTGAGCTGACCCTAAGTATTCAGTTGGAGCAAGAGTTCAGTGTTTTGTCTTGGAATACGAAGAAAACACTTCACATCGCGGCATGAGGAGTGCGAACAAACTTATTGTTCAATTGTTTTTTGAGCTTTAAAAATCTGTCAGCGTCAAAATAAGATTTAATTCAAACATAAACCTGCAGTTGGCGTGGAATTTAAAATTTTCTCCGACTATTAAAACCGCCTCAATATCGATTCAAATTAGAATAACAGCCATATAACATCGAATCCTACTTCCTACCTACTAAAGTGCGAAAAGGTACTTACCTCTCCTGTCGCCAGTTTAATTATAGTCTCAAATAATAGAGAAAGCCGCTGAGGATACGTTCGCCAGCCGCCCTTTCAAGAGTAGCGCACATTCATGAATGTAAATAAATAGAAAACCAAACAGAGGCTTTGAAGGATTTGTCTAGACGACATTTGGGTATACATTGTTTACGATGTCACTATGCCAAATGACCTGGCTTTGTTGATCTTGGGATAACAGCCACTTTAATGAACAATAAACATTACATGCACCGGTTTGCTGTCCGTCTCAGATAGGCGAAAACAAATATACTAGCCATTCTCGCTCAGAGTAGAGCACGTCAGAGCGATCCAAATTTTAGCACATTTCTATAAAAATACCCAATTTGAATGGTATTCGTTATATTTCCTTAGTGTGCTAAACCTATTTTTTGGTTTTTTCGTGTTAAGCCAGCTTCTCGGTATTCGCTATATTTTTTAGCTTTTTCTGCTTTACATTTTTTCTGCGTCAGCTGTCAAAATACGCTGCGCCCAAATTGTTCTCAGACTGCTCATGTGTTGGCGGTTCTTTTCTGAACTCATCAAGTCCACTCCGATCATGTTGTGAATAAAGGAAACGAAACCCAAATGCTCAGCTCTGAAAAAAAGATGAACGAGCTTTTCTTTTGACAGCTCAGGCTCTGTTGTGAACTCAAATGTCTCAAACTATTGACATTTGTGAGCTGTGACAACTGCGTACATCTTTCAATGACGTTCTGTACGAATGGGTTTACATTGCTCCGCACTAATAACAAAATTTAGTCTCGACATTAAATTTACGGCAGCTCACAGTTGCGAAATTTGTATCGGAAATATCGCTTCTGTGAACTACTAAAAATTAAAGTCGAAACTAATGTCGTTTTCCATCGGGACAGAAAAAGAATTAATTTTCAGATTTAGAGCAGTATTTCCGCTCTCGAAATCAGCTGGCTGTCAGATTTCATGTTCCATTGGCCGCAAAAAAAACATATCTGAGCGAGATGCACACCTACTTACACTAACACCAAAACATTTTTCAATTGTCAAACTGTAAAGGGTGTTATTAATTACGTTTTAAGAAGACAAGTCTGTGAAAAATAGAGAACAATTTACATTTGGCCGCTGCAATGGATGTCAACATAAATTTAGTTGATTTTATAAGCATAAATTGCAATTTAAGAACAGCTGACTCTTAAAATACGCAACACCACAAAAGTAAAGAAAGAAAAATCTTGTTTTATGTTCCATTGGGCACGAAAAATTGGGCGGATTCTATAAATGTGTGAGTGATATCGAGAACTGACAACTTCGAATATTTGCTTTTCTAATGTGCCCTTGTTCCTAGAAATTCCAGGCGAGCTTTCCCATACGCAACCCATTTAGGTAGCGAGAAGGATGTCGGCTAAGAACAACTGACAACAGCGTGACCGTTACGCAATAATTTGGTACTTTTTTTTGTTCCTTTTTATTAATTGGAAAAGGCACATTTAAGAACTAAATATTTACATGAGAGCTAATTGCGAACTGCGGACAAGCGAATATTCGTAGTTGTTGAGTCTTAATTTTTTAGTCGTAGACACCTGCGAATCAGTTTCATTGTTCAAGGCTAAGTTCGAACGAATTTTTCATTCGTAGGTTTGTGGATCAAGGCTGATTTATGTGAAGTGTGACAGTTTGCGGAAAAATTGCTGTAATTGTAAATTAAGCTCACCCGAAGAACAATCTTAAAGGCATCCAATTCCAATGTGTTTTGGTTGTTGTTTTATTTATAAAAGACAATTTGTGTGAGAACGATCTATTAACAGCCTTGTATTGTAAAACTAAGACTAAAATTTATAACCTTTCTCTAATACTCAGGGAGATGTTGCATGGTTCTGAAAAGTATCAAAAGGAAGAGCGATGAAAGAAAAAGTGTCATTTCTAAGGCTGTTCTGCAATTCAAGAATTTTTGCGCAATATTTAACAAGTATTGGCTCTCCCAATACTATAATAGTGTTCTGATACACGGCCGAGTTATATTTAAAGGATATTTATTTGGAAATCACAATTTTTGTAAAATTTGCGAAGTGCCCTTTCAAACATAAAAAAAGGGAAAAAGTAGCAAAAAATTGTATCAGGATCCTTGAAAAAAGTGCCAAATCATCGCAGAACGGTCACGTTGGTCACAACGCGCGGCTCAATCACGCATTCAAATCCGATTCGGAACGTTCCCTAGCGACATTGCGAAAAAAACCGCATCAAAATCAAGGGACTGAGAGCAAATTCTGAAAATCCCAATGGCAAACGACATAAAAATGTTTATTAGTAAGGCCCATTGCGAATAGTGCACCCACTTTTTGTACAGAACTCCCACCAAGGGTTGCATTGTGTATTCGCTCTAAACCGTCACCCAAGCCACAATCAAAACACAACATTTTTTCCCTTGGGTTATTTGTTTTGGTGGAAAAATCTCATCGAAAAGAGTGTTCACACGATTTTTTTTATGTTCCCGCCTGACCAGAATGCAAAGCTATATAAAATTGGCTAATTGGGCATTACAAAAGCAGCTCCCCAACAAACAGCAACCTTTTTAACTTGCACAGAACGCTAATCGCGCACTCATCGCCAAGTATTTACGACCTAATCGCGCAGTTTATTTCTTTCGCAGGGTCACATACCCAGCAATTACTCGTATAATTGCTGTCTTCACTCAAAACTAGTATATAAATGCGGTTTGCGACGACCGACCGAATCGAATCTCACGCATGTTTCTCTTTGATTTCCCCACCACATCCAGCACGCGAACGTCAAACTCCAAATCGCACATATTTGACTATATTTAGGCGCGCTGGCAAACAATGTAAACATAAATATCATGCCGCCTGTGCGCATTTGATTCTGATTGCTGCCCAACTAGGTCAAAATGATATCCAATAACAGCAGGGGTTTTATAGAGCGCAGTCTTGGGTTTAACTTTGTAGTAATTGTACTTGAATAAGGACAGTGTGCCCATTTGTCTTGAATTGTTCTGCACTCAATTCCCTTCTCCTTTCGTCTAAGGGCCATTGTCTCCTCAGAACCGAGAACGCGTATGTTTCTTTCAAAGCGTTTCATGTTTATTTGAAAACTTTACGTGTTTACAAAACTTTACGTGTTACATTCTCATGTAAAGTTGTACACACAATACGCATTACCGAATATGGTAATTAACCGAGACAGTCTTCGTGTTGAACTTCGAATACAATTTCCCTATGAATGTAAATATAGTTCTTTGGAATTGATTACGGGAAAAAATAAACAATGCAGAGGAAGATGTTTACCTTCTTACTGCTGATTGTGTTGGCATACTCGTATCTTTCAAAAGGTTCTCTATGCACTTCATGCATTTATGGATTTTATGCATTTTATGGATTTTATAAATCTTACCTGCGGTGCAAACAGCGCTCCAGCGTGCTGCCCAAATGGATTGACAAATTAACATACACTCCCAATGGCATGAACAGAAAAAGCTGGTTTCCTTCATTCTCCCTTGTTCACGAGATTAAGCAGACGAATTGAGAGCAACCTGGGAGCAAAGAATGCGAGTATCCCTTTTTGTATCGAGCCATACCTGTTTTCCGTGCCCTAATTTCAACGATGATGGTCGGTCATGATCTGATCAGCACCTCCGTTTTTGTGTAGTGCTCGAATGGTTGGATTCCTTTTTCCCATTTCGAATGCAATCAATTATTTTCGTAAAGGATATCAAACGAAAATATATTCGTACACGAATGTGTTTATTTCTAAAAATAATCGGCCAAACCAAAATATTGTATATAAAAAGTACCTCTTTTGTTATTGTTTAAAAATATACTTTATCATATGATCTTTCCACATTCTCCAGTTGAGTCATTCTGGAATGAACAATTTTCAGTGTTTTTTTTTTCTCCAATCGAGCAAACAGTACGTTTATAAAATTTCGTAAGAAGGGAGGCCGACAGATATTTGTATGTTGTATATATCGGCGTGGGAGTTATATTGACTTGCAAACAAGAAATATGAATGTCGGTCTATTTTAGAAACGCTATTTAAATGTTCCGCCGCAGAATTAGTAATGGCTGTGTGTACCTAGACTACCTATGCGTCCTCTGGTAGTCGGCTGTTGGAATGAAATGGAATGCTTCCCTTTTCCCGATTACATTTAGTCGGTCTTTAAGTTTCTTCCACCATCAATATCACTGTCATTCGAGTCATTCATCACTGACAAGTAGCTAAATGCTGTTTTTTATTCGTTTCTTTTTTTCTTTGAATTTGATCAGGCTTGTTGCGGGCATGGAGGCTTTTCTTTGATGGCTGATGCCCTCGGTTGTGGTTACTGAACTGACCAACCTTCTTCGATAATGCATCAAGAGATTTTCCACTTGTGCAAGTAATTGCGAAAAATCAATCATTATTTTGCAAATCAGTTGGCATGAGTGCGATCGTTTTTTTTTTTTTTGTCTTTATTACTACGTTTCAAACCCGTCTTGGGCATGCAGATATCACCAGGTGATGGACGTCATTAACGCGTTTATGATCCGATCACACTCTACGTGATAGAACAAATTGATTTCTACAAAAAAAAAAAAAAAACGGAGTAGGGGAGAAACCATCTCCAAAACAAATCCATAAAACACAGTAAACATACCCGCCACAAGATTGAACAAAATGATAAATATAAATATACATTTCTTGCAATAATTGCATTGCAATTCTCCTTTTTGGTTCGTTCAAAGAAAATCAATCGAATTTGATGGTGAAATTATTGAGATTTCTGTTCTGGGAAAACGTTTATATTTGCGGAGCAGATTTTTGTTGCCGAGATTGATGTTTACTGCGAAAGCAGAAATTGTTTTCATCATTTGAAAATAGTCGTAGGTCGACTAGGCTTTCGAAGAAAATCCCAATCGCAATGCAATCATTTTTAATTTGAGGAGAACTTACCGATTGTGAAGGAAAAAAAGAAAATAGCCCTCAATTACATAACAACTTGGATGCATTTAATGGGCCAAGAGTGACCGCTGTGAATGCCGCTGCAAAATAATCAGTGCGTCATTCACTAAAAGAATGAAGCAACATGATTTAATCGTTTTAGCGTCATCGGCAGTTTGCAGTTTTGTTTTAATATTATTCCCTTTTTGTTTTTTTTTTCTCATTCAACCGAAATTTGTGGTCGAATATGAAATTCTATTCAAATTTAAAACTGGTATATGTTATTTGGCAGGTCGCATGGAGTGAGAGTGATGTGTGTGATCAGTTGAACTTATCGTATAAAAGAAGAAAGCACCATTCACCACGGATGTGTTCCACTAATTGTCTGTGTCTTTTAGGTAATGATTTCACGAATGGCAATAGTTCCGGGACAATAATGATGTGGTTTCTCAATGCCCCCGGTCGCAGGAGAACTTTGGTTTTCCCAGCAACTGTCGCACATAATCAGATTCCACACAAGTGGAGTGTGTTTTGTAAACAGATTAAGGTCTTTCCCATAGTTTTGTAAACTTTTTTTTCTCTCTAAATTATGAGTGTAATTATAGATCCCATTTCATAGTGAACGTGTTTTCGAAAATGTTAAACAAAAAAATAAATAGTAATAAAGGGGTGGCAATTTTTTTGACCCGTAGTCACGATTGCCACTTGAAAATAATGTTTGTGTCCAAAATTGGAAATAGAAATGACTAATTGTAGCTATAAATGCCCAAAGTAATCTAATTTCGAAATATTTGTAAACACAGAACAATCAGACGAAAAGAAATACGCTTTAGGTTGCATAAAAATTGAAGTCGAACGTCTTTTTTCATTTCGTAAAAAATGATAAAAAGGACCATGTGACCAAGAGAAAAAAATAGTGACCAAATATGGTCACAAATGACCAATGTGGCCAAAGGTTTACATATACTGAGATCAGCTCTATTGCAACTGCAATGACTGAAAGAAGTGATTGTCAAGTGCGACCACACGTGATAAGTTTGCATTTACTAAATAGTAAGCTAAGCTCTTGGACAAATACAGTGTTCACACCTCAAGGTTTTGTTCGGGACAATTCTCGCAAAAACGCTTGACGAACATCCAAAGGGCAACTTCGTAGTTTAGCCACTCAAATTCGGTCTACAATTGTGGGTCGACTTGAAAATCCAAAAACAAGTGAAAGGTTGTCCGAAGCTATAGACCTTCGGTCCTTTAGAGACCTGTTGCGCTGACTATCTGTTTTTATGCGTAATATCTCGTATAAATGCGAATGAGTCTATATAAAAATCTACTTCAGTGCTGCCAGACACGTGATACGAATCCACGCGGAAAGCTCAAGTTTTTTCTCTCTTCCCAATAATTGCACGATTGTGCCGTTGTAGTTCCACAGTTTAAAAAGGGTTCTACCACAGATAAATGTAATTATAGGCCTATCCCACTTCTTCCAATAATAAGTTAAGTCTTTGAAAAACTTGTGAAAAACAGGTCAGTGAGATACTTCACGAAAATAAAATTTTTTAAAGCAACTCAATTTTGTTTTCAAAAGGGTAAATCTACCGTCGGCGCAGTGGCTTAGTGGTTAGTGTGTTGGACTACTAAGCGAGGGGTCCCAGGTTCGAATCCCGCAAAAACCCTAATTCCAACTTAGGGTTTTTCCACTGCGCCACCTCTTGCGAACGTCTGACAAACAGCCGAGAGTATAACTGCCTTTAGAGCTTCTCAATTAGCCGTTTGGAATCGGCATAAAATTGTAAATCCCTTCCATTCGTTTCAAAAATGAAACTCACACAAAAACGAATGGTTGTGAGCAGCTAGGCCTTGGGTTCCTACGGACCTGTTGCGCCTGTTATTATTAAAACTACCGAAGATGCACTTCTACAGTTTTGTAGCAATTTGATGTCAAACATTGATGGTAAAAAGTGTTCTGCAGGGTTATTTATTGATATCACCAAAGCGTTCGATATGGTCGATCATCACATTCTCCTGGAAAAACTTGAAAAAGCGGGAATTCGTGGCTTCATGTTAGATTGGTTTAGATCTAACCTTAAAAATAGGTCACAAAATGTGAAGATTGATGACATAAAGAGTGATAGAATGATTATCAACCTAGGGGTACCCCAAGGTTCTGTCTTAGGTCCGATTCTCTTTCTAATCTACATAGACTCTCTTTTTACACTTGACTTTAAAGGTGTTCCAACTGCTTTTGTAGATCTAAGCCTTTTTAGAATCTGGTTTTCAAAACACAAATTCTCTACTTGATTTTAATGTGAATGGTTATTTCCACGCACATGAGTGCCAAAAATTCAAACTTGCAATGTGCAATTCTCCTACTTTTTATAGTAGCCTGAACTGCAGTGATAAATGGTTCCTGGTAGAGAAAGTTAATGAATTTAAATACTTGAGTATCATATTAGATTCAAGATTGAGCTTTACGAGTCATTTTGAGGACATACTGTCGTTGTACGCTTCGGCATTTTTTTTTATCAGAGCAGTATTTGTTCAACTTCTTTACTAAAACCAATTTACTATGGCATTCTTCATTCAAAACTAAAATACGGAATTACTTGCTGGGGAGGTTCTTATAAAAATAAAATACAGCCGCTCTTGATAATGCAGATGTATTATGGCGAAAACCTGTTAGGCATCCTCCTTACCCTTTGTTCTGTGACTTGAAAATTCTTCCTGTGCGTCATTTGTACTCTTTAAAAGTTTTGAAGACTTTCTTTATGAAATCTGGTAATCGCAACTTCCGATTGAACACTGACTATAGTTTACGTGAAACTTTTCATATTCAGCATCCGTTCCTCAATTCCATACCACTGCTTATCGTAATTTTAATTATATATCGTCTGTTCGTCTTTTCAATAAACTTCCCCAGTCGTACATGTCTCTCTCTATACCTTGGCCGCATTCAAGAATATAGTCATCTTAAGTCGACTAGATTGGTCTGGACAAGATGTAACCTGAACGCAAAAACTAACTAGATTGGTCGGGAACGTCACTTTTTGACTTGGGATAAATGGGGGCGACTGTGTTCGGCATTTTTGGTGCCCATAAGTTACACGGCGTTCACATCGCAGTTCAGTTTGAAAGTTTTTATAGTTTATGAAATTGTTGGAAAATGTAATTCTTGATATAATATTTTCACAATGCCAAATACCTTAATATAATCGTCATTTTTTGTCAATATCTAGCAGAAATCCATCTCATGATAAAATGAACTTAAATGGTTTTTGCACTTTTCTTAAAAGAGATTTTGTAACTTCAAGCTTTTAATTCGAAGTCATATTGAAACAAAATAAATTTGTAAAAGAATTTATCTATAGAAAACGAAATAGAACATGCGAACACTAAAAATTAACAAAACAATTTGGACTTTAACGAGCGATTGAATACCCAAAATCTGAAATCAGGTCATTTGACTGTCCTTTTGTAAGAGTTCAATTATATATGAAGTCTTTTTACGGATTTATTTTCCGAGAATAATATTTTTTTTTTAAATATGCATAAATTTCCATTTTTGCTGTTCCTAAGTAACATCAACACTGTTCACGCTTATTAAACCACAGATATCCCGATAATATTTTGATCTTGTACAAATACGGTGCTAAAAAACAAGTTGATTACACCCACCAAGCGTAATAGAAATATATGCAATGTTTGGGAATATTTTAAGGAATTCACTTTTTCCCTAGTGAAAACGTGGGCTTAACTTGCATGGTATTTACCTATTTTTTGAACAGCTCCCAAAAGTAGATGAATTTAATTTTGCTGTCAAAAATATTTTTCATGTAAAGATAACTAAAAAAACCTGAAATGTGAATGGATGAACATTTTTTGGCGCTTTTGATAGATAGAGAACAAGTAGAGCTATCTAGAAAACCATACTCAAAATTTAATCCATTTACATTTATTGTAATAAATTCATTTAAAAATTGTTGTTTATTGAAAAAATTCCCCCCGACACGTATTCACAGAGAGGAAAAAAAGAGCGCGCGAGAGAGGGCTGCCTCTTTGCTCATGATGACAACCAAATAAACGTCAACTTAGTACTCAGTCACGAATTTCTTGACTAGATTCGACGGCTACCCCTCCATAAACGTCAACTGCCAAAACTAACCACTTGACCACACTAGGCCAATCACAGCAGAGATAGATCTAGTCAGACAGCTGTCAGACTTACTAAACTACATACTTGAACGACCTCCTTGCATGTTTCTCAAACTTGTAAAAAAAATGGCTGGCATAGAATCTGTTCTTTCTGACTATTTGATGTAACTTAGATATAAATTTCTGGTGATTTTTATGCTTTGAAATTAAATTCTGTTTGTTTGTATAATCTTGTTTGACAAAATAAATATGTAAATTTTTGTTTTTTAAGGGTCACCCACCCACATACTATAACTTATATACATACATACATACATATACATACTATAACTTATATAAGTATATAAGTATAGTCAAATGAGTTTCATAAATTACTTTAAATTATTGTTCATATTGAATTATTGAATTTATGAAATAAATCTAATCTTTTCGCACCTGCAGTAAAATCTGTTCTGCTAAGTTGTAGACTTAACGAATTCACAATGGTGAAAATTTCCATACAAAAATACACAAAATTTCTAGGTTAAAAACGATTATTAGTAAGGCCCATTTTCGATATAGTCGATACATAGATTTGTATTATTTCGTATTTAAAGCTATCGGAATCATTTGTCGAAAGAGACCTCCAACATTCGGTCAGTATTTCAAAACATTCATTCGCAAATGGTTTTCGCTGCCTCATTTCTAAAACCCCTGGCAAAAGTTTGAAGGAAAACCAACTTTTCCGAACTGACTTAAATTATTCGTAGAAAACAAATTTGTTCATCCATTTGTTCATCCATCAAAAGCCGCCGAATACTTATACGGAAAATTCACCAGAACGCTTCGAAAGACTATAGCTATACCTGGCAGTGTGTTTTGTTTTATCAATCAACCAGCAACCATAGCTAACTAAACAATAAACTAAAAAACAGCAACAGCCCAAAGAAATAAACAATTCACAAGCAATTAAGAGAGCTCTTAACTTCGTTTCCCATTTACCTTGCGAATACAAGCTAAATACAGCCGCCATGCCAGAAACGTTAATGACGTACAAATTGGCCGTCGCTTAATACATTTGGAGGGGGGAGAGAAAAAAAATTAACCACCGCAAAAGCAAAAATATGAACGCACATGTTGTAAATTGCAAGGTCGATGGAATCCCACTGCAACAGTGTTGACATTTGGGGATTTCCGTTTGTTGCTTTAAGCGCCAGTCTATGCGCGTCTAAAAATACTTTTCAGTTTTGACTAAAATAACGATTTCGAAAATATATAAATTTGCGGAGGTTGATAAACACAATGTAGCTGAACAGCCGCATGCCGTACATACGTCATCGTCATGAGCAATGAGCATGTTGATCTCTTTGTCCAGTAACTTTATCATTAACATGAACACAAAATACATTTAAAGCAAAACAGAAACGAAAAAACGGATTTCCTTTAATGTGTTTCGGAACGTTTCTTCGATGTGTTGGGATTTTTTTTCAGAGCACTTTGCGTGTTTGTAAGATAACAGGGATCGTGTGTGGGAACTGGGAATCCCTCCTGTGTATTCTATTTGATGTCTTCATTTTTTAATTGAACGATAAAAGGGTCCGTGCCCTTCCGTATGATAAGAGTTGGAGTGAGGTGATAGGTGTACTCATGGCACTTATGGAGTCCGATAGTGATTTGCCGAGTGAAAGGCACGCATTTTTTTATATATACCTAACCAGGTAAAAGAGAAAGGTTTTGGTTTCCTGCAGAATCTGAGAGGAAGAGAAAGTCTGTCAGTTTCAGGCACTTAAAGGATTGAATTTTTCAACTTGCACCGGTTTAAATAGATTATACCTCAAGTACCTAGTAAGCTCAATTTTTAGAAATTAAATAATATTTAACAATCGTCTCTAGCGTCCTGAGTTTTGATCTACTCCATTGATGTAGGAACGCCATAGGAACGAGCGAAGACGTCTTCGGTTTCGTCAAGCAGTACTTTGGAAATGTCCACCAAAAACTATGTATTAATTTCTTTTCGGAATTTAATTTGACATTTCCACCAACATTGGCATAGGTCCTTATATTTTTCAAAAGAATTATGTGGCCCACCCACCGATCTGTTATTGATTATATTACTCTCCACCTTACAGCTTTTCTGTACAAACTCGTTTTCAACCTCAAATGAGTTGACAAATAAAAGCCTTTCCTGTTTTCGTTTTTCGCACCCACTCTGGGACTTTCTTTTCTGAGAGCATTTGAACACAGTTTCGAATTCCAATTCCAATGGTTCTAGTGTCAAAAATATCACAATCATTCAAAAGAAATAGTGGTTGCTACATTGCATGTTCTTTCAATTGCCGAATGCTTCAAACTCGGTTTAATACGTCACTCGCCAAGCAATAAAATGTGTGTCAATAGATTCTTCTAACTAAACAAAATGTGAGCACTCTTGACAACACATTTTTGTTCGAACGATGATTAAAGTAAGGCAGCAATATTTACTAAAAGGGAACCTGTCAGCGCTAATGTTATTGGTGACGTTTGAAGATTGTACAAAATTATGTAATAAACTTGTCTTAAGTGAAGGAATTGAGGTACACTTGACGAAGTTCTCAAAGCACCAAACTGACGAAATGCTTCTTCAAAAGTCATGGGCATTGGACATTCATAATTTTTTTTGTTGCTGTTTTTAATATAATTCACACTTGCAAACATTTTGAGTTCGTGTGTGAACTTGGAAATTTCACCTAAGGTTTCAGAGTTCTCGTGGAGGCCTCGCGAGTGGCGGATACGTCATAATTTAGCCATGAATTGGTAGACAATTAAGTGATGACTGGTACCCGGTAGACTGCTACTTTCCGGACGGAAATTCTTTCGTCTTTGTTTTCAGATCGGTTTCGCCTGGTTTTGCCATTGATTGATGTGGTTTCAAAGTTTGTAAGTAGCTGTTTTACAGTCTGTTCCAAGAATAGATCTATAAATTCTTTACCGGTTGATAAATTGTTCGGTATCTATGCCAAAAAAAAACTGGAAAGAAGCAAAAAATAAATAAATCGCCATATACGGGGAATGCTTCGGTGCTCATCATTATCAACCAGGTATTTCGGGTTTTAATTTTTTTTTTTCTGCATACATTAGAGAATTGAAATTGCTAAACAAATGTTTATTGATAAATCATTTGGAATATAAAACACCGTTCGGCATGAAACAATTTAAACGAGTTGGCAAACGACATCTGTCGTGTGAAATTAATTATATCGGGCTAGAGTTTGCATGAGTTTCAAATGCCGTCGTTTATACTAAGGGGGATTTTTTGTATGTTTGCACAATGCCAGATGAGTCCAATCCAAGGCGCGTAAATGTGTTTTTAAGTATTAGCCACAAAACGCAAACTTAGGTAGCTATCGTGAGTGATAAGATATAATTTTGTTGGTGTTCTTTTTTTTGGTATGCGTCTGAATGTCTGTCAACTGCATTTTGTTTTCTTGCTCAAAATGAAGCAAGTGCGACGAGTAAAAATACGTTAGTCCACCTACTTCGCCTATACATACCAGTAGTAGAACAATTTATATAATTTTAAGTAGCACATTTCCGTAACAACAAAGTTTCAGTACCTTAATTGCAATGCGCCGAAAATCTACTACCTTGTCTACACGGAAACTCTACTCCAACCAATTTACGGGAAAATGACAAATTTTGTAACCGGCTACTGCAAGTTACTTTTTGTCACAGGAATTGAAAGTAATTATACCTACCGTTTATCACGCCTCTTCCTTAAATTCTCCCATTCTCACAACATAAAAAAAGCAACAACAACCGATGACACTGTTGAAGTGGAATTTGAAGAACCTCGAAATTTGAGTCAGACGACATTTAAAGACATTTACAGACATTTACGGTGCATACCTACTCTACGCATAATTGTTACAACAGACAGGGTGATGGTGGTCCCTTGTCAAAAAAAGGATGTAGAAGGAGTGTCACCAAACAAATGAATCACGACAAATGGGAATGGGAAGATGACGCAATTTGAGGAAAAGACACCAAAAAGCACAAGATGATGATATGATTTTCCGTCTGGAATTTCCAAAAATAAAAATCCAACTATTGTTGATCAGTCAACTCGGTTTATTGCTCTGCATTGCTGCATAAATTACAAGAAGTAATAAAACTATAACGAGTTAAAATCTGCTTATAGGTGTGCCGCATTTAACTTTGTCTTACAAAATAAACGACAATTCTTAGCAGGCAGTTGGATTTTGCGTAAATACTTAGTGATTTGAACATTCATCGTTTTTGACGTGAGTCATGCTTTTTTCAGGTCGGGTCACATGCTGAGCTGTGAAAAATCATCGTCAAATAGAGAAAGCGCATCTTATATAAATTGTTGGTTGTGATTACTCGCAATTCGAATTTCTTTTGAGACCTTTCGGGACGTCAAGCGAATGTAAGCAACTTTTGAACGCTGTTCACAGGCGAGTAGCAAATTTTTCATTTCTATGCTTCAGTTGTGGCTGTCAACAAGAGGAATTCTGATATTTGTTTTGAATCGAAAGCTATATGTGAATTAAAGGCAACTCGTTTGTTCCTTTTTTTCGCAGACAGAGGTAGAGTGTGCCTCTTCTTAACGTCAATAGTAAGTATAGGGAGAGATTTATTGATTATTTGTTCAAAGTTCAAATCGTTTGTGTAATAGGAATTGATCTTTTTTGGACGTACAAATTTAGAGCTCTATCAAGTGCGGTACCAAGCTATTTCACCAATGGCTTCACGAATAATAATCCTTTAAAGCGTCAATTGGCTCTGGCTTGTCGGCGTAACACGTATCTTTTACGGCACCCCACAAATAATAGTCCAACGGTGTCAAATCGCAGCTCCGAGGTGGCCAAACGACATCAGCTCTGCGGCTGATAATGCGATCTTCAAAAACAGGGCGCAAAACGTCGAGTGTAGCCCACTTAGCGAAGCGAAAACGCATTGGATGGTCATTTGGCTTCAACTCCTGAACCAAGTGGACTTTGTATGGCGTCATACCAAGGTCTTTATGCAAAATTCGTCTCAATGATGTCTCCGAAATGTTCAATTGTTGAGAACGACGGTGAATTGATGTTGATGGCGCTTCACGCACACTTTCTGCCACAGCAGCAATTTTCTCCGGTGTACGCACTCTTTTTCGCTTTTCACGCTTTGGTTTATCGATGAGGATACCAGTTTCTTTCCCTTTTTTCACAAGATAACGAACATACGGAGCTGACGGTGCTTCTTCCAAATTCCGTACGCAATTTTCGCACACATTCTGCAACATTAGCATGATTTTCAAAGTAATGTCGCAATATTTCCCAGCGTTGTTCAAGCGTATACACAACCATATTCGTTCAGCGAAAGGATAAAACTAATTATCCGTCAAATAAGACATGAGCTAAGTGTTACCATTCGTGAAATCAGCACTAGTTGAAAAAAACAGTTAGATGACGGACCCTTTATAATAAATGTCATCACTCGCCATAAAAATCGAGCACCGTAACTACGCTGAATGTAAAACCCCCTTAATTAATATTGTTTGCGCACCCGGGTTTTATGAAGAAGAAAAGAAAGTTGAACATGTCATAATCATAACTCACAAGTCACATCTCATAGTATTCACAATAACAAGCAAATCGGTTATAACTAGTTATCGACAAGAACGACCAGTTTCATAAATACCATCGGCTGCCTTAGTAATCACGTGGAATTTAATATCGGGAAATGAAATCTGAGACATCAGGCAATTGCCAGAAGGAATGTTCTGTGGCTATAAAAATGAGGGCTAGTTTTATTTTTCGAGTAGCCTTTGCACAGTTGCTAGAATCGAGCGCTTTTTTTTCAAAGACACAATCCAGAACGAACCCTAGTCAAAATCGTTTAGTTCAACTTTCAGTATTTCCGCATTAATTGGAAATATTGTTCCATTAGGCTATACTACTTCTAGGACATAATGCCGAAACAAGTTTGTCGTTGTTGTGGTTAGTTTTTTGCTTATTATAAAATTCCTGAAAGCGTGCGGTTTAATGTGTAGTAAACACTTTGACTAAGCGTCTGCTCTTTATCGCTTATCTGCCGTAATTAATTTATTCTCACGCCTTAGGTGTTAACTAAATTGTAGTGTGGTTGTGTCGTGCGATTTCTACATGTCGCATGAGAACAAGTTTCACAAATACCTCAACCCCTGACCTCCACAACTGTGATCCGTAGGCTGTATATTCAATATTTACATTTGATGGTTACAAACGACTCGAAATATGTATACAAATTAGAATTCCAATTCGGATTGATGCTGCCATTATCATATGTCATGATAGTTTCTCTACGACTTGAGAAATGTGAATTTAATTCCACATGGGTCATTTTATGCTTATTGCGCCCATGCGATCCAGACTGGTACTCGTATCAAAATCGTGAGCATGCCTATTGCGATAAATTACTATCTATAGTTGTAATGACTGCAAGCACGTAACTGAACTTAAATTAGTTTTAGTATGTTGAATAAATCGATAAGTTTATGTTGCAGCAGCCATATCTAAAGCAGTTGCGGGCAGTTCAACATGCAACTTGTCTGATGTCAGCTGTGCGTATGAGAATAGGTCAAGTCTGCAGGTCTAAGGTATATGGCAAAAATGTTCCCCCCTTCCAGCCGGCGATATAAAAGCAGGACTTTATGTTGCGGAAACAGCTGCACAGCCAGTTGATTGGATGAATTATTCTCAGATACATAAATCTGTAGACATTTAAAACGATAACAGGCTTCGTCACTTTACTTTACATTTTTCTACACCAAACGCGCGTTGGCGATCTGTTTCTGAGGTGGCACCGGTAGATGTCAACAGAAACAGTCGCCACAGTAAGAAAAATACAAAAGCTGGTAGTAAAAATAATCACTTTGCGATACGTCAACCAAATGGCAGGTTTTATGATTTCCCTATTTTTGTAACTGGAAAGCAATGGCTAAACATATTTAACGACCATCGGTTGGGAATTTTGTTAAATCTTGAAATATTACTTCGAACTTGGGTACTATTGTGCTC
The DNA here is from genome assembly GCA_963082955.1 of Cheilosia grossa. Taxonomy (NCBI): domain Eukaryota; kingdom Metazoa; phylum Arthropoda; class Insecta; order Diptera; family Syrphidae; genus Cheilosia; species Cheilosia grossa. Next base: position 4,749,640 of record OY720149.1, on the reverse strand, counting down.
CAGGTTATATAAGAGATGAAAATGAGGTCAGGGCCTTAAATTATTCAAGCCGTTCGGTTTGTTGCGCCTATCCATTCGCGGTGTATTCACAATGGGCTTTAGTAAAAGTCCGTTTTTAACCTTCACCTTAAACGCTGCGTAGGTCACAATAGTTTTTCTTTGACATGTCGTTATAAAAAGTGAACTGACGTCTATCATCGAAAATTGCGGCCACGTCCACGTTAAGCAGACATTTAAGGATTCATTTTTTTGACAGCGCAATACTAATAATAATATTTAATGCCCAGTCCAGTTAATATTTGACGAACTCACAATGGTGCAATTTTCCATATAAAATTAGCCATTGTGACCCAGAAAATATTGCGTGTAAAGATTAAAAAAGATTATTACTGTTTAAGTCGAACTTTTGACACTTAAACATTTCACAATTTAGCGTTGCACTCTTCTATGCGATTGCACTAAAAATATTGTACTAGTTCCGCGACATATTTTGACGCAGTTTTGTACGCAATAATTTTTTCCAAAAAAAAATGTGTCAGACCCAGGATTACTGGATTACAATTTGTGGCCAAGCTGTGAATATTTCAAAGAGTATCTAACCTCGACTTAAGACTGATTTGATCTATGTTCGTTTTCGACACAAACATAAATGAGTAGACACCGATGCTGACACAAGATGTCATCAATTAATCAAAGCGAACAAATTTCTAAGAAAGAGTATGGAAACCAAATTTTTTGTATAGGCTTTTTCAGGGTCGAATTTAACCTCTTGTTTGTTTTTCTAATGGCACTCGTAAAAGAGTGGTAGCAACAAATTTCACGCACATGCGGCGGGGGGGGAAGTACGCTATTAAAAATTCGAAAGCAAGTTACGCCCACTTATGTGCCGCACTTTTGTGATGTAACGTCCTCTGTCTATAATTAGGATTATTAAGAGTAGCCATTAAAGACGGAAGTGCTGTTTACATTCAGCTACCGGCGGCGGTGGTCCATTCATTACAGAAAACGAACATTCCCCACTCACCATCATCGGTGACAAATTAGCCAATGGCTAAGGTTGGTGTATGCTAAAGGTGACACATGGTCATCTTTTGTTAACGTCATTGACCACAGTTGACCGTATGACAGCTTTCAACTCGCACACACACACACTTCACCAAAGGTCTGCCAATAAATTCACAAGTGTTGTTAGACCATCTTGACTAATTTGTTTTCAACGCAAATTATCAATGATGCCAGCGAAACCAAATTGGAAATGAAATTATCGCACATTATTATTAAAGAACGTTTGGGGCTTCCCCAATCCCCAAGTAAGCCCCTAGTTTTACATTTAACCCGATTTAATTAACTCTTGAATTGCAAGCAAAGTGCGAGTCTTAATTTCTGCAATCATACATGCTTTCCAAATCGATTTAGCCAACTTTTTTTCTTCCCTCGAAAGAAGATAATCTAAATCGCAATTGCACACATGCGGTTCATTCCACCGAGTGTATGGTCAATGAAAGTACAACTGTGTACATATAGGCAATTGGAACTTTCTTAGTCACCATCAAAGAGCCAGCATCAGGCCAGCCTGTTTAACGTTCTCACCGTGGGTGGTATTGGTATGGCGTTGCATTACATGTTGTTACTGCATATGACGGCCACGAGGCATAGAAGCACACTTCATAAATACATAAGCTGCCACGAGAATCTGTTTCTCAAAACTTTAAATTGGATGATGTGATGGACCCTTGTCAGAGCAGCATCATTTATTGTAAGAAGAAAAGAACCAACGTATGTGTATGGTGTATTCAAAAGACGTACGGAAGTACCCTAGAAACTAGAAAGTCATGCAAAGAATGACAAGCTCGAGGTTGATGAACTTGCCGACTCAAAATTCGATTGGGTCCTGACTTTGTTTGTATAAACGCTTGGTGTGCACCCAAATGCAGCAAACGTGAGCCATGTGCTGTTACTTTAATTTGCACCACCGCACATATCGGATGTGTTCGTTTGATCCTTGAAGAAGGTATAGAGACAAACAGTTTTCTTTTATTTTGTTTTACTCGGAATGAAAACGGACACTTTGGCTACTTAAGAAATATGAGTGGAAGTGGCTTGTTTATTGCGAGTATGGCTGGGTGCAACACAATGCGAGTTGAAGGTATACGGATTACGTCTACTTAAGGACAGGCATTTAAAAAAAAAAGTAAATGTTGAGCTCATTAGGTGGAACAACAACTATTGAAATGTGAACGGATTTGGGATTTTCTACGACCAGTGGCCTTTAACAGCAAGGCAATGCAATGGTATTATTGTTCTAAATCGAACTGAAAGCTAACAGTATGTGCGCTTGGAGAGAGACAAATGATTGGCATCTAAATTTTACTCCAGTGATGACAGATGAAAAACACAGAACTCGAAATTGATCTCCCTAAATTTTCACTTTCTAAGTGGACGATTTTACTGACAAATTGTCCATATAAGATCTACAGTACATTTCTCCTTCATCATTCAGCACTAATTGTCAAAAAAACTGACAGCTAGTGAAAGATCGAGAATTTTTCCAGTTTCGCTGGCTGTTAGTCAAAATCTTTCAAGTTGACCAAGTTATTTTTAAGGTTCATTTTTGGGTTAAGTGTTCCTTATCATATACTGCCAACTCAATCAAGAGTCAACTGTCAAACAGTGCATGATCCCTATTAGTTTCGCAACAAGGGAGGGAGTATTCTTGTGATTGAAATTGAACGAACAAATACTTTCGATGAACATAAAAGCCCAATGCTTCCATGACAAAATTGTTTTGCCCTTTTGGGTAGATGTCAGCTTAAAATGTGAACGTCACCCCATTGTCTGCCTCAGGCATGACACAAAAAGGGCCTTTTCTAGCAACATATACTTTACAATTCATCGCAATCGACCTGAAGACATACGAATTAAAATTTTACTGAAAGAGGACAGATCCAACTGTTGGCAATACTTTGATTCATCATTTTAGTGCCTAACCGTCAGATCTGGTAGGTTCTTTTCAAATTTAACGTGTCATTACCTACTTTGATACATCATTTAATTGGCTAACCGAAACTGTTTCCAGTGCCATAGGCGAGCATTGAATCAATGTCCGATCTGGTACTTTCTTTTTCTTTTATAACAATTACCTTAGTTTAATGATAAATTGGCCGCAGCAATAAAAAAAGAAACATTCTGTTAAAATATGTGTTACAAAGCATTAGTTTTATTTAACAACTAATATTTTATCCGAAATGTGGAGGAAAATAAATAAACGATGGCTCACCTTCTTAAAATCAGGCAATCTCTCTAAGCCTAAGCCCTCCATCACGATTTGAAATAAACGTTGATCATCACTAGTGTTGGGGAAACTAGTCGATTTGTTGTGGACGTGTATTCTAGTACTAACGTCTAATAAATCAGTCGCAACCAAACTATTTCGAACTTCGGAAGTCGTTGCTTGCTGGGTAGATTCTGGGTTCCTATTCAGCCATCGCATGTCGATGGTGTCAACTGTCATTTGACTATCCTCGTCGAACTTGACCTCGTTCTGCTGCTCCTCCTTGTACTTAACTATTTTATCGTTTATTGTACTTGTACTATCTTCTATCAGCCTTTTGTTGATTACATTCTGTTTTGTTCCAACATATTGTAATAAATGTTCACTTAAATTATTATTATTATTTTTGCTAAAAAATACAATATTATTATCACGTTCGAGAATCGTCTGACAACTGGTAATGTGACTGGCAACGATTGATAGTAATAGAATAATGATAAAATACATTTTGAAACAACTGGTTGATATGATTGACAGTTGCAAAGTAGATGCGATTTGCACTAAAGAAATGTCGGATACAGCACTCGACGACGACGATGACGACGACGACGACGATGATGATGATGAGGATGGTGTAACTTGGTATATCCGCAAGCAATTAAAATTAGTTGTACAACAATTACACTGGAGGCGATGATGAAAGTGAAGATGCGAATAGTATGACAGTTGATCGATTCGGTGTTTGAATTTTTGCGTTTTGAAGTTTTTTATCTCCCGCATTTCGATTAAGTTCTTCATAGTATTTGGTGGCTTTGGACACATTTTCAAGTTGGCGTGTCGCGTCCAATGTTTTTGTTTTCAATATTTTTTTCTGTTTTAAATACAGCACCACTTTGACACAATATGTAACCGAATATTTGGACCGTCTACACTTGATATGGGGAATCTCCGTTCCAATGCATGTTTTTTGGCGGCAAGCACGAAAGCTCTTCACACTTCACTTTTACTTTTCACTTTTAACTTTTTCAAATATCTCTGCGTGGTTGTCGCGAATAAATATTAATAATTCTCGTGTTTAAATATACAATACACATGTTTCATGACTTACATCCACAAAACAGTCATATAACTCTGCGTGATATTAATATGAGATTTTCGTCTATGTTTTGTTGTTTTCCTTCGTTCCACTTGTACTGTATACTTTTAATATCTGAATTATCAATTCTCATCGCTTTGGGTTTCTTTTTGATGTTTAGCTAAGTTCTGGCGGTAGGTGTTTGTTAAACTTAAATGACACTCGAAACAAAATCCTCTGGCGACAGACAGAGGTTGTCGAAAATTATTATTTAACGCACATCCAGCTACTTGATATGGGAAGAGAGTTTTGTTTATTATTTCCACAACAAGTTTTGCACATTGGCTAGATTGAGCAAGTAGCCACCCGTAGCCCACCAGTTCAGTCAAAGTTTGAAAATAAACTAGCATCTGTGAAATTGTGAGCGTAGCACTGAGTAGACCGACACGAACCCGAAATTCAAACTGAATACTCAACACGGTACACACGAATGCGATGAGTTTGAGTTTGAGTATGTGCGAGCGAGATTCACTGAGCGAAGTGAATGATGTTTGCGCTGTGTGGTCGTGGCCGTGGTGTGCCTTGGGCTATAATTTCGTCGTATAGCTTGCTAGCTTGCTCGCTAGTGTACCATGTGCATGTACGATGTACCCTGTACGGCTGCTGTTGATGTTTGCTGAAGGAAACAATCTCTGGAGTGGAGTCCAATCGCACTCAGTGCAGTCTTTGAGAGGCTTTTGAGTTCTTTTTACTCATTCTTAGCATGAACGACAAGAAACTGCATAAATGCAACACAGGTTGGGGAGGAGGTGTGCCTTTTTGTTTTTCTGTTTCTGTTTCTGTAGCCGTTTGTGATTCTGTTTGTGTTGTTTTTCTGCTTTAGATTGTCACCCTTTGAGTGCACACAATGTTTACAATTTCATTTGGTTCGGCTAGTGCAGCCCTTGAATCGCACTATAAGACATCTAGCTCGCGTGTTTCAAATAAAACAAATGGCTTTTCCACTTGTTTTTCTTTTACCCAAAAATTCCAAATGAGTCAGCAAACAACAAGCATTGGGTTTCCCAAATTATTCATATAATAAATATCTTATTATTTTTTTTTATTGGTATCCACTTTAAGGCCTCTATACATATGTATCATGCGTGCCTAATTGTATTACCTGGACTTTGTGGTAACTCTTTTGACAAAATCGGCATGTTACGTGATTTTGTGGCAATTTATTTCCCACGACACCGCTGGAGGAGTTGGGCATATCCTCTTTTGCTTTTATGCAAAGTCACGTCTAGTGCAACTACTCCAGAATGAGAAATTTAGATTAGCCATGGTGATTCATTCATGATTCCATGAGCCCTTTTTGTTCTTTCCTCGTTTTGTGTCTTTTGTGTGTGTTTCGTTGGAAAATGTTGCCGCCGACGCCACAAAGATGCGTGGATTTCTTTAATAGTTCGATAGCGTTCTATATAATGCATATTGCTTCTGCCATAAATGGGCATGTAACTTTTAATTGTTTTCGGTGTCCCGCTTTCGTTGGGGCATCCTACAACCTATACTTATGTCAGCCGGAAGTGCTTAATAGCTGCATACAATTTATAGTCTTTGAATGAATACCGGAGGTAGAACATGCGTTTTGAATAAGAGTTTGTTCAGGCTAACGCGTATTCCAGAGATTGGTTTTTTTTTATCTTTATTTTAACAATAAGTATAATAATTACTACTACAGCTAACTTATTAATATGATTATTGTTCTGTAAAAGAATAAACGAAACAAAAACGAACGAAAATTGCTTAAAACTGGTAGGTCTTTTCGTTTTCGTCGTTTAAGAAACAGTTGTGTCCGACTCGGACCGTAAGCGCCACCAAAAGTTAAGCACGTTAAGTAAGGAACAGTCCAGTTTAAATTGCTTAGTTGGAGTTGGAGGAACTTGGTTTTCGACAGCACCACTTGAACCTTTTGGCACTGTTTGCAAATGCTTCGATCTTATTAATATAGTAGTAATTTATTTTGAACCAAAATATTTGTAAAATCGAAACATTTCCATCCTTCAGAATGCCATCCCTGATATTTGTTTAAAATGTGCTTGTAAACGGTTGTTTTTAAGTAAATTGCTGTTCATAGTTGGACAGATTTTTACCAGATATGTTCATTTTACCTGCCAATTTGCTCAAGGGTGGACCAAGGAAATTCTATATAATTTGTTTCAGGGCTGTTACACGCACATTCTTCAAAAATGTCAACTCTATAGTTTGAGGTTCTGCTAAATCCGATATAAATTGGCAAATGTGTGTAAAGAGCAAACGTTATTTCGCTGCAAATGCTAAGCTTCCGACAGAGACTTTCAATAGCATTTCAAGAAGCAAGGTTTGCCCGAGGTTGGGAGTGCTTACCACAACAGGGACCTCTCAAAATCCAATCTCAAAAATGTTATAAGGCTTTAAATACTTGCAGACTTTCACCTCGACTGTTCAAAGAGGGTTGTAGATAAAGTTTCATAGACAGCGTAAGATCTAAAAAGTCCTCCTTCTAGTGCTGGAAAGTTAGGTAGATAGAGACTTTTCTGGGCTTTTGCAAAGGACGACTAATAAAGTTTTCAGTATATACAGAGGAAGTATAAATGAAAACCACTCGCACTTGTTCAAAGAGGGTTGTGGATACAGTTTCATAGACAGCGTAAGAACTAAAAAGTCCTCCTTCTAGTGCTGGAAAGGTAGGTAGATAGAGACTTTTCTGGGCTTTTGCAAAGGATGACTAATAAAGTATTCAGTATATACAGAGGAAGTATAAATGAAAACCATTCGCAAAGGTTCAAAGAGGGTTGTGGATACAGTTTCATAGACAGCGTAAGAACTAAAAAGTCCTCCTTCTAGTGCTGGAAAGGTAGGTAGATAGAGACTTTTCTGGGCTTTTGCATGACTAATAAAGTATTCAGTATATACAGAGGAAGTATAAATGAAAACCACTCGCACTTGTTCAAAGAGGGTTGTAGATACAGTTTCATAGACAGCGTAAGATCTAAAAAGTCCTCTTCTAGTGCTGGAAAGGTAGGTAGATAGAGACATTTCTGGGCTTTTGCAAAGGACGACTAATAAAGTATTCAGTATATACAGAGGAAGTATAAATGAAAACGATTCGCACTTCGTCTGCATCATTTGATTGGGCTGCAAGATTGTCTAAAATACATCTTCTAGGAATCGGGAATAGCCAGGAGCTGGGCAAATATGGGTAAAATAACGTCAGCAAAGCTGTGTATAGCCAGAAAATTGTTTCCTTTTTCAGTCGGCAGGGACGCAATGGACCCAACTGAAGGTCTAAGTGAAGCTGTGGCAAAATTCCCATAAGGGCACCCATTTACCTACCTACCTACCTCGGCAGGGTGCGGGTGTTGGAAGCTCTGAGTCTCCAAACTGAGTCAAACTCCCACTAAATTTCTCACAAATTTTCCTTACATTAAAGATGAGTTTGAACATTCCATGGAACCACACATCTAGTTCTATTATGTAAATGTTGGTTTTGTGCCAGCAAGCCCGCCTACACTGCCCCTTTATCTTGTTCACACCTTCAACGTATTGGCATTTTTTCGACGGCTTTTTGTGATATCTTTAATTGATCTAACATACCATACTCGGATACCGGCTAAGCACTACGAATGAATGTTTTGATCAATATCATTGACCAATGTTGGTTTTTTTTTATTTCCAGACGAACTGCGTGGCTTATGTGGAGATAATCGAAGTTTGGTGAGTGCATAGTTTAGTTTTAACCATCTTTCACCTTAGAAACTTGTTTTTTTTTTGTACATTCGAAATATTTCGTTGCCACCCATTTTTTTTTCTTATACCCGTACCCTTCAGGCGTATCAATTTGGTTTGCGCCCTCACTTAGGCTTTTTGCGCATTTACTGAATTTGCTGTGAAATATGAGGAACGACTGTCAGTTATTGGAATTTTCGGAAATGGACTCGCAATCGGAGTGAGAAAAGTAACTACTCATCATTTCAATTACAAGTAACTGACTGAATACTAAATAGCTTGCAAGTTTAGTCAGTTATAGCGACGGCGGTGTTATCTGCTGTCACACTAATAATTTTTGATTGTTTAACTGCACGCAACGACTGATCCGACACTTCGTTACAGAAAGAAAAATAAAAAAACAAACTGTAGCAATTGTCGGAAAAATGTTAACTTCCACTCAAAAAATCTACGATTGACGGAAAATGGTTGAAGCACTTTGTCTGATAATGCCTGGCCCCACATTGAGACCTCCGAAGAAGAACAATTAAAAAAAGTAGTCGTATATACCCGCTGCATTGCTCGCCAATATCAGCGAGGCGTTGTGTTGCAACCGAGTGTATTCGTTAATTAGGTTCCCGCTTTTGTGCGAGTATCTCTATCTAGTCCCACTTTGAGTGAATGATGCAACCGTTGGAGTCTTTCGAAAACAACCAATAGCAACAACTAAGTGAGTTTCAATTGCGTGTTTTCAAATTGCAATGTCTGACTATTTGACTTGGATCAACTGAGCAACGCCGAGGACTATCTGCCTACGACATTTGAAAATCACTCAAGTAAGGCCTGTGGCTTAAGTATTTGTTTGCATAGTTGTTAATTAAAAATTAATTAAAATATCCACAAAAATTCATTCGACTCGCGAATCTCATCTCAGTCATGACAGCGTCAGTCACAAGGCAATGTAAAGGCAAACTGCTTGTATGTTGAGCACGCACGTGGGCATTCCGCACTCGCCACTCGCCGCTTGTGGCACTTATAATATTCACTCATAATATGTGGCCCATTCAACGTCATCGTCACCTACCGGCTTTTTACATTAAACGTGTTTCGTAATCAACCGAAACTGAACCAGAGTCCTGTCGACCGTGTACTCCGCCATCAAGTGGCTGTTTATTTTTTGCTTGCTTTTAATCAAAGGAGGCCCGCGAGAAGTTGCAACGGCAGCTTACAAAAAAAAAAACACCGAAACGCACAAAATTACTTTTTATGTTGACTGTTGACTGTGGAGATTGAGAGCGCGAATGTCGGTCCTATCCTACACCTTGAGTGGATCGCGATTTGCGACCGAAACGTAATGCCTTTTTCGTGTAAGCTATTTCGAAGGGAGTGCGGATGCGGAGTGCTCTCGAGAAATTAAAACGAATTGCACAATATTTCGGGACTTTGTTAGTCCTCTCCTCTCTCAATTCGTGTTCCTCGCACCCAAAGCATAAGCCCAGGTACAAACAATGACCGACATTTATTTATAGCCTCAAATTCGGGATTGCCATCCTTTGGATTTTGGATTTTTAAGTGCCAGGGGCAATGCCTACGTTTGACCATGTAGTGGACGGTTATAGACCCCGTCAAGGACTGTAAAATCGATAAAAATATATAATGACGAGTTAATCTTTAGAAACGCACTCGGTGGACAAGATGTTGTCTGTGGTTTATGTTGTTTGCACGCAACGGGGACGTAAACTCTGCAATACGTTACGTAAACCGAGTGAATTCGAACCGTGCATTTGAACGTCCAAGTAGGTACTTCAATCGCAATCTAAGTTATCTGATCGGCGATTGTTACAGCCGAGTTCCCCACTGTTTATTGATGTGTGAGAAATTATTCAATCGAAATTCCCTATTGACGACGCGGTGCTCTCCAAATGTTTTCTGAAGTGCCTATGATAAGAATGTGTGTACTGTTTCCTTTCGTTTTTCTCCATCTTCTTCTTATCTATTTACTTGAATACGGTTTTCTTTCGGAAAGAAGAGTTTTCCGTCGTGATGTATAATTTTCTGGGTCGCCACTGTTATTGATAATATGTTGCATAGATTTAGGCGGACGCTAACTAAAGACGAGTTGCTTAGGGCGCCATTCAATGACTGGCCACTATTCACTCATCGAAATACAAGGAAAAGAATTTTTATTTTAGTAATAATAATGAAGTAGTCCTGTAAGCAATCGACTGTCCGATGTGACGTATGTTTCGAGTTTTCCGGCCTGATTTTGACGCTATTTTCGACCTTACTTTAACATGTCCATTTTGACACTTTTTGACTCTTTCTTACCACGTTTGCTGACACATTTTTCGATGGTGTTTTTGATGCAATTCGTACGCTTTTATCGAAGCGTTCTTGGTTCGTTTTTTTCAACGTTTTACCCACGGAGCGACAAACCGCACTAATTCCGCCTGAAATGAAATGCATTCAATACGCTATAGTTTTCCTAATGCCCTACAGGTGGCCGAGTTCTACTCACAATAGTGGCTTATGTTTTTTGTTCAATAAAAAAAGCAGAGTGTTCATACAATGAAGCGTGGGCTCAATGTATCCACACACTCTGAATACGGCTTCTATTGATGGTTTCTCAAATTAGAAAGACTAAAGTTGATGCGCGGGCAAGTCCCATTGTAGATTTAAGAATTATTCTGGAGGGAGGGTTATGGTTTTGGCGCGTATCCTGTACGTTCCTACGGAACGCCCTGTAGCCCAAACGGCTTGACCGATTTTAAAGAGAGTGGTGTCATTAAATTGGTATTCTTCCCCGGAGTGTCACAGGCTCAACAAATATTTATAAAAAGATTAATTAAAAAAAAAAAAATGTTCACACAAATGTCTGTGAGAAATGTCAAGACATGGCATACACTGAACTGTGAAATAAAACACTTTCTGATGAATTCACAATAGCGGTCTTGTGCAGTGTCTGTATTAGTCATGAATTCATTTAATTTTATTGAAATATAATTACTCTATTTGCGACCGACATGAAATAGAAGTGCTTTAAAGATTTTAGTAAAGTGCTCTAGGCACACTCCTAACACGCTGACAAATAAATATAATGCACACCATTCACAAAAGAAACGATTTAATACTTTTTTGTAAATCTACATACATTGTACACATTCCATATAATTTTGAATTGTTTTATGGAAACTTAACTTTGTCCATATTTTTAATCATTTGATAAAATTGGAGTTTGCGCCCTACTTACTAATAAGAAATTTCAGAATCGACTTTAAATTTGTATGGAAAATATAGTCACTGTGAACTACCAAAATATAGAGTCGAAACTAAAAATGTTTATTGGTAAGGTCCATAGTGGGGTCACATATCCAGACAAGTGTCTATAAGAAAATACTTTGAAACAGACTTTAATGCTTGATTTTGAACAGTGAGGTGTCATAAGATTCGTATTCTTTCCCTTAGTGCCAACGCTAATATGACGTTAGGGTGACCTCTGAAATTTATAAGTCTTTGTTATAAATATTTACAGCTTAGTTAGATTTTTAAGTAGATTTTAAATTAAAAAATATTCAGCACTAGGGTGGTAAAAAAAATACTCAGTTACATTTCTCAACACAAATAGTAATTTGCACTCATTCTCACAGATGGCGCTAGTCGGCACATCATGCTATTGAAAATTTCAATTAAAAGTTTATAATTGAACTTTACTATAAACCTAACTGTGTATAATAGATTAAGTTATTATTATTAATAGTCACAACTGATATGCAACTGAGTGGTAGTCACAAGTATATTAATTTGGATTGAAATCCGAAATAGCCTAAATAATGCAATGAGGCTGACGATTGGCTAATTGGCAGTCGGAGGCTGCGCCAAAGAGGAAGTTAATGCTTCTAAGGCTTATGATCTGTTTTTATCATTTCTTCAGAATTATATAAACAATTTTACATATACTATCGTCCGTAAAATGTCTGAAAAAAAGTTAAAGCCTTGGATTACTTATTCTGTGTTAAAAAAAATTAAGCTTAAAAATAAATTAAGAAAAAAGTGCTCCAAACATCCTCTTAATACAGCGCTGAAAAATCGTTTCAGACTATTGAGTAAGGAAGTAAACAACGATGTAAGGACAGCTCGAAATAGATACTTCTACTCTAAAGTCCGTAATGCACTTGGTAATCCAAAAAAGGAATGGAAGGCTATAAATAGTATCATTGAAAGCAACTTTCCAATATCTCCAAAGCTATAGGTCTATGTAATGATGGTGTTAATATTGATGACCCTACAACAGTTTCAAACATATTAAATGATTACTTTTCTTCGGTTGGTCTGATGTCTTTTTCAAGTGAGCCTCCTACATATTGTGATGGCTGCGTTAGGTCTCATTTAGTCAACGACTTTGATATAAATAAAAGCTTCTTTTATGAAGAAATAACAGGCTTAGAATTGTATAAAATGATCTGTTCCCTTAACAGCTCACGATCTTGTGGTTGTGACGGAATTTCCAACCCTACCCTCAAGAGTATAGCACTTCATGTTGTAAGTATTTCAACCGGCGTCTTCCCAGACAAATTAAAATGTGCTAATGTGATCCCTCTTTACAAAAAAGGTAGTAAGAGTGACACAAACAATTACAGGCCAATTTCTTTATTGGCATCAGTCTATAAAGTCTTTGAAAAAGCCATTAAGAATAGAGTTTTGAGACACCTGGCAAAAGTAAATTTCCTAAGTCCTGCACAGTTCGGTTTTAGGGAAGGCCTTTCTACAGAAGATGCCCTCTTGGAATTCTGCTCCTTTATTTATAAAGCTCTGGATGATAAAAAATGTTGCGCCGGGCTTTTTGTAGACATTACCAAAGCTTTTGACATGGTCAACCACAGAGTTCTACTCAACAAACTGCACTATGCAGGCTTTCGTGGATTTATGCACAACTGGTTTGAGTCCTACCTAAAGGATAGAACTCAAAAAGTTGTAATAGGTAACTTTGTTAGCAGACCAAAAACTATGAACTTAGGTGTACCCCAGGGATCAGTCCTTGGTCCAATACTGTTTCTTATTTACTTCAACTCATTATTTAGTCAACCGTTTAAAGGGAATGTTACAGCTTTTGCAGATGATCTGGGCATTGCATACCGCTCGGATAGTCCTCTTAACTTAAGCGCGGACATAAACCATGATGTTCACCTCCTGGGATTGTGGTTTTCGGAACACAAACTAGTTGTCAGCAATAAAACTAAATTACTTCACTTCAGTCTTAATGTGCAAGAGTCCCTAAGCTTTGAAGTTTTCTTTCATGCAAACAATTGCGAATGGTCAAATGCGTCAAATTGTGTCTGTACTGAAGAAGCCACAAGGACAATGTTGTTTGAGCAGGCATCTTGTAACACATGCTGTTTTAAAATCGAAACAATTAAGCAGTTTAAATATTTAGGCATCCTTTTTGAACAAAATATGAGTTGGTCCAAACATATTTCGATTCTGAAACAATATTTACGATCTTCAGTACGAAGATTTTATCGCCTTAGACAATTCTGTGACAAAAATACATTGAAAACAGTATATTATGGAATATTTCAATCAAAACTACAATACGGAATAACTTGCTGGGGTGGCGCTTACCAAAAGAAGATTGAACCATTGATTGTTTTGCAAAAATGTGCTATAAGAAAAGTATGTGGGGTAAATCGTTTAGCTCCTTCTATAGTTTTGTTCAGAGCATTGAAAATTCTGCCACTACAAAATTTGTACTATTTCAAAGTTTCAAAAATTTTTTTATGAGAGGTGGCTATTAACGGAGCCCTATTTCAAACAATCGCAATTTGCGAAGCAATTCAAATAATGCTGTCATTATTCCTCCTTTCCGTACTACTCTATTCAAAAACTTTTACTCCATCGTGTCGTGCAAACTATTGAATCAACTTCCTATAAATATCCGAGGAATAAGAACATTGTCCCTATTCCTAAAATACGTAGGTTAGGTTAGGTTAGGTTGAAGTGGCTGTCGGCTAGCCGACACACTTAGACCATTCTAAGGTCCCTTGTGATACCACATGAATCTAAAATGCAATTCTTCCTACTCGTTGAACCAAATGGAGCTTCTGATGAAGCGTAGGATATTCCGAATGTCTGTGCTTTTTAGATCGTTCAGATCGTTATAGTAGAACGCTCCCAGATGGAGTTTACGTCTTTGTGAGAGGGCCGGACAGGTACAGAGGAGATGGAGAATAGTTTCTTCTTCCTCCTTCCTTTGCATATACGCCAAGCCTTGTTGCATGCCTGCCTATAAGACAGTGTCCTGTGATGACACCTATTGTAGCACTTATATGCTTCCTATCCAAGGATATCAAGTGTCTAGACCGTTTTAGATCCAGCTTTGGCCAAATCCGTTTTGTCGCTAGACATGTCGAGCCGGTTGTCCATCTAAGATTTGCTCTATTGATAGCATCCTGCTTTATTATGAGTTTACAAGTAGCGATTGGAATACCTAACGAATCCTTAACTGGAAGTATAGGTAGTGTGGTACCGTGTTTGGCGAGTTCATCAGCCTTGCAGTTACCTGGGATGTCCCTATGCCCCGGCACCCAACAGAGGTGAATATTGAACTGCTTCGCCATTTCTATGAGAGACGAACGACAGTCTTGGGCTGTTATAGAATTTGTAGAGACTGATTCCAGGCACTTGATAGCAGCTTGACTATCCGAGAATATACGGATATTCTTAGCAGCCAAGATAAGACTTCTTTTATCGCCATAATTTCCGCCTGAAAAACGCTACAGTGATCAGGAAGACGGAAGGAGAGACTAAGATTTAGTCGGTCGGAGAAGACACCACCACCAACACCATCCTCAGTTTTCGAACCATCCGTAAAGAAGTGGATCGATTCATCACCCAGGAATGCGTCCTCCTCCCAGAATAATCTGGTGGGAATGGAGACCTGGAAGTTTTTATCGAGCTTTAGTTCTGGTGTGGTGTAGTCGATCTTTCCTGGGAGGTACTGAAGATCGTTCAGGATAGCAGCATGGCCAGTTGTTTTGCTGGTCCATTGTGAAGTGGCTTTAAGGCGTACGGCTGCGGAAGCTGTAGGAGTTCTTTTAAAGTATTAAGGTACTTTCCTGACACAGCAATAGCAACGTCGTCCGCATAGGCAATCACATTGTGACCTCCCGCTTCCAGGCATATCAGCAGTTCATTCACCACCAAATTCCAGAGAAGGGGAGATAGGACGCCACCTTGTGGGGTTCCTCTACTGACAGATCTTCTGGTAGATATCTCACCCAGGCTTGAGTTGATAATTCGGCTATTGAGCATCAAATTAATCAGCTCGCCAAGTGATGCATCCACGTTCAGAGCTGCCAGTGCACCAGCAATCGCAGATGAGTCGACGTTGCTGAAAGCGCCTTCTATGTCTAGGAATGCAACCATTGTATACTCCTTATGACGGAGGGAATTCTCAATAGAGCGCGTTAGCGTGTGTAGAGCCGTTTCTACAGATTTACCCTTAGAGTAGGCATGTTGTGCCGTTGACAGGAATTTTTTGTCAATGCTTAAAATACGTAAAAATGTGGCTTCTTGATTTTGATCACGAGGAAATTAAAGTTTTGCTGCCCTATGTTGTCTAAACATATACGTTACATTGTTCTATTGCTGTATGTACAAATTAATGTTCTTTTAAATTTACGTTTTCTTTCTATTTTATTGTTCATTTTCTGTAAAAATATGTATAAATTCATAAAATGTTCTTCTTTTAAAATTAATTAAACAGTTCACCCCACACTTCCAAGCTATTTTTTCTGAAGTGACATTATTTGTTACTACACAAATACAAATGTCACTACCTATTCTTGTACTTCATATTGTTGTGGTAGATTAAGTAAATATAAAGTTTGTTAAGTCAAGAATAATGCAAAATTAATAAATAAAAATAATAAATAAATAAGACTTCAGGCCAATAAGTCTCACCACCTTCTTCATACTTAAGACCTTCATACTTAGGATTCCGCAGTTTGTCATGCCTTCTGTTGGCGGTACACCCCTCACAATCTCTGACAACGCGAAATACCTGGGACTAATACTAGATAAGAAACTAAATTGGAAAATAAACACAGACGAAAGATTCAAGAAAGCCACACAATAACATTCTACATTGGGAAAACATGGTAGCCATCCCCCAAGATCAAACTCCGGCTATACACAGCTAATGTAAGCCCGATACTGACATATTGCAGTCTTGTATGGTGGCCAGTAACTAAAAAGGCTACATACCTAAAGGCTATGACAAAAGTGCAAAGATTAGCTCGCATCGGAGTCACTAGCGCGATGAGGTCAACTCCAACCGTTCTTGAACACTGCACAAGGTATTACTGTGCTGCGTTCCTGGACATGAAGGCGTTCAAGGCAACGAGAAAGCGGATGAACTAGCACGGCAAGGTTCGGCTAAAGCTCCAGAACAAGCTTGCCCCTCTGTGTGTATCCCGATCTATACACTTAAGCTAGAAGCAGGGAAGAAGGCCACAGATGCGGCGAACGCCAGATACGTGCGTTAGCACAAGAAAACTATGGCCATCTTCCTGCAAAACCAGAACAGAGGGAATCATCTTCTTCCACAATCTGAACGAGCTATCTAGAACACCAACGGACAAAATCATGAACTTCATCAAATCCTCAAAACGGTTTGAATTTAATGACACAGTAAGTAATTATTTAATTAATCAACAATAAGACGGACTGAATAGGTTACCACGGGGAAGGGATAACCCCTTTCTCTCGAAGGGTATCACAATGGGTCAATTTTGAGCTGAGTGTGGCGCGGAACACCCCCGCCAGCCCACCAACTTAAAATCGTAAAAACACCTCACCCACTGTCTAGCAACTGGTATAATAAAACCGGTCTCATTAAGGACGCTCTCATTTGGGGATTTAAAATTGTAAACATGTATTTTCCTTACCCACTGTAGGTTAAAGGTGTGCATTGTGCATTTATGGGTAGGCGCGTGACTTTTCAGTTCTTCGTTGGCTTTGTAGATTTTTTTGTTGTCTTCGTAGGTGGGATCTGGAACTAATACGAGACAGCTTCGATGTGTGTTTACAGGATGTCCAACTAAAAGTTAATTGCGACTGTGGCTGTTCGGCCGTGTGACTAATTGTATATGGCCTTTGATGTCAGATCGGCTTGGCCGGGGACCACTTTGTGGCTTTGACATCTTTTCACAGTCACGTAGGCCGCCAGCTTTCACCTTGGTCACCTCGAGTGGAGCGTGCCATGTGTGTGCAGGTGCCCTCTCTCGCATCGTCGGCACTTGCATTGGTTGCACTAATCGTATTTGATCCTTGATATCAGACCGACTCAGCCTAGGGAAATTCGGTGCCGTGAAACGGACGCTATCGGCGCTTTCCGCCGATGTCGCCTGGGGTTTGCCTCTTGTTTTTCTATGCGCGCCTACAGGTGTCTGTCCTTGTGGCTGCGATATGTGTCGTCTCATGTCATCTTCGTTGTCTCGCGGGCAACGTACTACCGTATTATCAAATCGTGCCATAGTTTTATATATAATCACTGAATTTAGGACACTTGGCTTTTCTCTATTTATTTTCTTGCAATTTCGAGAGTTTCGAATTTTCCGCGATTCGATAATATGAAGTGCACAACTTGCGGGTGAAATTCACTATGGGAATTCAATTTATACAGCAAACACTGCGCAAATTCTTTCATTCAACTCTGAATCGAACAGAAAAGGATACTCCATATAAAATATACGCTGAACTCATGCGCATTGAATTTTGTCTCGTCGCTGATTGTCTCACGGAAAAGAGACAACAAATACAAATCGCATAACTTAATCTATATTTGTTCAACAAAAACACAAGAAAAGACATCCTCCCTCACCGTATGGTGTATACAAGAATTGCGGTTGAAGGATATTCATTCGTTTTGTTTGGGCCACGATGAACACGAAGGCGCAAAATCTATTTCGAAAATAATCAATAAACTGTGTTTTGCTAGGTGTCAGTCTCTCGTTCTCTGTCTATCGCTCGCAGTTTGTTTCTTTTGTTTGTTTGTGAATCTGTTTCTGTAGTCATCGCATTTTTTCTATTAACGTGAACATTTAACATAAAGGAAATATTCAGGATACGTTCGATTTATTTTTTCGTCTCTTCGTAATAAAATTTTTTAACTTATTATCACCGGATTCAACTGTGCGACATATTCAAGTGGAAACAGTGCGAAATATGACATGAAATAATATTGTGCAATTTGTTTATAAGGAACACAAGTCCAACTAATTGAAATAATGATATAAGTCCTTCGTGGTGATGATAGAGCTCGGCGATAGCACGATTTCGAACTGGGAAAACTTGTAATTGAGGATATTTTCAAGTGTAAGCATTGGTTTAAGTTTGTGGTGGAAGTATTTGTGTCGAGTTTTGTAATTAAACAGGAAGAAAAAAAAAGAGAAGATTATTCGTTATTTTCGGCAGTGGGTACACATTTTTTTTGTTGGTATATTTGTTTTATTTAATTTTGTGTTTCTTTTTTTTTGCGTTGGGGGACATTATCGAATAGGTATATGCATTGAAAATACCCCTGTATGGATTTAATTTCATTGCAGAGCAGCATATCAATTGGCAACACATATTCAAAGAATTGATGATACTTGCACAGTTCGAAGGATAGTTGAGAATAAATATGATTTATCCGAAATTTCCGCGTCGCACTTTGGCATTGATACTTTTCTGTCTATTGATTACACTGGGAGCGGTGGGAATTCTTTTCTTGGTGTATTTTTTCAACGAGAGCAATGCTCTGTTGATGGACTCGTCGCTCAAGACAATTTACGGTGACCAACAGCAGCAATATAAGAAGAATATAATCGCCAATGGCGGCGGCGAGTACAACTTCGAACAGAAATCAACAAATCGATACACCAAGGATGCTGAGGGAAGTGTCACTCAGGTACGCATCGGCAACAATAACAACCGGAGCTCCATGCCGCAGAGCTCTTCTTCCGATGAGGATCTGGCTGTATTTGCATCGTCTTCGTCGCAGGAATCGGAGGTCAGACAATCGAAAACGATCAACTCTAAGTCGACGAAGGACTCGGCCGCCAATTTGGACACCATCTACATAGATGACTTTGACAGGCCACAACAGGCGTACAGCAGCAAGACCAAGAGTGAGTTGAGCAGCATCGACTACTTTGATACGATTCTTGTGGATCATAAAAGCGAGAATGAGAATGAGAATGAGAGGAAGGACCCCCGAGAGCGGGTCGAAGAAGCCTCGATGTCAACTTTGCAGAATAACTTTATTTCAGAGGCCGCAAGCGACCGCCAAAATAGCCCCTCCAATTCGAATGAGAATGACAGAAAATCCAGAATAAACAGCAAGCGTCGAGAGAACAGTCGTTGGAAGCTGTTGCGCTACACAAAAGTAAAGCCCAATGTTCGGGAGGACGACGACTCATACGACCTAGAAATTGACTCGCCTGGCAGTGGAAGCGGCGACTTTATCGATGACACGGAAATCAATGAGATCTTCACAAAGCAAATGAGCACACGAATGTCCAAAAAGGAGAACAGACCCTTGAAGAAGAACTCGGCCAAGTCGAATCGGGCCCGCAAGAAGCATCGCAATTATTTCTTCAACAACGGCAACGAATACAACTCCTCGCCACCGCTGCTGGTAGCAACAGCATCGGCGAGCGGTTTGAAAAAGCTGCCATCCTCGTATCCGACACTGTCCGCTCAGGCCGGCGAACATTCTGGCGTCGCAAATAAAAAGTGGCCAGTTCCGGCGCTCATCTTCAGCCATCAGAAATTCAACGAGTCGGACAATCTGCCAACTCCCTCGTACAACAGCAACGTGCAGTCTCAGCTGGAGCAGGGCGACCTCGGATCCACAGCCACCGCAAGGGTAATCGAAAGCTTTGTCACCAACCTGCGCGAGCTCGGTGCCAGCGAAAACAACGAGGCCTGGATTGAAACCCGCACCAGACGCATCATGGGCAATGTTAAGAAGAGCGAAGAACGATCCAGGCAGCTCTTGCTCTGCGAAGAAGCTGGCGGTGGGGAGCTATGCCGAATGCTATTCAAGGGCCATATTAATGATTAAGTATAAATATTATAATAATAAGCCATACAAAAGTGCACAAATCATAAAACAAAACAGAAACTACTAAGAATGATCTAATGCGTGTTTGTTAGGAAAAAAAAACAGAGGAAAAATACAAAGCTTTTTATATACATGCAAAAATATCATAACCTAAAGAGAGTATAAATAATAAAATTCTTTTCAATCGATGTGTAGCATAAACTGAATTTTCGTAAAAGAAACCAACAGAAATTAATCAGCAAAGTGTAACTCAATCTCAAAAAAATATAGTAAAGTAAAATTGGTAATACCAGTTAAATATAGTTTAACGTCTAAGAAATAGTTAAATCTTAAGCGTACGAGTTATATTGAATTTTGTTCTTTGTGTCTTCTCTGTATAGTTTAGTTCTTTTTAATTATTTGTCCATAAGAATTAGTTGCTTTAATTTGATTGCATGTGAAGTTGAACTGGTTTAAATTGTTTGGGATTTGGTCGCAAACCCGTGTTGTTGAAATGATTTCTCTCATAAAACATAATCGTTTGTTTAGCTTGATATAAATGTAATAGATTTCAGGTCTGTTTGTTTGTTTGATTGGCTTGGTCGTTTTTTTTTTTTTTTTTTTTTGACAGAAATTGTGGTTCGTATCGCAAAATGTACTTCAATAAATATTTTGTCGCACATAGTTCACTAACGAACTAGTTTAAAAATGTACTCTGACAAGTAAACAAGAGGCAGAGTTAGAAAGTGTTTCACATTTCAGTACGATTTCACTTCCTCCCATTCCGCAAAGTCTACAAACTGAAACTAGATCAGAAATGAAAAGTAGAGGAACTGCAAAGTGCAAAAGTGATTTGTTTACTTGTTCACGAGCTAGGACTAGATCAGAAATCAACTCTGTCAAGCAGCTACATATTTTTCAAAATTCTTTTTGTTTTTTTTTTGTTCATAAGCATTTGGCTTTTTCTGCAACATTTTCGTCCACTATTGAGAAGTAGGTCTTTCTTCACTTCACTAATGTACAAGTGAACTCAAACTACGTTCTTTAAAAGTGGTCACAATCATATCTATTTGAACTATGTAGTTCCAAGGAATATCACACCCAAATTGAACTGTTAGTAACAGTGACCAAGTCCCTTTGTTCAAGTATGCTTCCAAGCTTCTTTCTAAGTTCATATTTCCCAGCCTTTCTTTTGACAACAATTTGTCCGAGTACCACAACACATGCTTTCAAAACATGAGAAGTAATAAATATTCAAATAGAACATATCATTGTACTCATGAGAAGGGGATACAATTCATTATTGTAAGCCAGAACTTTCGATGAAAAGTTGATCATATATTGACTGTGTCCGACTTATTTCTATCAACAAAAGTAAAAACCTTATTTTCCCGATTCAACCGATCCTATTTATTGTATATTATAACATAATTATATGAATGAATGTAATATGAAGTAGAAAAGAAGAAAATAAACAAACTTATGTTTAGTAAAAACCAATAATAATAGAAATTAAGAAATTGCATTATTAAATGGTCAATAGTTTCTTTTTCATACCACTAAGAGAAAAGAAAAATGCAAACAAACAAAACCAATTATGGTGGGAACTAAAAAAACAAAAATAATCCAACGTAAATTAAAATACAGTTTAATAAATAATATACAAAATACAAATTTTAATGACTAATAAATATATACAGGTCATGCAATAGGGATACTATTTCGTTGCAAATTTAAACATTGATGTATAAAATAATCTAATTAAGAAAAATCAAAATAATAATACGTATTTATTCTGATTTATTTATCATAATATATATGCCCCAGTAAAGTTTTTTGTCGTAAAGTATTTATTTTTCCAATGTTATTTTTATTGTATTCTATATAAATGTACTTTTGAATTGAATACTATCAGTTATAAAGGAAAAAGAGCAATTAGTTTTAAGTGTTGAACCATCTGCTGATTTCGATTTTATACATAAAATTCATACATCAATGAATTTCAAATAAACGTGAAATATAAAACAAAAAACCACTACTTACAAATGTTTTTCGTTCGCCTTTCTTTTTGCAAATATTTTCGAAATATTTTCGAAATAGTCTCGAAACTATAGTGGAAACCGATTATTGTCTATTTACAGTGCCGGCCTTCAAATTTAATCGAATTCATCGGGAAAATGCTTCTTTTCTACAGGAGCAAGTAACCAAAGACTGTCTCTAAATGCATCGCACGAATCTTTAGGCTGACAAATTTCCATTGCTTTGCACCTCCCTTACAAAGACACGTCTGGTATTTTTTTTTTTGCCATACACACGAGAGTGATCTTCAGTATTTGCACTCGATCGTGAAATGAAAACCTTACTCAGTGCCAAATAATGTTAACGCATTTATTAGAAGGAAAAAAATAGGTTTCACATTAATAAATTTAATACACATTTTAGATTTCAAGCAAGTAAAACTATATTTCCGGTGCAAAAAAAAACAAAACAAAAACAAAAAAAAAACACAACAAGAAATTAAATACTTGACTGGAAGAAGACCCACTTTTCTATAAAGCAGACTCTAATTATAAAGATTATACAAATTATTACTTTTCATATACTGTGCGTGTGTCAACAATAGTTTACGAGTATTTGCTAACAGTGAGGGCTAGTATAAATTTCGTAAATAAATAACAAAACTAAAAAAAGAGTAAAATAAAAATTAGTTGTAGCACATTGTTATATAGTTGTCGACGAGGTATGTACTTGAAAAAAAAAAAAAAAACATATATATTTAACTATTATTTAACATTAAGTATAAGAATTATCTCTCCGGAGTAAGCATAAAATAATTTTATATAGAAAATTCCGCGACTGAAAACACACACAATGAATGTTTTGTCCTTAAAATTGCTCTTAATATCCCTAGTGTAAATTTGTTTGGTTTTTGTTTTTAGAATAATTTATCTGCCCTTTCTAACGTACAAAAGTTATACATAAACCTACAATGGATAACAATCTTCGTATTGTTTTGCGTTTTCTTGCTGCATCTGCGCTCGGAGACCTTTGATATCCTTGTCTATTCTCACAATTAGAGCGATTTTCTGCAATGAATAGAGAGAGAGTGGCGGTAATGAAATTAGTTTTCCAAACAACTGAGACACTTACGGTTTCCTTATCTCCTGGCGTCTTGTTCCACAGCCAGATCATGTAAGCGGGAATGTAGAGCATGGAAGACAAGGCAGTGAACCACCCGAAGGCGTGGGCCCAGAACGGGTAGCTGTAGTCCAAGTATTTCACCGGAGTCCATTGCACAATGTTAAATATAAATACGCCCTGCGGTTACGGTGGCATTTTGCTTAGAAAAAAAACGAATAAACAATAATTGTGAATGAACGCTTACCAAACAGATCATCGGGGTGGTGAAGCACCAACAGAACTTCCACCAGCCCATCGGGTAATAGCCAATCATGTCCTTGATACCGTCGTAGAAACGATCAACGCCATAGGCCCATGAGATAGACACACACTCGAAGAAGATCAACCAGAGTAGGCAAAAGCCACTGACAGCGTATGAGTCCAGAATTTGAAACACGTACATTCCACCCTAAAAGTATGCACCACAAAATGTTAGAAATTACGTTTGTTTGCAAATTGGTGTACGCAATCCCGCACCTGTGATATACAAGTCAAGCCCACCAAATAGCTAAGTGCGCAAACAATTGCAATAAAGATCTCCTTGCGCTTCCGCAGCAACTGCGGCCACTCGTCGATGATGGCCGTTATAAAGCCTTCCATTGTGCAAAATTGCGAATCCAATCCTATCAGCAGTAACATAAAGAAGAACAGGCACGACCACAACGGTGATCCTGGCAGCTGCAGCACTGCAGAGGGGTAAACCAGAAAAGCCAGCCCAGGTCCTTGGGAAATCAATAGACGGTCACTGTCATTGCATTGTTGTTTGTGAGTGTTGCGCCAGTACTTACCAGATGCAGCAACTTCAGCGACAGGTCTTTGTTGTTCATGTGCCATGAAGCCTATCACAGAGAATATGACGAATCCGGCAAACATACTTGTGCTCGAGTTCACCGAACAAACAATTAGTGCGTCTCTGCAAAGGAAACAATTAATCCAAGTGTTGGAGTTTGCCTTTTGGCTATCTGTACTTACTTATAGACATTGTTTGTAAACTTATTATAACTCCCGAGAGCCACGAGGGTTCCCAGTCCCAGTCCGTAAGAGAAGAAGATTTGCGTAACTGCATCGATCCATACCTGTTGAATATATTCAGTTATATTTCCACCAATTAGAGATCAATCGAAAATGTAAGTCTTTTCATCGTGATCAACAACTTCAAGAGTGATCAACTGCGTTGATGTTTTTTTTTTCTTCCTCTCTTCACAAATTCAAAAATTTTAGTCTAATGATCTCATTCGTTTCGTAGAAATACCGCGTTGTAATGATCAAATGATCAAATGATCAAGTTCTTAGAAGTCTTTTCTTCCATTTAGAAGTACCTTCGAATTCATTGATGAAATCCGGCATCAGGGTAAATAATTTCAAGTCACGGTCGACACAAAAAGAACATCGCAACAGAGAATAAAATATCTTGTTTGATGAAATTATAGATCATCCACAGAAAACCGAAAATACATCGGCCAAGTGTTTCTCATTTATGTCTCAGTTCGAAAACTGTGTGAATCTAAAACTATTGGCATAGTCAAACTTGCTTATGAAGAGCATAGAAATTGATCAATCCCCAGATCGAAAGATCAGCCAATGATATTGTGCGAGTATTGTTCTTTGTTTTTGGTCAGATAAAGTGCATTTTGACTTGTTCTATTTACCACTTCGAAAGTAGTTTTCGCTCAGGTGACTAGCTGCTAACTTAAGGTCATTTCGAAGGTCGGTTTTAATTGTTTTTTTTTTTTTTTTGTCAGAGGCTTATTTTATAGTTACCACTTACCTTACGGACCAGTTCTTACCTCAGATTCAGTTAGTTTCGTAAAGTTTGGTATCACATAGAACTTAATTCCCTCCAACGCGCCTGGCAGCGTTATTCCACGAATCAGTAAAACAGTCAATAAAACATATGGGAATAGCGCCGTGAAGTAGACAACTTTTCCAGTCCATTTAACACCCTTCCAGATGCAGAAATAACACAGAATCCATACCAGCAAAAGTGTTCCGGCCAATTCCCATCTAATGCCGCCGATGTGTTCAACGCCAGGAGAGATTTGTAGAGTACGTCGCCTGAAGGAGCAGAAAACAGTTTGACTATAGCAAAAGCTGTTCGAATAGTATCTTGTGGGCTGACTTACTCCCAGAACTCTTTCACGGGATCAGTTAAGTCCGATGCAGATATATTTGTGGCCGCAACGGAGCAAATCTTTTTCACAGTACCATTAACCTTATTCAATTGGTCCCAACAAAGCAGCTCCTTCCTTTCGTAGGGATTCACACAGTTGACCGTATTCCATATGTTGCTACATGTGCGCCAGGGTACATCTTTAACAAGATTACAATTTTCCACACAAACAGTTGAAAACAGAAGGATCTGCGATCAAATTTCAACTTTACCTGCTCTCATTGACATGAAGAAGTAAAACGTGGCCCAGGCCAAGATCACAATGTAGTAGACATTCATCCAGCAAGACATGACTGCAGCAGCATAACCAATACCTTTCATAAAACGTACATTCAAAACATCATTCAGATCTATTTATAGTTGGTGAATAGAAATACCCTTAAAAATCGGTGCTATCTTGAAGACTCCCAAACCGCCTATTGTCAACATCTGTCCCAGGGCGAGTTCCATGAAAAACATGGGTATGCCGGCGAGGATTAGTGTAAGAAAATACGGTATCAAAAAAGCACCTCCTCCATTTTTGTAACATAGATAGGGAAAACGCCACACGTTACCTAAGCCGATAGCTAAACCTACAACAGATAATATAAAGTCGAGCTTAGAGGACCATGAGCCGCGCTCGGGTATGCTTTCGTGTTTCGTTATCTGTAAGGTGGTTACAATTTTTGTTAAACCGATTACAAATTTCTTAAAACTTTTTCCTATACTTGATGTGAAGTTGTGATGAGCGCTGATGATGTTGAAGTTGGCACTGCATCTGCAGCGGACTTGATTGCTGGCATTTCTATGTTTTCATCGTTTCGTTTGCTTCGCAAGTTTATTGTGTCGTCCAGTTCTCCTTCAATACCAGTAGACATACTTTTGCTTGGATGATTATTAAAATCGTTTGGGCTAGAATGGCTGTACCTTGCAATTGAATGGTATTTTTCGCGTCACTATTAAACGGGAGGGGAACTTCTCCACGTTCGTCCTGTGTTTAGAAAAAGAGTCTTGTCAACTTTTTTAGGTTATTTTCTTAAATGAACGATAACGATAAGGGAAATAAAACCTGCGACGACTTTTTATCGTTAAATCTATAGTTATACTGAAGGGAAAATCTTTTGTGCAACCGTGTGAAACTGTCAAACTTTCTGTTGGTGACACTTTCACTTTTGCACTTTCTGACAGGGCGAAAACAATGAGCAAAATATTTGACTTTATGAAGATGAAAAAGTCGTCTATATATAAGTGTTTGCACAAGTTCTTTTTCTCTCAAGCGCTTTGTTGTAAAAAGCCCGCAAAGAATGCAAATTCCGTAATGTGTACTGCTCGTTGACGGATAAAGTGATTCGGACCCTGTTCGGACCAGATTCGTTTAGCTTTAAATCCAAAATTGTAACATCTCTAGAGGGCTTTGTAAGGATGTCTTATGTTCAACAACTCATTTCATAGTGAATGATTAGAATTATAGATAGACAAAATCTTCGAACACACAAGTGATTCCGAAAAGACATTTTACGAACTGGAATTTTTTGTTAAAAAGCTGCAATAAATTTGAAAATAAAAGCGATTTCCAAGAAACTAGCACTCCTCACTGTCAGTGATTTGTACGTCGACTTGTCACTTCAATAATCGTCCGCAAATTTGACTTTAACTGGAATTTTAAGACGCCGCGTAAGAGTCGCATCAAAATTTGGGGCACGTCAGACAGCAACGGTGGTAGCTTTGGCATTTTTTTTTTCAATACCAAGCAATTATTCACTAGTGAGTCGGTAGTTAGTGTGATGGATGACTGAGCGTGGAGTCTCAGGTTTGACCTTTGAATTTTGTAGCAAACTTTCATTCCAATTCGTACCAACGAAAGATTTTGATAAGCTAGGTCGCTATACGCACCTGGTACGCGAACTATTTTATCAAACTGAAGAAGACTGGAACGGTTTGTCAAATTGTTTTATTCAGCATAATACCGATCTGGTTGCGTCAGACAACATATCAACCGGGATAGACTTTGAAAATACGAAAAAGTTCTTGTTTTCGAACAACAACAAACGTCACTTGAGTTTTTCTCCACAATTTCTATAAAATTCACTTTCGAAACAAAACAAAAAAATTAATCAGACTTAGCTGGCAACGATGCAAACGAGTTGCGCTTTCAAATGCAACAAGGACACTAGTCGGATGAGGATATTTTTGATTTTATTTACTATCTAACCTTTGAATGAGCCAACAGTTTGGTTGACTTGTTTCTTGAGCTACCGAAATGAGACTGAATAAACCTGATTGAAGCACGCTCTTATATTGTAACTGATCTCAATTTAAGGGCGATATTTCACATTTCAAATCAGAGGGGGGCTAACGAATAATTGGCACATATAAATTCGAATTCGAAAAATGCCATAACATTTCCGCATTTCATTCCGTAGAAGGCTACACTCTACACCACAGACACACACCACACAACTTTGCGTATATCGCTCTAGAGGAGAATCGAAAGTGACGGTGAATATTTCCGAATAGTCGCCTCTGTAAATAGGACACTGTCTCGTAATCGGAAACGGAAACTTTGCTCTTTTTTCTACGAAAACTGTTTCACTGGCAGTTTACTTTTTAAACCAGTCTCTGTTGATGTTGTCAGTTGTCACTATTCCTGTGGATCACACTTTGTTTTGTTATTTAAAAAAAAATCCTTCATCACTCAAATGCCACTAGCAATGGGTAGTATGCAAATATACAAATAATAAAAGTCACTGTTTAGAAAATTCAAAAACTACATTCACTATTAGCAAACAGGCGGTCAAAGTTTATATGGCTAAAATTTCGTTTTATCCGCGCTGTTCAGCTTAGTGTATATCCTTTTGGAATTTTTCCTCTCAAATCCATGCATATGATTATATTTATGTGTATGAATAACAAACGAACAAAAGACTAAAAACGAAAACAACAGAAAAAACGGGGCAACAAAAATACTTATGATATTTTGAGCGTCAGAAGACAGACCTTTTAACGTTATGAAATCTCGACACGAACTAAAGGGATATTTGTCATGGAACTAACTAAAATATAATCAAAATTTCCAACTCAATTAGTCAAAATATACATAAAAACTACACGAAATTCAGTGATCGTATGGGTGGCGGCAGTGGGGGTGACTAGTTTTTAAAGAGGATCACCCATCAAAAACCGACGTGTGGTGTAGCCAAAAGCATATGGGTGAAGTTGTGTGTGAGCATGGGCTGTTTGTTTCTCCCTCTGCTGTACCGAGCGTCGTGCAGTTGCCATCTCATATCTCCGTGTGTTCCTATATACGTATTAATACATTTTACTATTAAATTAGGTATAATTTAGAATGCATCATACGCATTTCTTCTTTCTGTATAGTTGTTCTAGCCACAACCCTCAGCAGTGCCCTCCGCTTACAGTGAGTAGTAATTTAATTTGATTTATTCCTCAATGGAGTGGAGGATCGCATACTACCTAAAAACTTGTGCCTAGATGATGATGGTTTTTTTTTTTTCGGATCCATTCATTCTCAACCATGCTGTCTATCTACCTAGTTATAAAACGATTGAAAAATACAGGCCCAAAACGTAACCCCTACAAACTGTGATTTATCATCTACCACACAAGTATGGGGGCTTAATCAGCAATGTCCGGTCTCTATACGAAATTATGACGCGCTTGCATTCAGCTCTCTTTTGTTTGTTTCTTCCATCAGAAATGTTATGGGACGCATTGTAATTAGATCTTTTTTGTTTTTTTTTTTTTTTTTGTTTTATCGCGCTGGACAGGAAGATATATATTCCCCCCTTTGTATTTCGCACCACATATTGACATAATTGATTTGGAATATAACGGTTTGCATTTCGCATTGAATATGACCGTTTTCTGGTCCAAGGGGCGATGTTTTTCTTATGATGAAGAGTTTGCATTTAACTCGACCGGCATGCTGCAGCGATCGGCATCATCTATCGTTCAATTTGGTTTAGAAGACGACGACGCTGAGCGTGTAAGTAGAACGACCCCCTGTGTATCAGGCATCTTCGTGTTTTTCTTATTCTTACATTGGGACGTGGGACTGTGCGGATTTTATTGAGATGAATTGAAGACGCCCGAGACAGGCAGACGGAGGTAATTTTGAACGTCGGCGGCATTTTAAGGCTTTCTAAAAATTGTATTGGGAAAGGCAAGTTACCAGCACAGTTGCCATCTTAAGTGTATAAATATTGCGAACTATTCTCACCGGGATAAATGGTGGTACTAAAAATCAGTTCAATGGGTTTTGGAGCGAGGTGTCACCGGTTTAACCCCCGGAAAAAAACACAAAATATAGAACTCCATCTCTAAAACATTTACGGGGTGCTTAGTGTCGCCACCTGTTTTCACTTCCACACCTTTCCACCCGATAAAAGTCGAAGAAATAAGTTTCAGAGAGCAATGCGAAATCTAACTCCCTTATAATTAATCACAGCATTAAAACTAACCAAATAGTACCCACTGTGTACCTTTCATCTTGAATGATATCTGGGGTGGAATTCTGTAAAAAACGAAACGAAAAACACTTTCGCATTTCAAAAAACGAAAAAAAGTCACGCGAAAGCGAAAATTCGCTTCATGTAACTTCTTTCGTTTCCTTTTTCTCTTTCGCATGGGTTTAAGAAATAAAAGTTTGAGAAGCTGAATGTATCATAATGAGCATACGACAGCCAACAGCTGCCCGCTTCAAAATATTTCATTTGTTTATATTTTGGTTTAAACAAATAAGGTCAACATTGTAAATAACAATGTAAGTACAATAAATATTTACCGACACACATAAACAAACACAGCAAAATATTATAATGATTGAATGGATGGAGAAGTATCCTTTTCTAGCTAAAAATTCGCAGGACAATGCACAGGGAAGAAAATGGCTCACCCATTAAATAATTGATTGGTGTTTAGAATTTTTGAAACAGTAACTCTTAGTAACATTTTCTTCCACAAAACACAAAACGTCTTCCATTTAATTAAGAGTTTCGTGTAGTTTTTACGACAAAGTACTCTGTGCGAAAGGAGAAGCAAAATCGTTGGCAACCATCCACTGGTAACCTTAAAATGGGAGTGACGTATGTGTTTCGCTTTCCTGTACGCAGACAAATGTTGTCCAGCACATACCTAAAAGCGCTTTTATTCAACCGAAAACGGTGATGAAAACGAAATAAAAAATTAAGAACATGTAAACTTACAATTCAATACACATCAATAAAACAAACCTTTCATCGGGCAGCGTAAGAGGAATGGAATAATCCCGAAGATTTATTCGGATTTTCCTTAGATTTTGATCTTCTACACCGCTAACATCACTATCACTTGCTATTAAGAAATAATTCGCTTACATATTATGTATGGATTAAATAACACAACCACCAACTTAGCAATCCAAGAAAATGAGAAACGTTAATGAACAAGCTGTCGTTGTTTTTTTTTCGCACGGAACGAAAATGTCATTCGTTTTAAGAGTTACATGAAGCAAAATAAACGAAAACGTAAACGAAATGGCTTTCGTTTTTTTGCTTTCGTGCAAACGAAAATTCCTTCCTTTTTTGTAGTTACATTGAGCAAACCGTTCGTGCAAACGAAAACGATCGAACGTTTTCATCTTACAGAATCCCACCCCTGACGTTTGTTAGGTTAGGTAAGGTTCGTTTAGGTTAGTGGGCTGGCTAGGAGTAATCCACGCCACACTCCGGTCAGTATTGGCAAAATTGACCAGGATGCTAGTAATAATCCTGAAAAGTTAAAGTTTATTCGGAGACGACCAACTCGGTGCAAAATAAAATGGAGGAAGAGCTTTGCTTTGTAGTGTCTTGTCACTGGATTTAAAGCCGTAACCACATTCGGAAAAGTGCACAGAGGAAGTGGCAGAAAAGAGCTTTATAAGAATGAAAAATTTTGAATATGATTCTGACTTTACCCTTTAATTTGTCGGTGAAAGGCAAATTTTTTCTAGATCAATATTATTGACCTTTAAATATAATGTAAGTTGGAGTGAAATTCACTCCTGTCATTGGAGTGCCGAGTAAATCTGGAGTTTTTTTCAGTGAAGTGATGGCATATTTGTTTTCAAATCTTGCAAAATTCAGTGAGATCAATTTAATGCTATCACACAATTAGCAACTTAATTGCTATATTCCAATGTTAAGTAACTTTATGACAGATAATTATGTAAATATAATAACGTGGAATGCCAGGGGCGTTAGAAATAAACACTTTGAATTGATAAACCATTGAATGATAAAAATATTGATTAATAACAGAAACAGGGTTAACTTCTGAAATTAAAATCTCCAATTCTTGTTAGAAGATCAATTCAACATGCATGAAAATGTTGGCATCGAAATTAAATTGAAAAATGAAAAAAAAAAAAAAAAAAAAACAATTAATATTTATTGCGTTTATTTTCCAGGACTCTATCTCAAAAAGAGAAAGATTTAAGACAGACTTAAGAAAAATATTTAATGCGAATAGTAATTTTCTGGTTGGTGGAGATCTAAACTGTAGGCATAGAGATTGGGGTTGTACTGGAGCAAATTCCTGGGGAAATGATTTGTCCGATCTTTCTGTTGTATTACCAATAACTGTTTTGTTTCCGCCTAATCCATCATATGTCCCTGCTAGTTCCCGCGGTAGTCCGTCTGTCCTAGATTTATTTATTACAAACACTTCGACTCATGTTTCACAGCCAATATCCGTGAATGAGCTTAGCTCTGATCATTATCCTGTTTTTGTCGTCTGTTACTGTCAGGTGAGAAAAAGGTGCAATATTTTCTTGAAACAAAAAATGCAAATTGTAAAACTTTTCGCCATGAACGATGACAAACCTGGATAATAACTAATAAACAATGACGCGATTGTCCAACAACTTTCGGATCACATATTGGAATCTGCCGATACTAGTGTTCCGAAAGTAGCTAAAAAACATTTTTGTTTTAATTTTAGCAGACTAAATAATGATTTATGCTATGAGTCGTGGGATTATGTTTATGCCTGTAGTGATTCCTCTACTACTTTTGCAGTCTTTATTGATTGCCTTAATAAGCATATTTTATCTTGTTCTTCATATTTGTCCTTTAAAAAAAAGGTTAAGCGACTTAAACCTTGGATTTCTAGTCATTTATTAAACAAAGTTATTGGCAAAAATAAACTCAGGATAAAGTGTAAAAAGAATCCTGAGAACCTTAGTCTAAAGAGAAGGTATAATGAATTTTGTATTGAATTAAAAAAATAAATTCCAATCTGCCGAGATAATACCGTGCACAATTAAGCTCCGCTCAAGGAAATTTAAAAAGTGAATGGCGTGTTGTTAATAGCTTACTCAATAAATCCACTGCTTCTAAAAAATCTACTATGTTACGTGTTGGTAACTCTGTAGTATTATTTTACCAATGTTGGCTGCAGTCTTCAACCGAGTCCTTTCAAATCGAATTGTCGTACTTGTCCTTCCTTTAGTGGATGTTCTGAACTGTTTAATAGTAATAGTTTTGTTTTCGAGCCCGTAACTTCGATTGAGTTATTAAAAGTTATTGGTACGCTACCAAATTCGACTTCGTGCGGAGCTGATGGTATGTCAAACTGTGTACTTAAAAAAATTGTGTTTTTTATAGTGGATGTCTTGACATATGTCTTAAATCTTTATTCAAAAAAGGTTCCACTACTGAGATCGGTAACTATAGGCCCATTTCACTACTTTCTGTCTTTAGCAAAATATTTGAAAAACTAATGAAAAATAGAATAATGACTTTTCTAAACTCAACTCGGTTTTTCCACCCACATCAATTTGGCTTTTTAAAGGGCAAATCAGCGGAAGATGCGCTCCTACAGTTTTGTTCCCTTGTAATGTCAAACCTCGATAAGAAAAAATGTACGGCTGGTTTATATATTGATATAACCAAAGCTTTCGACATGGTTAACCACAACCTTCTTTTGGAAAAATTGGAGAAAGCTGGTTTTCGTGGTTTCGTGCTCCACTGGTTTAAGTCATATCTTGAAAATAGATCACAGAGAGTAAAATTGGATGAAATAAGGAGTGAAAAATTGTTCCTTAAACTAGGTGTTCCTCAAGGCTCCGTTTTAGGTCCAATTCTGTTTATGATCTACATTAACTCACTCTTTGCTCTTAGTTTCAATGGTAAACAAACTGCTTTTGCTGATGACATTGGTATCACTTATGGCTCAAATAGTCCTTTAGACCTAGTCGCTGATATTAATTGGGATCTTAATTTATTGAGACATTGGTTTGCTGAACATCAACTAGTGATAAGCTCAAAAACAAAAATAATGTTCTTCAGCTTATCTTCTACAGACTTTTTGGATGCTGATGTGTACTTTCATGCACCTGAATGTCTTAGATATAAACTGTTTAGTTGCGATTGTGATTCCGGCTCTTCGTTTCCCTCTTTTTGTTATAATGTTTCCTGTAGTGATAAATGTTTCCAAATTGAGAGTGTAAATGAGTTTAAATATTTGGGGCTTACTCTGGACTCTAGAATGAATTTTGTGAATCACACTAACACATTGAAAAATTATTTCCGATGCACTCTTCGACATTTTTTTTACTTCCGTAACGTCTGCTCTACCAAGCTTTTACTGACAATCTATTATGGTGTCTTTCATTCCAAGTTACAATATGGCACTTATACTTTGTTTTTTTTAATCGTTTATATTGTATTATGTATCATTTGTTTGTATATTGAAGGTATAAGAATAAATATTATCTATATCTATCTATCTATGTCTATCTAACTACCTGATCATGTCATTGAACTGATAAAAATAAGAAACACGCACAGATGGAACTGGCAACGATACAGGGTATCTTTCTTCAGATCCCAGGTAAAACAGCTCAACCAAATAATCTTTGAACTTATCCAACGCCACCGCAACACAGAATGGAATAAGAAACTCAAATCTTTAGACAAAGCTTCAAAGGCTTTCTAGGACATTGTCAAAATTATTAAAAACAAAAAAAAAACAAGCAAATTCCTTGTTTTAAGCATAATAACACCAGAAGTTTCACCGTCATTGACAAAGCTAATACGCTGAGCGTGCAATTTTCGCAAAATCATATTGTCCCTCAAGGCCGCTGTCCATATGTTCAATGCCAATAAGTAAACTTTATGAGAGAATCCTTAAGGAAAAACTGATGCGGTTCATAGAAGAAAATAAAATATTTCCAAATGAGCTATTTGCGTTTAGGCGCCATCATGGTACATCTCATTAAGTCCCGCAAGGTTCTGTACTTGGACCAATTTTGTACAACCTATATACCAGTATATATGCGGATGATAATGCCATTTTTTCGTCACATCAATTCGGTCACAATATTGTGACGAATATGATGAGTATTACACAAAGTGGAAAATACAGCTCAATATAGAGAAGATGCAAGCTATCCTTTTTGCCAGGAAAATAAATCCTTGCTTTCTTCTCACCAGTCGACTAACGATTAATGGACGTCAAATATCGTGGGAGCCCTGTAAGATATATTGGCATACATCTTGACCCTAAACTAGTATTTAAAGAACACATTACAAAAATATTAAAGAAAGCAAATATTGATACTAGCATCCTATATCCCTTCATTAACAGAAAGTAACAATTATAGAAGGAAAACAAAATTATTACTTATAAAGTTGTCTTCCAATCAATTTTTCTACATGATTGTCAAGTCTGGGGGAGCTGTGCTGAATTTCATATCCAAAAATTACAAATTTCGCAAAATAAATTACTTAAAATGATGCTTAATCTTTTTTGGCATCATCCTACTTCAGACCTTCATATTGGGACAAATGTTGAATTGATCTTCGACAGAATACGTAATACCACTGATACATTTAAAATAAGATGTGATCTTCCGGATAATCATCTGATAAACGAGCTAAGTGCGGTATACCATTTGCTTAACTAATTCAGCGTTATTTATTTTTGAGTATGTATATTAATTAATTAATTTATTTATTTGTTAGTTTATTTATCTGTTTATGCATTTATTAATTTGTTAATTTATTTATTTGTTAAGTTATTAACTTGCTAGTTTAGTTATTTGTTAATATTCTGTGTTTTCTGCTTTTTCGATTAGTTAATCTATTCATTTATTTATTATATATATATTTTTTTTTTAATCTAGGTTCTAAGACGCTTTTTACCTTTCATGTATTTTTTTTTTTTTATTTTGTGAATTTGAGGTTTTTTTCGTTGTTTCCTCAAAATAAAATGTTTATTTCCCAAAGAATAATATTTCTATATACGCCTAAATTATTAAATTATTAGTAAATTGTTGCGGCAACAAGCAAATGTAATTTTGAATGAAATAAAAATATCTATCTATCTATAAAAATTTACAAAAAATTGTTTTTTGCCAGTTTAAAGACAAATTAAACTTTGGGAATACTATTTTTTTGTCAGTTAAATTAAAAGTTAAATTAGTTTTTTTGATAAATAACATATGTGTTTTACTCCGGCGAGTAAATCGATTGCAAATCATCAACTCTGCATTTGCATTCACTCCACATTTACCCCGCAAGTTTTTTACAGTGTAACTTCTTCTCTTCGAAGTAAATATTATGTCGGGTAATTCTAATCGTAAAGTCACTTGCAATAAGAGGACTGCCGTTTCGAGGAGATTCAGAGAGATTCCCATAGTGGTAATTTCTTAGCATCAGTGGAACTTGTTGCTGAATTGGATGCATTTCTATCTGAACATTTAAAGTCCTATTTATTGCAGATTCTGACATTGCTCACGTCGATTAGCTAACTAAAATTACATATAAGATATGTACGTGCAAATGGTGAAATCGTTGAATGAATTTTAGAATTTATACCAAATATTGGTCATAAATCCAAGGATGAAGTTGCTGTATTGAATTCATTAAAAAAAAAAACACTCAATCCATTAGCAGATTACTTTAAATTTAGTAGGCACTTGTGCAGCTGAATCTGTACTTAAAGGCCTGAAACAGTTGATTATTTTTCTACTTTGCAAGAACGGTATATATTTTTTTTAAGATATCTACACATCGTTGGGAGGTCCTGGCGCAACAGACAAATCTAAGACTCAAAAGTCTTTCTCAAATTCAATGGTCTGCTCGACATGATGCATGTTATGCTTTAGAAAAAGAGCGGTGTGCAATAATTGAAGCATTGGACTTCATTGGAGAAAGCAATCACGAGAAACCGAGTACGCGATCTGAAGCTATGGGATTGGAACAAAAATTACAGCATTAAGCAACAGCAAATCTAGTCATAGCTTTGAATATAATTTTAGATCGTTTTAATGCTGTTAGTAAGAAACTTCAGGAATCTCAATTTGATTTATCATCCATAGTCCATTTCTATGGTTCGTTGTCCTCTTTTCTTCAGGATATGGGGATAAACAATTTTTAGAATATGAAGAAAAATCTAAAGAGCTGTCTGGAGTTCAAGATTATTATCGTTATGATACTCGCCGCAGAAAAATCAGAAAACTTCAGCCACCTTTTTCTGGCCAAGAACATTTTCGTACAAATAGTTACTACCCTATTTTGGATACTCTAAGTACACAATTAGCCGAGCGTAACAATGTGTATGATAAGCTTTATGCTCAATTTAATTGATAATCTATCTGAAATTGATACGAATGTGTTGAAAAATTAATCAAATAAACTAGTCAATAAGTATCCTGACGATTTAGAAGAAACATTAGGAAAAGAATGTACTCACTTTCGTTATCAACTTAAAGATTCATTGGCATAATGCTGAATGCTGAAGATGCACGATCTGCAGGAAATATATGCAAAACATTGCATTCAAAAAATTTTCTTGATGTCTACCTTAGTTTAGATACTGCTCTACGACTTCTATTGAGCATTGGTCTCAAGAACGTTTTTTTAAAACTCAAGGCAGACTCAATGCCCTTGCATTATTATCTTATGAAGCTCAATTGGCACAAGAACTGGATTACGATGATGTAATTGACGTTTTCGCACGAACCAAAACAAGAAAGAAGAAACTGTGATAAGTGATCATTGTAAGTTTTATTTATTTTTCTCTAAAAAGTTACATTCAAACTAATAGCTTATATTTAAGACTCTATACGATAAGTTATATGTTGACTAAATAAATGTTGTGTTTAAATTAGTAAAATTCGATCCATTAAATTTAAATATTTAAAAATTGCATAATTCTTTCTTCATATAGCAAAAAGTTCGCCATATCTCACGGGGCCTAGTGCGACATCAAACATAAATCCGCCACTGCTTATGGCGTCAATTCACAGTTGACAGTTCCTCATTCAACTTCGCAAACGAACTTTCACACTCAGTTTGTTGATCTTGACCAGAAACAACGTTTCCCATTCAAATATATGGGCGACGAAAATTCGCTTTTCTTTTAATTTTTACAAACAATTCATCATTTTTGTTTTTGTGGAAACATAGTTTAAAATTTTGTTTCGTCTAGAACTGACATTTGCGCCAATTTTTCCAAATATGTCAATCGTTTACTTGTTTTAGTATATAGTTTCCCCTTTCACTAAACAAAAGCCCTTTTTTGTAACTTAGAAACTTTGCAAATTCTCACTTTTATTAAGTCAATTCATGGCAGAATGAAAGAGGCCGATAAACATGACAGCTTGACCTGGCAGCACCAGTAACGCAGAGGCTAAAGAAATTAATCTTCATTTTAAAGTGCGCCCTTAATTGATGGTGCAAATTCATACCGGAAATGCTATTCAAATACGGAATATAAACTCTTATATTTGTTTACCATCTGTTTTTGGTAGAATACTGAAACATTCACTATGACACCCGCAACTGCTGACGGGTGATAAAAAGAGAAATAATAATTACTTATAGTCAGCCAGCTGTCAGACTTAATAAACTAGATACTTGAACGTCCACACTGTTTTTGTAAGGCAAACTTTGTAGTCGAGGTGCCTTATCCTGAGCTTTCTGACTATTTTACTTGGACTGCAAGTTAGAGGAGGATTTAAGCTGAACGCTTAAATAAATTCCCACGTCCAATGCTCAGTAATCTGATTTATTTCGCTGCATAGTTTTTAGTTTTCGTGGTCGTCGTGACCAAAAATAAATTTCCGAAAATAAACTATGCTAGGTAAGACTGTTTTTGAAATGTAGTAAAAAAATATGATATATTTCCCTTCTGTTGGCATTTTATAAAAAAATAAAAATTCCCATGATACTATTACACTGCCCAACCATAAAATAGTTCACTACGAACGAATCTTTTTGTGAAACAAACAAACAAACAATTCGGGTCTCAAGTCCTATCTGACAAATATGTAAAATCATATTTGACAGTGATGACATATGGAATCTCAAAATGCTGCCATATACCAAGTTCGAATCCGAAACAATCAATTTGGGCCACAAATACTGCCTGTCAAATTTGTAAAATCATATTTAACAATATGACAGGTAGCAATTATCGAAACTCAAAATGCTGTCATAATATTGAGCTGGAATTCGACCGACTGAGGACACGCATACGGTTGCTCTTAGCGATACAAGTGGGTGGGTCTTTTATGAGGACAAGGCTCGTCGGTAACGTGTAGAGTTATGTTTTATTTTAAGTCGATAAGGCCAACACTCTGTCAAAGAGACTGTCCTGTGCCACGATTGTCTATGTCGCCTTTAAATGTTGGGCGTATCTTTTTTCGTCGAAAGTGTTTTTATGCCACAAATTGACATTAGTTCCAAAACCAGGGGAGTCCGCCATCTGCTTCCACTTTATTAAAAAGTAAGGATTTGTAAGGTTACACTTATTGCTCTGTGTGAACTATTCTTGTTTCTATTCAATAAACTAGTTAGGTACAAGGTCGGCCAAATAACTTTTTTTTTTTGAAAATGCTATAAAAAAAAACTACTGAATATTTTCTCAAATTTCTTTTTTTATTTGAAAGTACACTCCTTCCGGTTAATAAGGGAAAATAATTTCATTCAAATGGCTTCCTCGGCTGGCCATGCAGTAGCCTACACGATCGGTCCGATTTTTAAGCACATTATCGATTGTGTGCAGCTGTAATACCAAGTTCGAATCCGAAACAATCAATTTGGGCCACAAATAATGCCAACAGAATAGCTGTATTTCTCCAATGGCTTCACGAATATTGTCCTTTAAAGCGTCAATTGTCTCTGGCTTGTTGGCGTAACACTTATCTTTTACGGCACCCCACAAATAATAGTCCAACGGTGTCAAATCGCAGCTCCGAGGTGGCCAAACGACATCAGCTCTGCGGCTGATAGTGCGATCTTCAAAAACAGGGCGCAAAACATCGAGTGTAGCCCACTTAGCGAAGCGAAAACGCATTGGATGGTCATTTGGCTTCAACTCCTGAACCAAGTGGACTTTGTATGGCGTCATACCAAGGTCTTTATGCAAAATTCGTCTCAACGATGTCTCCGAAATGTTCAATTGTTGAGAACGACGGTGAATTGATGTTGATGGCGCTTCACGCACACTTTCTGCCACAGCAGCAATTTTCTCCGGTGTACGCACTCTTTTTCGCTTTTCACGCTTTGGTTTATCGATGAGGATGCCAGTTTCTTTCACTTTTTTCACAAGATAACGAACATACGGAGCTGACGGTGCTTCTTCCAAATTCCGTACGCAATTTTCGCACACATTCTGCAACATTACCATGATTTTCAAAGTAATGTCGCAATATTTCCCAGCGTTGTTCAAGCGTATACACAACCATATTCGTTCAGCGAAAGGATAAAACTAATTATCCGTCAAATCAGACATGAGCTAAGTGTTACCATTCGCGAAATAAGCACTAGTTGAAAAAAAAGTTTGATGGCGGACCCTTTAGTTGCGGTTAGCTTGGGTTGACTTAAAATTCATCATCACCCGTCGAATGCCTTTCAACATATCAGTGAAAATCAGATAAAATGGTGTTGCTCAACTGAAGAAAGCGCCTCTTCCGCTCCTTCCTCAAGCGAATACTACTGCCTACCACGGTTGTCAGGTTATTAAAATCTAAATCGCCTATCTTAAATTGAAAATCGCCAAGAATCGCCAAATTATTAAATCTCCGTTGCCATAAAAAAAAAGTTGTCCTAACATAGTGACCCTGCTGCTCACAACTATTCGTTTTTGTATGAGTTTTTCATTTCGCTTAGTAGTCCAACACACTAACCACTAAGCCACTGCACCTACGTTGCCAATTTCCTACCTTTAAATATATTCAATTGTTCCGCTGTTTATTTCTTTTGTACTCATTTAATTGTTTGATTTTATACTTTACTGGCTGACCCGGCGAACTTCGTTCCGCCCGAATTTGTTAATAAATATTATCTTCTTTCTTCTTCGGTGCAGTTGATGAAGCTGAAGTAGCTAACGTGATCTCTCGACTTAAACCCAAGCAGTCTTGTGGAAATGATGGTATTAGTAACTTGGTTGTTGAGAGAATATGCTGGGCAATAATTATTCCGCTAACGTATTTAATTAATTATAGTTTCTCAACTGGAATTTTTCCTGAGTGTCTTAAGACATCTATTGTTGTTCCCCTTTATAAAAAAGGTGATAAATGTGATCCCAACAACTATAGACCAATTTCAATCGGTTTTTTCAAAAATTTTCGAAAAATAGTTACCAATCGAATGATTAAATATTGATAAATATGAATTTTGGCTTTCGAAAAGGTAAGTCAACTGAGGATGCAATTGTATCCTTCTTAGAAAATGTTTATGATTCAGTCGAAAAAAATAAAAAAACAGCTGGTATGTTTCTTGGCTAAACCAAAGCTTTTGATTTAGTTAATCATAGTATTCTATTGAAAGTTCTTTATAGTTTCGGCTTCAGAGATAATATTCATAGCTGGTTTACTTCCTATCTCAGTGACAGAAAGCAGCATGTTTGAGGTTATTCAATTCTGAGCGATTCAATTCAATGCACTGCAGCAGGAGTACCGCAAGGATCTGCTCTTGGCCCACTGCTTTTTGTTAAATACATAAATTCCATCCTTAAGCTGCCTTTGAATGGTAAAATGGTCGCTTTTGCTGTTAACTTAGCCCTATCTTATGCTGCTCTTAGTGGAAATTAACAACGACCTCTATATTTTGAATGACTGGTTTAGGTATCATCAAATGGAACTTAGCAATAAGTCAAAAGTAATGTCTTTTAGTCTAACACATCAGTTTCCAATTAATGGGATTGCACTTCATATTACTAGATGTGATCATTCTAATCGCTTGGATAATTACACAATTATAGAATCAGTCTCTGGTGTAACCCTAGATAGTAGTCTTAGCTGGAAGCCACATATAGACATTTTAAAGAAAACTATTTGCAAAGGCTTAAATAATTTATACCATCTACGGAAGCTTGTACCGCCTAATCTTTTATCAACAATATAAATATCAATAAATATCACATATCAAAATTGTAGGCAGGCTAAATTCAGGAATTGTCCTTTTGTTAGTAAAGAGAACTAATTCTGTCTTTTGCGGATTTACTGCCAGGCCGCAGTTCTTTGTCCATCTGTTTATTATGGACAAAGCTCCTGTTGGTTGGTCACTGAGGGGAGAGAAATTTTCCAGTTTCAACTTGTCTGCGTAAGCAACTGCTTTGACTCCACTAAATTCCAGCTTAATCAGGATCTCGTTTGCTACGAGAACCCATAGAACAGGGGAAAGAAACCCCACCTCGGGGAGTGCCTCTAGATGCAGAAGCCTGCATTTTTTACATCTCCTAGTTCCGAGCTGATGAGTCTGTTTTTCAGCATGCACATTATCCAATTGTTAATAGTGTTGTTCACTTTAAGGTTTTCCAGTACGCTTTGGATTGGGTCTGACATTACATACAGATTTATAAAATCGTGCGCTCCCAACAGAGCGCGTGTCAAAAGATCCCGCTGATATGCAAAAAAACTGCATTCCACGTCCTCGTAATAAGCACTCTTCTGCAGCTGGATAAGGTCTTATTTCGTTCCAGTGGATAATGGCTTTAACAACAGCAAGCCCTCATACACTAGATAGATTTGCAAAACGTGTGCTATTTAAACTTGTTGGCGCACAGTGGCTTGGCGCTTTTCACTTGTTCTTCAATTGCGGAAGTTGACATTATCGCTTCGCAAATACAACGCCAAATCTAAGCATGTCGTAGACGTAGCATTGCGTGAAGTAAAATATTTCTTTCTGTGTACCTTTTGGGCTAAATATTTCAATACACTCCAATCAGGTGGCTTTTTGGAATAAGGGTGCAAATCTTTCATCTCGGAATGAACTTCCTGCCGGCTCTGTATAGAGTAGGGCACCCGCGTGTCTGACACCCCTATGCTTTAAGAATATGTGAAATTCGTTACACGAATAACGAAATTCCATCCAATTATCGCCGACACCGTCAATTATATGGATGCGATCGCTCCCCTTTGGTGTGTTTTAAAAACACGGCCATTGCCTCACACATATGAGAATGGATGTGTCTGCAGATCGTCGGTGTGCAGCTTTTTCTTTTTCTGACAGAATAGTCCCCCTGCTCTTTTAAAATATAATGACGTTAAAGGGGAACATGTTTGAAATATAACTCAGTGCAAGCTAAAGTGGTCTAGCCAACGAATTTGTAGCACAGAATTTTATATGAAGTTAATAATAGTAAAATAGTTACATGGGCTGATCAACGCTTGATTGTGTAAGCGCAATTTAATATAAATCAAGCAAAGTGTTCTTTTTCCCAACTATACCATATATGGTGGAGCGAAAGAGCAAGAAACTCGCGCGGCTTCCGATGCGTGCTCGTACACACGAAATGTATTTCGGTTTTATAAAACTTAAGCTGAGATGCCTTTCGATTAACTCACTTCCTATTAAAACAAATAAAAAATGAAAATCGCTTGATCTTGTGGCGCGTTGTTTAGTGACAGTAGAACTTTTGCACGCTCAAGTTACCGGAAATGCTTCAGATACATCACAATGGTATATGACAGAAATTTGATAGTTCCCCCCATTTGATTCTGAACAAATGTCCGCCAAGTTGTTGCTGGGGGCGAGAATAGTCTTATAATTTCCTATCGCAGTTCACTGTTTGTTGGTCTAAAAAAAAACGTCGGATGTGGGGTTCGCCATTTTGGGTAGAGTTCAACCGGTGTTTCAGCGCCGGTATGTGTTACAACTGTAACCCATATGAGGCTGGTGTTGCGTATACGAATTAGATAGTTGGTTCGAACATAGGTACTTTGCTTTCGAGTTGATTGATCTGAGCTGATTACAACGTCGGTACATTTTGCAGCAACCCATGGTTGACCAAATTTGGATCTACTTCGGACGGGTCTTTTCGTAGGGAAAGCTCTTATATTTACTTGGTCGAATTGACCGTTGGCGTGGCGAGGAAGACAGCTTTGACGGCATGTGGTAGGCCCAAGGCAGAGCCATGAAACTCGGCTCTGCGAGGAAATTTATGATGTCATCCTGTGACAAAAGTACATCAGCTGGTCCACATTTTGTAACTCTGGCAAATCAGCCAAGAATACAAACTGAATTCAGCGATTGGGACAGAAACAGTACCTGTGGGAGTGGGTTTGCGACTACCCTTCTGATTGACATGATTTTAATTTTCAATTAAACCACAAGCTATTATGTTCTGAACGAGATGTCGATCTATGGCTTTTTTTAAGCACCAATTTTTGACCAAATTATCCAACTTTTGGGGCTTAGTTACGCTTGTCAGTCGCTGTTGCTGGCCAAAGGAATCAATTGGGCTGTGGAGAAAATCAAAAAGGAAAGGAATTGAGAGTGACAACCATTATAATTTCGCAACAGCTAACTTTATTACATATTCTGCAAAATTTCGTCTGGCAACGCTTCCCGGCGTAGAATTTCAATAAACGAAGTCGATATTGGCGAACGGACAAATATATTGTTTGTTGTCTCGAAGAGAGAGCATTATTCTAGCTCTCGTCTCTTAAGTTGGAGATGGCTTTTCCAACCAGTGGTCTTTCTTAGGAACGGTATTCTAATGAACGATTTACGATTTACCCTCTTGTCTCCGATCTAAGTAAGTCATAAAACTCCATGTTCTATTCCAGCTAGAACATGCTCGCGATTCCTTTCCGATAAATTTTAGCTTAGCCATAGTTAAAAGTGTACTAGATCAGTGCCAATTTCAGTTTCAACTTTGGAGTGAGAAGAGTCTCAAAATCTGTTTTTACCGAGTGATATTTTACCTTAATACTTGCTTGATTTAAATATTTCACCATTTACATATTTTATTTCAATCAATTTGGGAAATAAACGCCCCATCCCTGAACTGAAAGAAATCGCCGCCATTTCGAATCGTCCATTGATCTGATGGTTTTGTGACAAGGGAACCGTTTAAAGATGTTTCTTCTGGTGACTTTAAGTCCAGTGATTTAGTTCGGGCATAT
The DNA here is from genome assembly GCA_963082955.1 of Cheilosia grossa. Lineage (NCBI taxonomy): Eukaryota > Metazoa > Arthropoda > Insecta > Diptera > Syrphidae > Cheilosia > Cheilosia grossa. The sequence continues at coordinate 4,704,752 of OY720149.1, read as the reverse complement.
TCCCGCGACCAACTATCAGAACAGTCAGGTATGAGTAATGAAACTCAAGTTCAGTCCAGTCTCTTGTCTGTCAAATGCCAGTGAATTTATTTATTTATGTAAAGAACGAGGATAACCTCTGCACACACATGCATTTCACCATTTCGAACTCTAACTGTTGAACAAATGAAATGGTTCGCATAAAATTCTGTACATTCTCCAGCCAAACAGCACCATCTACTTCACACATAGCGAAGCAATAGTTGCAACATTCATTGGGTGTGGTAGGAAATTTCCCTATTTTCTATCAAAGAAGGGAACCAAATCGAAATTTTAGCCAAGAGGTAAATCATATCCAAAAGTAGGTATCATTGGCCGTGTTCCAATGCCCGCTAGGCGAATAGCACAAAATATCCCAGATGAAGGAACGCCCGAGCTAGAACGATAGCGCCAGCGGCAAAATGAAAGAAATGATACAATATGTTAAAAAAAATGTCTGAATTCCTATTTTAATTGCGTTTTGTAAACTTTTGACCGATTTCCTTTGACAAGTGTTTTTTTTTAGTTAAGCGCTAGATTGAGAAATTTCCCTGAAAGGGATATTTCACAAAAAGCGCTAGACAATGAAATGCCAATTGTCTTATATGCAATTTGACATGCCGCTAGTCATCTAGGGGGCCATGGAATGCGGCCATTTTCTCGGTGGAAGGTTACAGCTGTTGTTAGGGATGGTTGTTGGAACTCCGATAGCAGTTCTCAACCAATAGATCCTGTTGGTCGTTTTGACGATTTGCAGCTTAGATGAATAGGAAACCTAAAGTCGAATTACCAGATCCGCAATCGAGTTCTACTTGACCGAAAATTGTTTTTGTTTTGCATGTAAAATCCAAACAGTTCAGTGACAGATACAGAGCTCATAGATGTGGTAATTTGACAGCTGGATTTGTGCGAAATAAATTCATTTTTATTGTACTGTCGGAGGGAAAATATTCCAAAATTGGTGTATTTTTTGTGGTTACTTTCTCTTTGGTCGGCAGAGATTTGCAGTCACCGGCCACTTGATAACCTTCTTATGAAGAGATGGGAAAAATCATTTAAAATCCGGTGAACATTTATTTCCAATTGGAAAATCAAGAATCCATAATATTCGGAGCTAAAAATTTCAAACACAGTGCGCGATAATAATAGTCACTTTTAGCGTCCAGAAATTTTGCACATAAAATTACCCATTCTGTGACCTACAAAGTATTAGGTGTGTAAAAATGATTATAACTAAGACCCAGTGCGCATTTTTATCGTTAAAAGATTAACTCAATAGCTCGTTGTTATCGATTAAAAACGCCGGCCATCTGCAAACTGTGTGCTGTCTCATTTCCGATTTGTAGCGATGCATATTGCTCAAATTCATGTGGTTGGTGTATTTGGTGGTGCATACGAAATCTATTACACTAAAAATACACAGCCTAATTTTTAAACCCAACGTAGAGTCTGCTTATCTTTACGCACCCTCTCAAATGCCGTTAGGCAGGAAAATGTGATTTATAAAGATTTTTCGAACTTAAGCAATGTTGCTTTAGGATTGCATAAGTTAAACGCGAAAATTTGCGTTACGAGCCTGCGTAGAGCTTACATAAATAAGTATTTGCATCAAACGTCATTTCGTCGTGGACGAATTGTAGACAAAACCAAAAAGTGGAACTAATTTTCGATTGTGAATTCATTTCGCATGTATTTCGTTTTGCAAATGCAATTATAAGATATCAGTTATATACAATAAGTAAAAAGTATAAAATAAAAAGTATAAAAGTATAAATCATTTTTCTAGCTTGTGGGAAATGTTTTAATGCATATCTACCTATGGGCCAGGTATAGATTTGGTGGTGGTTAGTGGAATGCGACGAGGAATTTGGATGTAGGAAGACACATAGATATATGATTGCATTTTGATATTTCAGTAGTCTTTCCGAAGACATTTCGGAATTCTGCCAGATTGACTTTTTATTGTGTAAAATAATTTCACTCACGTAGCTTATGACAGCTGATGTCGGTTTCAGAGCAAAAAGTAATAGATTTCTGTGTTTTTTGTAAAAGTTTATCGAAAATCTTACCCCTTCAGACACAAACCTCCTTTAGTAAAGTTCGCGTGAAAAAATGTTTATAAATGACAATTTCAGCAAAGTAGAGGCTGCGTAAATCTTTACGCGATGTTTAACTAAACAACATAATAGAGGCGTCATAAGGGAATCTAATAAATACGGTTGTAAGTGTGTAAAAATGATTAATACTAAAGGTAAGATTAGACGGTATGCCAAGTGGTCATAAAATGCCAATTTCTGACAGTTCTCCTGTCAAAACATGGTCACACAATGTAATGGGCATATCTCATATGCTCTAATGACCTGAATGCCACATATGACCAGGCTGATTTTGACAGATAAAAATGCCCAAATAGCATATGGTGTAATGGGACAATAGGTACGAATGCCAGCATATAGCCTTATATGCCCATATGCTTTTAATTGAAATTTCGTTATGGCATTAATGGCATTTTTGATGGAACAGGAATTATTTTGTTGTCATCGGTGTTTGATTTCGTAGAATTGTGATTCATTTTAATTTTCGTTCTCTTTTTGGTAATAAATACCAAATGCCTCAAATGACAATCATGTCAAATATGACCATATTAGTAATTTTGGTTATATAGTCTAATATACATTCTTGATAATCCTGGCATTTTGTTCATTTGACAGCTAATCTGGTCATTTGCCTTTTGGCATTCATATGCTTAATGGCATACAGTCTAATCTTAGCTTAAGACCCAGTGCGCACTTTTATCGATAAAAGATGCTCGATGTTATCGATTAAAAACTGCGGCCATCTGTAAACTGTGTACTTCCTCATTTCCGATTTGGGCCAGCGAGGCATATGGGTAAAATTCATGTGGTTCGTGTATTTGGTGATGCATATGAAATCTATTACACGTAAAATACAGTTTGTTACATTTCTTTATTTTTGTTTCCAAATTATCTTCCATGAACTGGTACCGAGTTTATTACTGTTGGGCCGGTGCTTTTTTTACAGAGACCATACTGAGACCCCCAACTTCGGCCGATTTTTCGTTACTTGCCTACAAGCTAAATTTTTATGGGGTGGCAAGTGCTAAGTGAAGTGCGTTAGTATTATTACATAGAAATTCGTATTGAGAAAAATGTCACGTTAATTTAAAAATTCTGGCTCACCAACACGCATTCGCACTTTGCATATGCCACTTTCGCTGTCGGCAGAGTTGCTGTCAGCGTTCATAGAACTTTATCCGTTAAATAAGAAATTAACAACGTAGATTGGTTGAGGGAAAATAAAAACATTATGAGCAACTTTTCTTCAGTTATTTAAGAAAAATTTACCAATGAAATTGAAGTTAATGATGTGGCAAATACACAACTGTGGCAACACTGTCAGAAGAGAATGAGTGTAAATGTAATTATTAACGTAAATTAATAAACAAGAAAACAGTATTGTAAGAGACGACTGTCGGTGTAGGCAGGTAGGAGAAGTAAAGAAGGAATTGATTTAGATCGCGGATATAAGCGGACATGGACAAAAAAAGTATTTCTTGGTGTTATTATTGATTATATTTTATGCCGCCAGCACAATGATTGTCCTAATATGTTGCTAGTATATAAAACACCTCACTTAGGTGGTTTTATTAACCAAACACATTTTATTATTAACCTTTTATAAATATATAATAACCAACCAATAGTATTCAGTTATGTTAAAATGTGGTATTCCCGAACTCTATCACATTCCCCCACGGTTGGCAGAGGTAGGCAGCATTTATTTTATATTTTTTGTATGTTTTTGCATGTCACACGGATTCTAAATTGACATAAAACCGATAGGAAAACAAAATGGTGTATTTGAATAAAAATTGAGGGGGCCAGCGGCAAGAGGATTGCGTGTGGGGGGTCTCAGTAGAAGTTTAGATCACTTGAAGTTTCCAGATAAAATAATACCATTCTCTGAATTTGATTGACTTTGTATTCCTCTTCTTGTTTCGGAGAAGTTTGCGCTTGAGTTGCCCTGTATCTGTTTTCCTGTTTTGTGTTTTGTCATCGGATTAAAGCCGTCAAATACAATTTTCGGAAAAAGAAGAAAGATTATAAATATGACAGTTCAGAAAGAGTAGGTCCACTGCAAGATATTCAATCAAGATATTCAAAGTTTTTGGAGGCTATTCTCTCGTGCATCGGCGGCGTGTGTGGCCGAATTTTGTTTTGTAAATAATTAACTTCTGTAATTAATTGACAGCAGCAAGTGTTACAGACATCTTTGTCAAAGTACCATACTCAGCTGTTCTCCCAACTATAGTCAACAAAAAAGACAAACAACCGGAGTTAACTGACAAATTTATCGGTAGATACCCGTCAAAACAATCATAATAGAATTTAAGCCTGAGCTGAAGCGCTTTTGTATTTCGTCCTAGCTTAAGCCGACTTAATCCTAGCATCGAAAAGTTCTATAAGACTGCTCATCACAGACTAGCCACGAGCCATGGGATGCCCACTCATTTGTTGCCCACTTGTTGCGTCGACTCCGCGGCAATGGTGGCGGTGGCCTAGATGTGATTCTAACTGGTTATCTATAAAGTTCAATGAAACTCCCCGGAATGCGACCTACAATAATATTCGCAGCAAAAACCTGGTAAACCATCATCAGATAGCATGTGAGTGGTCAGCAACATGTTTAATACCCCCCAGAGAGAAACCAACAAGTAAACAACTATTTTGTGAGCCCATGTTGTCTTTTGTATTTTCCATAAATCCGAATGTGTTGATTTAATTCCTTTCTGTGTCGATGATGACCAAGTGAATTTTGTTGACTTTTATTGTTACATCCATACAAACTCGTCTATCATGGTGAGACCTGGACAGATTAAGCCAACTCTTCTGTTTGCATGCTGCGAGTGTCTGTTGTCTGGTGATTTGGGTGTTTGCTGTTTGGATGCCACTTATTACTTTATTCTCCTTTTTTCCTCTTTGCTCTTGCGAGAGAAACGTGTGAAAGGCTTTAAGAATGGGGACTCCAACTCAACTTAATTGGCGTCTCACCTCTATTTCTAATGGCAGTCAGTGTCACCACACGGAGTTCAAGTCTAAAAGACTTTTGCCAGCTAATTATGTAATGATAAAAAAATGTGCTCACTTCGAATCAAGTCTCCGTAGGCCCTCACACACTCACCCAACCCAACCACTTGATCAAGATAAGGTACTGTGCTCAAAAACACCCTCCTTGCACCTGGCCAAAACGAAGTGCGCATTTCAAACGAAACATACAATTTTTCTTTTTTGTCGGATTCTTTGAAGGACCTTCCTATTATGCCCAGGCGAGCATTTTAACACTTTTGTATTAAACGCTGATGGACAAGAGCATTGCACAAGAGGGCGGGTGCAGACATTAAGAGATAAGCATGAGCGCCGGGTAGAACAGCACTTAACGCCTTGTCCAGTGTCCGCACTTTGACGCCGCCACATGGATACATAATCCAATTAATGTCCGTTTGTTGTTCTGAAATTAAATTGAATGATTTTCTGTTTTCCACCTTCTCTTTCGAGTTGGCATCACTTTGAGGGCTTGCAGTGTGTTTGTGGTATAATATCCGAATTTTTGTTGTTCCTCTTTAATTAGTTTTGTTAATAAAATTACAGATTGGTGTTATTAGTTGTTATTACGGAATTAAACCAAAGGGGCTGTAGCCACTTTGCAGTGAATGAATTCAAACTGGCGGAGGAGGCGTTCCGATTGCTCGAAGAGATATGCGAAGAAGGTTCACTGAATGTTACTGGGGAATTTCTACACGATAGGAAAGTATTGAGCCTACAGCCGAAACAAGTTGTCAACAGTGAATAATCCTTCGCATAGTCTCCGTATTGCGCCACTTGAATCGCCACTTGAATCGCATAAAAATCCTAACAATACCTAATGAATTTCAGACTTAGGGTTCTAGCCAATAAACATTTTAGGCAGTGGCTTTATTTTCCATACAAATTTCGCACTTGTGAGCTTCCGTAAACGTAAGGTCGAGACTTAAATTTGTTATTAGTGCGGCGCAAGTTGTTTTAATAATTGTATGTAATTTGTGGAAATGCTTTTTCCGTCGTCTTTTTTGGTCATAGGCATTTGAATGTGATATGTGATATGTTTGATATTATTACAAATACTTCAGCATGACACTAGATTAGCTCATTGCTTTTTCCCCAAGTCCCAGCCGGGATTGCAGGGTTTCTTTATTGGGAAACATAAATTACTATAAGATGCGAAAAACGCCTATTGCCAAAAAAGCCGACGGAAAATCCATACCCACAAATTACATATAAACGTCAAATTGGCAAGAACTTTAGAAACAATGTTTAAATAATTGTTCACTACACACCACAAAAAGTTCATCACTTTCTTTCTGTTCTCATTTCAGGTGCTCGATGCAGGCCAAACGAGGTCCTCCACTTCACCAAGAGTGACACAAGTGCGATTTTGTTGAGACTTTTCGCGAGTGTTTTTTGTATATCAAATAAAATATTCACTTGCATTCTTCATTTATCCAAAGATGGCTGCTTGTGTTAAGACTTTCATCGTGTTTAATGTGTTGAAAGTAATGTTTGGTAAGATCCAGAAAAAAAAATACGCTAGTTCTTTGTGAGAGTGTTTGGGAAGCCATCAAGCGAGGCAATTGTATTTCTAAAAGTTAGTGCAAAAGTTCAATGCCACTTTAATTAAAAAGCTACCAATTAAAAAATGGAGCTTCTTTGATATTATTACTCAACAACTGAAAAACGGTAAAATGTTTTGAATTCTTATCGTGCGGATAAAAGGGACTGCATTTTCCTAAATATTGTCATATTTAAGGTTGTGTATGGCTGACGAACATTAACCTCATTCAGATTCAGATTTTTATTGATGGAATTCATAATTTTTACAATATCAATATTTACAATAAAAAAGTAAGCTTGGTTGAGAAAAAAAAAATAAGCCAATGAAATAAAAACGTAGGTATTACTAAAATAATAATAATAAAAAACAAAAGAATAGAAAATTTTGATGGTCATTAAAAGGTTTCATTCTCAATCCTAGTACGATGTGACAGTGCATTTTTATAATACTTGTATAATTGAGATACGTTCATTTCATTCATAGGACATTCAGTGAAAAACAACACAACAGGCGACGATTTCTGCTACAAGTCTTTATTACAACTGATCTTAATCTATTTCGACAAATATCATCCAAGCTTAACAATATGCATTGTCTTTGGCAAACAATGAAATACGGTAAACTTGTGTATTTAACGAGGAAATTTGAAGGTTAAACTGTCATGTCATTCGGTCTACGTTCTTGTGGTATATTATTTCACATAAGATACGCTAAGTAACTTAGCGAGAATGTTTGTAAAGGGTGATTTTTTAGCTGGTTTGGTTTTGGCAACACTGGTTTTGACAGCTGACGTGTGTTTAGTACCTTGTGTCACTGTCAAACAGCTTCAGTTTGGTTTGCAATTTAACCATGGATCGTCTTACAAATGAACAACGCTTGCAAATTATTGAATTTTACTATCAAAATTCGTGCTCGGTTCGAAATGTTCATCGCGCGCTGCTTCCATTTTATGATCGGCATTCTCGACCTTCTGAGCAGTCTATTCGGAAGATTGTGACCAAATTTCGCACCAAATTTACTTTGTTGGACATTAAACCACCAACACGTTTACGTACTGTGCGTAGTGAAGAAAATATTGCGGCCGTATCAGCTAGTGTGACAGAAGACCGCGAAATGTCGATTCGGCGGCGTTCCCAGCAGTTAGGCCTTTGTTACAGCACTACGTGGAAAATTTTGCGGAAGGATTTGGGCGTAAAGCCCAAGAACTAAAGCCAGCCGACCTACCACAACGCCGAATTTTTGGTGAATGGGCTCTTGGAAAGCTGGCCGAGGATCCGCTTTTTTATCGAAAAATTGTGTTCAGCGATGAGGCTCATTTTTGGTTGAATGGGTACGTAAATAAGCAAAATTGCCGCATTTGGAGTGAAGATCAGCCAGAAGCATTGCAACAGCTACCAATGCATCCCGAGAAAGCCACTGTTTGGTGCGGTTTATGGGCCGGCGGCATTATTGGGCCATATTTCTTCAAAGATGATGCGAATCGCAGCGTTACTGTCAATGGTGAACGCTACCGAGCGATGATAACAAACTTTTTTTTGCCCGAAATGGAAGTTCTTGACTTGCATGATATGTGGTTTCAACAAGACGGTGCCACATGCCACACAGCACGCGAAACAATGGCGCAATTGCGAGGCGAGTTTGGTGAACAGTTAATTTCATGTTTCGGGCCGGTCAATTGGCCGCCTAGATCGTGCGATTTGACACCATTCGATTATTTTTTGTGGGGGTATGCCAAGGCTAATGTGTATAGGGACAAGCCCGCTTCGATTGACGCACTGGAAGCCAACATCCATGCATTCATTCGTGAGATACCGGCCGATATGTGTGAAAGAGTGTGCCAAAATTGGACTCAGCGGATGGGCTACCTGAGACGCAGCCGCGGTCAACATTTGCATGAAATTATCTTTAAACATTAAGGCAAGGTTCAAACTATCGATTCAAATAAATATTTCATTCATTTTTTCGAATTTTTTGTGTTTTTTTTTTTAAAAAAGTTCTAAGCCTCTTAAAAAATCACCCTTTAGGTGCATGGATTTGAAGCGATAGGGTGATCAGTACATTATTTTAAGATCGCCTAAATATTTGCGTAATGCAAGGGCATTTGATTTTCTGATATTTTCTGATATCAACTCTAAGGAAGATAGCGAACATACGGAGCTGACGGTGCTTCTCTTCTTCCAAATTCCGTACGCAATTTTCGCACACATTCTGCAACATTAGCATGATTTTCAAAGTAATGTCGCAATATTTCCCAGCGTTGTTCAAGCGTATACACAACCATATTCGTTCAGCGGAAGGATAAAACTAATTATCTGTCAAATCAGACATGAGCTAAGTGCTACCAATTCGCGAAATAAGCACTAGTTGAAAAAAAAAAGTTAGATGGCGGACCCTTTAGTTAAGTTGAGTAACTCAGTCCGAAACTTAAACATCATAGATATTTCGTCCGCGCTATATTCGTCATCGAAGAAGTTCTTTGTTTGCAGATTGTGGTTAAGCCTGCTGTAGATCGATCTGTGCAGTGAGTTAGACGCTTCTTGTATAAACCCTACTTTAGCCCGCTCATCCACTTTCTCCATGAGCTTATAGGGCAAGGGCTTCCAATTGGTGACACAATCAGCTACAAGATTCCATTCCGTATCACATTCGCGCCACATTTGAAACCATCCGGTTCTGCTCCGTATTGCCTCGAGCGCTACCTTCTTTGGCAGTCTGCTATCCGGCATATTCAACACATTAAGCACGTATATTACTTGCAGCTTTAGAGATTTCATGAAGTCAACGAAGAAGACATATAATATTTCTTCTTCCTTACGAGAAAGGTCGCCGCAATGCTCTTTAACACAAACAAATGGTCAATGGTAGAGTATCTTTTTCTGTAGCCGGCTTGAAATTCTATCAATAAACGTAGTCAATCCAGGATGTAAGTCGACGTTGCAGGACGGCAGTTGACATTTTATAGGAAGCATTAGGGAATGATATACTCCTTTCTTTTGAATCGGAAAGATCAACAATTCCTTAAACCGCTGGGGAGCTAGTTCGGTTTCTAGTATTATGTTGAACAAGGAGGTAAGTTTATTCAAAAACTCTACTGTCCCATACTTTTAAAATTCGGTGGGAGTTCCATCTGATCCTGCAGCCTTTACTTTTCCTTCAGATGATGAAGCGCCTCTAGTACATCTTCCAGAGTTGTGACTCTATCCAAAATATCATTCTGAAAATATGTTTCGGCGTAATGAAATGTAAAAGCGCTTCCAGTGGGATTCCAAAGCATTTTGAAATGCCTCAAAATTATTTCCGGGGTTAGCTCGTTGCTTATTACATATTGAGTGCCATATTTCGGTTTTTCCTGGCATATTAAGGTGTATCCAAGCGAATGATTTTTGTAAACATTTATGAAATGTTCTCGATTTGCTTCAGAGACATTTCATAAACATTTTTCAAACATTCCTGTTTTTACGGGTGTAGACGCCGATTAAGTATTAATTAAATGTTTATAAAAGGCTTTTTACTGTCGGAAATGCACGGCCAGAGGCTCGAAAATAGCAACATCGCTTCCGTAATATGGTGTGCTTCGTTTCTAAAAGGCAATCAGTTTATAATCAGTTCGAAATGAAATCAAAATCTTACTGCAGTTTGCACCTATGATTCGCTTAAATTGGAATTCTTAGACAAGATAAATGACAGCGGCTTGAGCACGAAATGCCAGAAGAAGAAACTGAAGTTAGTTAAAACTATACATTCTTCTTTTCAATAACACTCATAGATGGCGTTCTCACAAGTTGTGATCGTTGGCATGATCCAAAGCGTTGTCTTTCTGTTAAATTTATTAATTTGTGCATTTTTAGAAGAAGATGAACTCAAAAGTGGTACGCGTATGACTATTAGGTTTCTCAACCATGGTCAATCCCGTTGTGACCGCACCATAGCTCTCTCTCTCTGCACACACAGAAAATATACGTTTGATTTTCAAAATTAAATCCACACTTCACATAAATTAAAAGATATTACCTAACAAAATTCGGCCAAAAACGTTGTAATTAGATTTTTCTGTAATATTTTATGACGAAAAAGATATTGAAATTCAAGCAACCTGTTAGTTTTAAATTTTTATTATTCCAAAATATTTTATGTTAAAAAAAAAACAACACTCACCTTTCTTCAGGGACACTTACGAAACAAATTATTTACTAATGGGCTAATGTCATGGAAATGGTAACGGTAATGGAGGCAATATTATGTGACCTTAATAATTGAATTTCTTCGTATCCGAAAGGAAAATATTCAAACGAAAATCAGTTCTACCACGAAAGTCAATAAGTTGTAGGGGCAAAAACTCACGCGCTCAAGAAATATTGAGGATTTTTATATTCAACTTTATTTCGAAGCTAGGTACTTTTATTTTTCCAGGGACTATTTTTATTTTTTTAAAATGGATCCCAATTGGAATCAGAAAACGGGCATTTGCATTTCTTGAGGTATGAGCACAGGGTGCATGTAAATACATTTGTGTTTGAAATGTTTTTTTGGGCTTTTTGTTATTTAGTCATAACCAATATTTAATTGATCCATTCTCTTGAATTTTATAATTTTATAGCATGAGAGAACATGTACCTAACAAAAGTTTGGTTAAATAATAATACTAAACTGATTTTGAAAATCTTTAAATATGTGCCTAGACATATTTTCTTAAAAATGACATAGTAAGGTAAACATATTTACATTTATGTTATAAATATGGCGAGTTGTATGTCAACATTGTAGTCCACATGGCAATATTTTTTACCAAAGGAAAATCGGTGTAGAAAAGTCATGATAATTCTAGCTCCGTTTCAATTACATATTTATTTAATGCTAGTCTCTCTTGTGGTCGAAAATCGACCCTACCCTACCTTTTATAAGTATGTATTTTTACAAATGAAAAAAAAAAAAACGACATCCAGGTATCGAAAAAAAGAAGTTTTACTCATGATTCAAATTTTAATACGTCGCTATGAAAATAAATATAGAAAAATAGGTTATAACCTAAAATGATTTTTATTTGAAAACATACCTATAGTAATATTGCGGTGACAAATTGAATGTCACCCAAATGCTTTCAATTAACTGATAAGTGTTTTGTATGGGAAATGTTTAACTTAATTTTACCAGTCCTTAAGGTGACTTATACTCACGGTTTTTTATCTGTGGCACAGTACCTTTCGCATGATATAAGTTTCATTCTACCGATGACATACAAAATACTTAAAATATGTTAATATGTTGATGCTTTTTATTAAATATTGATAACAACTTATCAATGTGAATAATCGAAATAAGACTATAGCTTTTTATATTTCCAACATTTTTACACTAGGCAATATTGAATTTTTTCACACTTCATTAATCGTTTTTAATTTAATCTACTGCAGTATATTTAGCAAAATCAGTCGCCCCTAGTAGAAGCAAATTACAATTTATTCAACAGCAAGCAATTTTCAATACAGTGTTTAAAATAGAAAGGAAAACATTAAATAAAAGATTAACATGTAACTGTATGATGAAATTTCTAAATCACATATATCGACTCTCTTGAGATATTCATTGTTCATCATTAGACTATTCACGATTTTTTTTCTATGCCACCCTGTGTAGATACTTTGCGCTTGATGAGCAATGTCATATAATTATCCATTAAAAGATGCATGTTGCGTGTGTGAGTGTAAATGGTGTACTAACTTCGTTCGTGAACACCGACAGCACACATCATATTAACAATCTGTACATCACATTGATGAAAACGACGAAAACAATTCATCAATATGATGAATATAATGGTGAATTAAATTTTGTTTATCAATATAACGAATCAGTTCATCTATAAGATGAACGCTTACATCAACATTCTCCTTAATAAAAATTAAAGTCTGTATTTTGATGAACGCGGTCATTAATACAATGAAAGCCGTTATAATATGATGGAAATTCAAAACTTGCCAATCGTACTTGAATATGATGATTCCATTCATCAATAAGACGAATAAATCATTAACTTTATAAACAAATAAACGATCCACAAGAAAGGAGACTCTCTAAACTGCGCCAACTATAGAGGCATCAGTCTCCTGAACACTGCGTATAAGATCATGTCTGCTGTACTGTGTGAACGCCTGAAACCATTCGTCAACGATCTGATAGGTCCTTATCAGTGCGGTTTTAGGCCCGGCAAGTCCACGACCGACCAAATATTCACACTACGGCAGATCCTGGAGAAAACCCAAGAAGTCCAGATCGATACTCACCATCTTTTTATCGATTTTAAGGCCGCATATGACAGCATTTATAGAGACGAGCTATACAGAGCCATGTCTAGTTTTGGCATCCCTGCCAAACTTGTCAGATTGTGCAGAATGACGATGGAGAACGCTCGCTGCTCCGTAAAGGTCGGAAACAATCTCACCGAGACCTTTGATGTCAAAAAAGGATTTAGACAAGGTGACAAGCTATCATGTGACTTCTTCAACATCATTCTTGAGAAAATTGTGCGAAACTCACAAGCCAACACCAGAGGCACAATTTTCCAAAAGTCTGTGCAACTGCTTGCATACGCTGATGACATTGACATTGTTGGCAGAACACAGCGAGCTGTCACTGGTGCGTTTGCAAGTATTAGTACAGAAGCGGCAAAAATGGGTTTAGTGGTGAATGAGGGTAAAACAAAATATATGCTGTCAACAAGAAGGGACACACAACACCGACGAATCGGACAGAACGTCACGATAGACAGCTATAACTTTGAGGTAGTAAGGGACTTTGTCTACCTCGGCTCCGCTATAAACTCTGACAACGACATCACAACAGAAATCAAGCGAAGAATCACACTTGCCAACCGCTGTTTCTTTGGCCTAAGACGGCAATTGATTAGTAAGGCCTTGCCAAGAAGCACTAAGGAGATTCTATATAAGACCCTCATCATCCCTGTCCTGCTCTATGGCGCAGAAGCATGGACCCTAGCAAAGACGGATGAGGATCTTCTTAGTCGCTTCGAACGCAAAATTCTTCGAGTGATTTTTGGTCCCGTTTGCGTTGACGGGCTTTGGAGGAGAAGATTTAACAGCGAACTCTACGAGCTGTACAGCGACATCGACCTGGTCAGAAAAGTACGCATTAGTCGTCTAAGATGGCTAGGACATATAGAGCGAATGGACACCAACGCTCCGGCCCGAAGAGTCTTCGATTCCAACCCGGAGGGACAACGCAGTAGAGGAAGACCTCGCTTTAGGTGGCGCGCGCAAGTGGAAGGGGACCTCAACCAACTTGGAGTGCGCAACTGGAGGCAGTTAGCCAAAGATCGTGCTAACTGGAGAGGCGTGTTGGTTGAGGCCCAGGTCCACCCCGGACTGTAGCGCCACCTTAAGTAAGTAAGTAAGGATAAACAAATAACTAAGTGCTTTCGTCATACTGATGAAATGTTTTGATGAAATTATGAACTTAGTTCATAAGAAAATAAAAAAATACGTCAAATTCTTGTCAGAATCCTTCCAAAAAAATTGATGAATGCACTTTCTTCATATTGAAAAACCGGTTCATCAGTTGTCAAAAAGTTTGCATGAATTTGTTCATCATATTGGTGAAAAGTGCGTCATATCAATGAATATCATGTTCATGAACGCCATTCGTCATTATGACGACGTCTTTTTTTTCAGTGACAAATTGGGAGCACGTTTTTTCAAAGCCAACCAATTTGGCAGTTGACAATTGATTTTTTCTGGTTTAGTTTTGCCATTTTTTGGTCGGCCTTAGTCGACGATATACCTACTGATTGAAAATTAACATTTCATATTGCGCAGTTATGTCGTAACAATTTTAAATAAATATTTTGAAGGTCGCCACGATTTCGTTTTGGGAAAGGAGGTCCTTTTCCAATTCGCAAAATCTGAGCAGTGTGCGTGAGTATAGGTTTGACTTTTAAAATGCAAACAACTTTAGGTCTTTTCAACACCTGAGGCGGAGTTTTGAGCTTACAATGGGTAAACGATTGTTATAAACAATTGCCACAACAAAGAATATTCAACTAGAGACTTTGCCCCGATTATTGAAGATACTTATGCCACCCATTTGTTGTTGTTGCTTCCCACTGTGTGTTACAGTAATGTATCAACAACTTCCAACTCAAGTATTTAAATAATAAAACAAAAACTATCTCTTTCGCTGAGCTATGTGCAAATATGTGATCTGGTGTTCGATCAATGGAGCGATAGTTTTCGTGCCCCCTTGCTCCACCGGCGCGACGGCCAGTCATGTATTATTGTTGTCCTATTTGTTGTTTCTGTGTACTGCCCTGCCATTCCATTATGAGTATCGTACTCTGCGTTGGAGGTTCCTACACTTGAGAGCCCAAATGGTGTGCGGTCCATAAAGCGCGACTTGTATAAATCTCCTTCGCCATCGTTGACGAGGACCACAACGACCACGACGACGATGACGACGACGACGACGACGACGATCGATTTGTATTGTACGTTTATCGAAACCTCAAGTGTGTACTTGTGGTCTGCTTTTATTTAGTGTGGCGCAACGCACGTACCACAAATCTCGTTGGAGAGGCCCGCTCTCACCCGCCCCTCTAGGGCTGAGGAGCTATAATGTCATTTGCATGGCTGACGTTTATGATGATCAGCAGCGCGATGATCGTGATGATGATAATAATGATGGCGATGGCTGCGCGTTATTGTGGATAGAAAGATTAAGAAGGCTAAAATAAGAGGGTCAACAAATTTAAAATGGATTTGTGTGCACAAAAACTTATAAAAAGAGGTGAAGAGATCAGCCCAGAGTGAGCGATAAATATCGTAGTCTTCCATAAGTGGTTTGCTATTTATTTCTCCCATGGGCCAGATAGGATCTTCTACACTAGCACGGACAGTGGAAGGAATTTTAAAAAGGCTGTTTTGAATAATCCGCAAGGTACGTTCAAAATTAAAAGTTGACAGTTTTGACGATCCGTCAAAACCGTCCCATTCACAGTTATCGAACGAAGCTCTCAATGGACTTTTAAACTGTCCGAAAATCAACTACACGCACACAGTTATCTGCCACAATTCACAATTGGATCACACGTCATACCCACCGCGAGCGGCATGAGACAACAAACAAGCAACCAAAGGGAAGAGAACCGAGCAAAAGAGTAGAGTCAATCGCACGTGCTTCGTTGGTGTTATAATGCAGCCTACTTGAGGAGTTTTCACCAGAGTATAGGATGATCTCGGTACTTGTCGGATCTGAGCGCGACTGTGTGGCACGGAGACCTTATAAATACATGCTATTTGTGAAGCGTCATCAACTTCATCATCCAGCGCCAGCATCATTGTTATTTCAATGACACTCGATCGGTTTTTGTTATGTTAATTTAAAAGAAAGTACACTCTTGACGTTTGCTTTTTGTTGTGTTGTCCATACACAGGTTTGTATTATATGTACGCACACTAAGGCCAGACATGGGTTTTTGGTTTTCAAAGTTTTGATGGAAATAATATCCATTGTCCGAGGACAAATCAAATCAAAACGATGCACGGCGAGAAATAGTTTTCGGACTCTAAGAGGGTCGCCGCGTCATAAAACAGGAAAGAAATGGCAGGTTCCTCATATTTAGTTTCCTTAGTCTGTTTATTTTTTTTTTTTTTTTCTTTAAAAGTTTCTACCAACCTTTGCTTGGCGGGGATGCCAAAACTAGACACCTGATTTCTATAACTGACTGTCAACAATGGTCCTAAAATCGATATGTGTCTGTGGTTGGTGGCGTAATGCGAGTAGTAGTTTGTCAGCCTAAGCCCGCTCGGACGAGGATCTATCAGTTTGGTGAGGATCACTTTTTGACGCTAGTTTCACCCGCTCGTCTCGGCTTTACCGCGTGCCTTTTCCTTAAGTAGTTCTCCTCGTCTGTCACTGTCATACTCGCTCTTTTCCACATACTTGGTCCGCAAATCAGTGGTGATGCTTTTCAGATTTGAAATGAACCGCCCCAGGGAAGATGCAAAAGTTTAACTTCACTGGAATTACGCGTTGCGCCCTATTTCCCCCCCCCCCCCCCATCTTTTGTAAACGTTGTCTGAATGCGATGAAATAAAAACTAGGCACTACTCCCTTAAGCCCTGCGATATGTCTGCGAGAAAGCCATATTCCAGATTGGTGGGTAGAGACAGACAAACAAGTTTTTTCCAAGAGAGAAAGAGATGCCTCTGTTGTCGCACCTTTCCTCAGGACGGGGGTACATTTGATCCCTGCAATTTAAGGAGCTATGTAGAAACTAAGACCCAACGACGTTTCTCCATTAAAATTCAACCCTTACTACCAAAATACTGGGCCTTCCAACTAAATTGCGTGATGTCTTGCTGTTCTCATCATCTGAACAATATGATGTAATTGTTTTTTACCGAGACTTGGCTCACTATGGACCATTACAACGAGGAAATATTTAACACAGGGACCAGTACGAAGTTTACCGCAAAAACCGTTGTTCCGTTCTTACTCACTGTATTGGTTTCAGTACAAAAGTAGTACTACCCCGGCTAGTGTCTCGAATGAAATCTTTATGTCTTGTAATTCCTTAATTTAAATGTTGGTAACCTAAAGAGCTCAATTCCAGAAGTTCAAAATGCTCTTTCCTTGTTAAAATTAGATACAAATTCTGGTTTCGATGGCATCCCGCCAATTTTACTTCAAAAGTGTTCCAAATGCGTTTTCCGTGCCTCTTTGTTTAATGTTTAACTTGTCACTGCGGGCAGGAAATTTGTTGAAAGTTTGGAAGAACTCGTTCAAAACTCCAATTTTTAAATCTGGATCGAAGCACGACATTACCAACTATCGTCGAATTTGAAAAATATCGCCTATTTGAAAAAAATTATTTATGAGAAACTTACACCTCTCGTAAAGGGAGCAACCTCTCATTTGCAACATGGATTTGTTGCTGGTAGATCTACCTTTACAAATCTCGCAATCTTTTGTAACACGGTGCTGAATAATCTGGAGAAAGGCTTACAATGTGATGTAGTTTATACTGACTTTGCTAAAGCTTTTGACAGCGTTAGTGACCATGCTTTAGTTTCCAAACTTAAAAGATTTTGAGTTCATTCCAACTTTCTAGAGTGGATTCGCTCCTATCTCACGGAGCGTATTCAGTACGTTCGTATAAGGGATGTACTTTCATCACCAGTTGATGTCACCTCCGGAGTACCTCTGGGTAGTTACTTCGGCCCTTTACTTTTCATTTTCTCCATTAACGACATACCCGGTCTGTTTTTGAATTCACAGTGCTCAAAAGTGTTCCGACATATTCAGTCTCAACAGGAAGATCTTAGCAGACTTTCTTTGTGGTGTCATAATAATGACCTTCGCCTAAACGTCTCTAAATGTCAAAGCATGCCATTTTGTCGTAACCTCTGCGCAGTATCATTTACGTACATGATCGATAATATCCCACTGTCTATTATCTCCTCTAAAAAAAACACCTGGGAGTCATATTTGACAAAAAACTAGATTTCTGAAAACATATTGACTTCTTGGTTGCTAAGGGTAATTCTATGTTGGGTTTCATACTGCGGAAAGACTAAAGACTTTCACGATCCGCATACTCTCAAATGATTATTCTTTGCTTTTGCAGGTCTTAGCTTGAATACTGTAGTATAGTATGGAATCCATTTTATGAAGTGCATTCCAGTAGAATTGAGAAGATCCAAAACCATTTTACTAGAGTTGCCGTTCCAGCGTAAGGAATATCGAAATGCCTTTTTTAAAGCGTAAGCAATATTTTTCACTTATGTCTATGCGGGATTTGATAAACAACCATATCGACTGTCCTTTTCTTTTATCGTTAATCGGTTCTAATGCTCCATCTAGAATGCTTAGAAATTTTTATTTTATGTCCAAATTAAGTATAACACTTTTGAAGCGATCACGTGAATAATAACGATCAACAAAAATATAAACATCGTTAAATGAAACAATAGCTCTGGACATGGGCTCATTATGGCCGTAATTAGTTCTATGAACAGGTCGAAGAAGAAGGTTTCTTTCCCTTAAAGGTCTAGTTGGGGCATAGATTGGCACTAGGCTTAAAAGAGATGGACATTTAATGTGATAGCATAATAAATCCCTTATTAGCATGATGTCATGGGCTTTTCTTCTAGAAGATAAAGTTGATATGCTCAACAATTGACATCGAGTCCGGTAAGAAATTTCAAAATCCCAGCTCATTTTCCGGAAAATATATTTTGTGAAACGCCACTGGATTTTTTCAAGGCGATCTGAGTGAATTTTATAGAATGGGGTCCATATTACATCAGCATATTCAAGCAACGATCTAACCAACGTAATAAAAAGCGAAATAAGGGTATGAGGATCCGAAGATTCCCTGCTATTTCGTTTTATAAAACCACAGAGCTTATTTGCTTTAGCAATTACGTGGTCAATATGAGATGCAAAGGTGAACCTCGAGTCAATTATAATGCCAAGATCTTTCACTTCATCGACTCTGTTTAATCCAATAGTGTCGATTTCGTACTGAAACTCCAAATGAAAAGAACTTCTGTAGAAGGATATTATACAGCATTTTTCAATATTCAAGTGTAGACAATTTTTGACGCACCAGACAGATAAGTTTCTTAGATCATATTGTAAAAACTCGCAGTCAAGTGAAGTTTTGATTTTAAGAAACAGCTTTAAGTCGTCTGCATACATCAAGCAGTGGGAATACTTTATTGCACACGACGTGTCATTGATAAAAATTATAAACAGGAGCGGACCCAAATGACTACCTTGTGGTACTCCCGAGCTGCACCCAAACGATCGTGAAAAGTAATTATCTATTTTGACTCTTTCAATCCTGCCAATCAAATAAAATCTTATCCAATCAAGCATTGCTGAGTGAAATCCAAAACATTCAAGTTTTCTTAGCAATATTAGATGATTGACGGAGTCAAATGCTTTACTGAAGTCAGTGTAAACACAGTCGACTTGATAACCATCTTCGATAGCATTGATGGTATAATGGGACAAGCAAGCTAAATTAGTGGTAGTGGACCTGCCAGTGACGAAACCAAGTTGTGTATCACAAAAAAATTCCTTCGATTTAACCATACTTTCGAAAAGCTTAGGCAAAGCGGATAATTTGCAAATTCCTCTATTATGGTAGGTTGTTCGAGTTCGATCTCAGTAGGGACGCATTTAAGAATAAATTATTTAAGTATTTTGATTTTGTTCTGATTGTTCTCATTTGATGTGCATGAAACAAATAAATAAATAAATAAATAAATGTGCCCCTGTTGTCACCCCCACTTTATATATTTCTCCCCCTTCAAAAGATCCTTCGTTCCGTTTTGTGCCAAAAACTGACAATTTGCAAGACTTCCATAAGTTTATTGCATTAGAGTAGGCACATGTTTGCTCACAAGGTAGTCCGCCAACGAAGCTTGTTTCGTACCGTGTACCAATCTCTCCAGTCCAACATTTGAATGTTCACATTCAGCAAATAACAGCGCATTTTGGTAAACAGGGTTTTTTTCTTCTTCTTTTTGGGGGATATCTCTGTGTATTCGTAAGTGGTATATTTTGTCGAGTGTTTATTTGGGGCGAATACTCATCAAAATAATATTTAAAAAAATGTTAACAACAATCTGTTGGTTTATATTCTTCTTTCTTTTACAGTCTGGAGGGTTTTTTTTTTTTTCAAAACAAATTAGGCAGATACAATCCAAGTCGACATTCCAGAAATGCTTGTTGTTTTTGTTGGATTTTATTTTTTTGTTTTCTGTATAATATTCTCGAAACCGAAATCTTGTGCAGAGATTGGGGGCCATCTACTTGAAGTGTACGTATTTTTATTTATTTTTTTTTTTGTTACCTTGGCATATGACTGGGTGTCTTCTTGTCTATATGCGTTGCCACTTGAACGGGTTCGTGAATATCATTGTTGCATCTTATTATTGTTATTTTCGTTTATTTTTGTATTTAAGATTTGTTTTGTTTCTCCGTTTCGACGTAACGCTCACTCGTGACGTGTTGGTTGTAGGAAGAGAATGATTTTCTTTTGTAAAAAAAGCTGTTTGCTCGTGGGTGGTGATACACGCCCCACCAAAGAATTGTGAAGGGAGAAGAGGATTTGTACTTTTGGCCGTTCGGACTTTTAAGAATTGGAGGTGCTATGTATCAAATTGAACTGAACGCAGCTACAAGTCTACAGTCGAGCGAGTTTGTACTCTCTCAGGTCGGGTTTCTATAGCAGTCTAGTCTTCAATCACTTGTCAATCATTATTATTTTATGATTATTATTATGTATTTCATTATTCTCATATTACAATTTACAAACCTGCAAAATAGTAAATGTTTAAGCTAAAAATATTGAGTATAGTTACTGACATTTTGTATTTATTAACATAAATAGAGGCAAATAATGTCACATTATAATTAAATATGTTGTGGGGTGAACAAATTTAAATAAGAATAAAAATTTAAATATGCATTAGTAAATATAATATTTTAAGCCATGTTGCAGCAAAATTTCAATTTCAGTGAGATTAAGGCAAAGAAGCCATTGTTTCATTCTTTTCGTGAAGGTAAATAAATTTGTTATGGGTCGTTTATCTTCAGGAAGGCTATTGAACAGTTTGCAGGAAGGAATGGAATATGAGTTTCTATAGCAAGTGGTACGAAAAGGTTGAATGGTCACAAGAGGTTGATCGGACTTTGTAAGTAACCACTTCTAATGAAGAATATCCTTAGGACCTTAAAATAAAACAGATGTTAACCGGAAGGATATCCATGCGTTTAAATAATACCATTGATTTAGCTAAAAGAGAAGAATAATAATTGCATATCTTTCGTACAACACACTTCTGAAGTATAATCAGAGGATGCATTTTATCCAGATAGCTACTTCTCCAACAGCTTATACCGTGCTGTAATTTTGAATGAAATATACCATAATGTATTCTTTTTAGTGCATTAAAATGACAGAACTTCTGTAGACGGTAGAAGCATCGAATAGTGGAGAGCAGATATTGTTTCAAGCTCAGGATTTGATTAGACCAACTCAATTTCCGGTCAATTATAACACCTAGATACTTAAAATGGCTTACATTTTCAATTTTAAAGCAATTGACATGACAGGGAACAAACGTCGTAAAAAACAGAAAACGAGCTATGGAACAGGTTGTACTTTGCACTTCTAAAAGCATGGAATATGATATCGATATTCGGATACTCCTGATTTATGAGACTGAAGAGCATAAGTTTTGTTTTATCGCTTACTATTAGTTTATGCTCAGCAGACCAGATTCTAAGTAATTCAACATCATTAATATAATAACAATAATAATAATATATTTTCTTTATTTCAATAAAAAATATACAAGCTTAATGCTTACAATCTTGAATTAGTATTGCATGGCTTCATAAAGTTAAATAATAGCAAATTAAGCGATATATTTTTTATGAAATAGTAAGAACATTCTTTTATTCGAATGAATAAGTGGCGAATGTTCCATTAATTAAAAAGTCATTAAAAAGATATGTGGGGTTAAGTCAATTTAAAGATAAACTAAAGTATCTGTGTATGAACTTCAAGACTTATATAAATACTCAAATACCTGCAGTAACAATGAAATTATTGGGCTTATTATATTATCGATCTCTGAATGATTTATAGAAAACAGCCACTTTTTAGCTTTGCTTAAAAATTTTGTTTCATTTCTCTCGCTTCTTAATTCATCGGGAAGTAAATTAAATAAGCGCGAGTTAAAGATTATTAAAATAAACACTTTTATTATTTTGTTCCACTGATGTGGTTTATTTAAAATATCAACTAAGACTAACTTCCTTCCGCTTCTCCTCGTCTATTTATACCACCGCGACGGCGACGGTAAATTTGTAGATTACCACTAGTCGCTGGCCAAGCCATTTGTAACTAGGTCATCTCCGACCGTTATTTGCACTGAGGGATATATATGATCGTCCGCTGTCGTGTTGTGGTCGACACTTGCAGTTGTTGGCCCGTTCGGTGGTAATTGGGTCATCAAGTGTCCGTTGTTTGCACTGAGGGATATGTCCTCTGGATTTAAAAACTTCATATTCTCTTGCAGAGCTATAACCTGCACTTTTAAAAAATACAAAAGCCTTATAGGAAAAATGCCGAGGTTAGCGAATAAGACAAAACTAGGTGTTAAACGGTTTACTTTGGAAACAATGCGAATCGAGTGTTTCTGACGAATGAGTAGCTGATTTATTTTAGAGGAGTGAGTACCACCCCAACAACAAATTCCATATTGAATCTTAGATTGCACTAGGCCACTATAAACAAGTTTTAAAATTGATTGAGGGCAGTAAAGACTAAGGTGGTAAATCTGTCTGACAACTTTGTTAAGATACAATTTTAGATTTGAGGATGTGGAATCCAACTAAGCCTTTTATCTAGGGTTATACCCAAGTATCAACACATTCAATTATCAACACATTCAATTTCAAAACATCCATTGCCACAAAATAATTTAAACCTAGAGCAGCAAGGAGAATGATAAGTTAAGGAGAGACCTTCAGGAACTACACCCAATAAGTTAACGAACATAAACTTTGTTTTGCTACTTATAACTAGCTTATGCAACATAAACCAATGATGGAGAATTTCCAAATCATAATTCATTGAAGCAATCGTTTCAAAATGATTTTTACAGGAGTAAGAAAGAACAGTATCATCAGCAAATGCAGTTAAAATACTTTTAAATGGTTGAGAAAACAAGGAATTAACGAATGTCAAAAATAAGATAGGCCCCAAAATAAAGCCTTGAGGAATACCCATACTCAAGAAGCTTTTCGAGCTCAGATTATTTTTGATCCGGGTTCTTTGATAACGATTCGTTAAGTGCGAGCAAAACCAATCATAAACAGATCCACTAAATCCCGCTTTAAAAAGTTTTCTCAACAATAAGTCATGGTGAACCATATCAAAAGCTTTTGTTATATCAATGAACAAAGCTGACGGAATATTGGATTCATTGATTGAATTATAAATTTCACTACAGAATTTCAATAAGCCATCTTCTGCCGATTTTCCATGTCTGAAACCGAACTGACAATTACTAAAGAACTCAGTTCTATTTAGAAATGCCACTATTCAGATTTTCATACCCCTTTCAAAAACTTTAGAAAAACCGGCCAGAAGAGAAATAGGTCTATAGTTATTTAAGTCCATAGAATCTCCTTTTTTATGCAATGGGATTACTATAGCTGTTTTCAACGAATCCGGAAACACACCCATTCTAACACTAAGGTTAAATATGTAACATAAGACATCTGCAATTAAAAATGAGATATTTTTAAGCAAGTGACTTGAAATATGGTCATGGGACATAGAATTCGTGGATTTAAGTGTTGTAATTAATTTGTGAATTTCGAGCGCAGAAACATCATAGAAACAGAAACTATCTGGACTAAGGACATCATGACAAAATAACGTCATCATTGAGATGAGAATTATCAACCTGGAACGAACAGGGAATTGAAGAAAAATACTCATTAAAGGTATTAGCTATATCCAGCGGGTTAGAAATAATTTGTGTGTATTTTTTAATTTAAGGCTCAACTTCTGACACGTTTCAATTGCGGATTTCGTTCACGAGCCTCCATTCCTTTTGAACATTCCCAAGGTTGTCCGAAGACGGTTTTTCTTTTTTATTTTATTTAAAAGCTGCAATGACATCCATGGTTTAAGGCGCTTAAACTTATTAGATTTAGCATTCACAATTCGAGTGCATTTTGAAATATGAACCTGTAACTTTTTAAGAAATAAATCAAACGCAGTTGATGGATCAATAGCATCATGAACTTCATCCCAACATTCAAATGCCAGAGCATATCTCAGAACAGAATAATCCACAGTCTTAGACTCTGAGAAAACCTCAGAATTAAGCTTTTTAATTTTATGATCGAACGAACCTCAATTCAAATACTGCTGCTTGAAAATTGACTGTGTTGTTTCTATGCAAACGTAAGAAAATATGGTCTAAGCACGTACTGGTCATTTCAGTAACACGAGTTGGATCAGATAATAAAGAACAAAAACCAAAAGCAGATAGGGTAGACACAAAGCTATCAGCAGCGGAAGAGTCCACTGAAATATCAATATTAAAATCATCTAAAAGGGCCATATTCTTCCAGTGCTTCTTAAAAAAAATTGCAAATATCATCAACAAAAACAGTGACACTACTTTTATGCAACCGATGTACACATACAAAAGAATATTGCATATTATTGATTTCAAGATCAACACAAAGTAAATCCGTACTTTTCGGAGTAATTCCGTTTACAACGCAGGCTAAGTCACTTCGGTAAAACACTGCAACACCACCGGCGGCGTATGTGTTATTGCAGTTAGCATTAAACAGATAGTTAGGAAACTTAAAAAGTGACAAACGAGATAGGCCCAAGAACTGAACCTTGTGGAACACCAAAGAGATACTTAATCTAGTTCCGACCTTCACAATTTGGATTCTGTCTCTCAGTTAGCACATAAACCAGCTATGTGTTTTTAGTAATTCTCTTCACATAGCATTTCTGGATTTTATCTGGAGTGATGGAGATGTTTAGTGCGTCACCGAATATTTTTTGCACACAATCCTTAGCATTGTTGTTATTAGCATCAGGTACAAAAACAATCTCAAATATGTTTTCCACCAGTTACTGCTCTCTCCAGTTTAATTTGCTCTAAAGTTTATTAATCGTTAGTCTGAGAGTTTTTGTTCTCTTCTTGAAATTGTTGTATGGCGCAGAGAAAATCGTAGTTTATGTTTTTTAAACTGCCAATTTCCTCATAGAGAAGCCGCATTGTTACCGGAATGTTGTTTGGATGTTGTTGCTGTTTACTTATAGTCTCAGTCGCTGTTGCTGATTCAGTCATCTTACTGGTTTGTGGAGGGGTATATATTAGGGTGTCCCTTATATGAGGTTTTTTTTTTTTTTTTTTAAATTTGAAATGCACACCCTCAAAATTTTTTACAAATGCTAAATCATACCCAAATATGAAATTTCATATTTCTAGCATGATCGCAACCCGTGCCGACCAAGCTACAAAGTTGTAACAGCCATCAATCAACACACATACTTAATTATATGAATTCATTATTATTTTCTTTCCTTACACTATTTGCATTTACATTTACTTTCAAAACACATATTTTTTCAACATTCATTCATAATTCACGATCAGTCACTTTCAAACTCAAATAACATTGCTTACTTTTCTTTATCTTATAACGATTTAAGAAATACAACAATTAAGAAATACAAACAATTTTCATAATTTAACTCTGTCAAAATATTTATAAGTAAAATTGTAACGTGTAGTTCTTTTATACGCAAAATAGCCAATAAACAGAAAGCATATGAAATTAACCGCTACTATTTTGGGTATAAAAGGGCGACGCGACTTTAGTCTAATTGCAGTCTGTTGAATAAAGCAAGTGAACACACAACATAGTTGGAGTCTCTTATTTATCTTCAAATTGCTCCCGCAGACAGTTTTTTTTTTCTTCGGAACAGAAGACAGGCTGAACAAGAAATTGGTCGCCTGGCTCTGCTCGTTTTGGTCGCCGCTTTTCAGCTCCACGTCACAGGTACACTCTACGCACCCACACACACACCCCCGCAAGCACCTTCACCCGCTTCAATTGACGCCCAACATAGTGGCTATTGTTTACTTGGCATTTTTTTTGTAAACAATACAGTAGAGCCCTGAAAAAGTGTACTATAGTAGAGGCCCTAAAATCCCAACATATGAGAAGAAGCAAACGTTTGTTGGAGAAAAAGAAAAACGACACTCAATCCTCCTCATCGGAATCTGAATCGTTGGTATTTGAGTCACCATCATCAGATTTGTCAGATCTCGAGTCGACAATACTTGAAAAAGTTCCACCCAGTAACTCATCCCAACAGCCTATGATGACGTCGCCAATAAGTTTGTCGGAAGATCAGCTTACGCGTTTGGTAGCTGCTATTGGCGTAAAAGAAAGCCATGGCACGTTTAGCAGATGTACCGCTCGTTTTGATGGTGAAAGAAATACATCCAAGCTCGAAGATTTCATAGCAACTATCACCGTTTATAAGAATTCCGAAAACGTGTCCGATACTAATGCAATTGTTGGTTTTCCTCTTTTACTAGAAGGTTTTGCATCAAACTGGTGGCAAGGCGTGAAGAAGGAGGCAAGAACATTCACTGATGCAATCAAATTGCTACGATCTTCGTTTGCCCCACCAAAACCATCATGGAGGATTTATGTTGAACTGTTTGATCAAAAACAAAAACCAAATGAATCAACTGATGAGTTTATTTGCAAAAAACGGTCATTATTTTCACAACTCTCAGATGATATATCGGAAGAAATAATGTTAAATATGATTTATGGACAAATGCTCTTAACAATTAGAGAAAAGGTCCCAAGAAATTCAGTGAAAACTTTTCAAGAGCTTTTAAGCGAAGCTAGAGAGGCCGAAATTGTGAATGGTGAAAATAAACCAGAGGCCAATTCACATGAAAAAATTGATCTTAAACGTAAGCGATGTTCAAAATGCAGAAAGCATGGACATTTAGCTGACACCTGTTGGTATGCGGAAAACGTAAAACAGCCAAACAAAAAAATTGTTTTAAGTTGCTATGGTTGTAGTGCAGCTGGTTATTGCCGAACGAACTGCCCCACTTGCAGCAACAAAAATGCCAATAGTCCAACTTCGCTTGACTTCAACTTAATTGATTCAACATTTATTGGAAGAAGTGTGCCCACTGTTGATATAAACATTAACGGTCTTAAGGGAGAAGCTTATCTTGACACGGCAGCCAGGACTAGCGTAGCAGGTGCACGATTATATCAACAGCTTAAAAATAAAGGATGTTCGTTCACGCCAGTGAATGCAGAGCTCACGTTTGCAGACGGAGTCCCAAGACAAGAAGTCGTTTACGCAACAGTGGTTGATATTATCATTGGGAAGAGGTTTAGGAAAATCAGATTCATTGCATTGCCAAAAGCAAAAGGCAATCGTACCTTGCTTGGAATCGACTTTTTAGAACAATGCGGAATAGTGTTGAACATTGCACAGAGAGCATTTTATTTTATTGACGATCCAGCAACCACTTTCGATTTTAAGCTAGCTGAAAGCAAAGCCCTTAAACCAAAAGACAACCAACCCGAAAATCCTTTCAAGAAACCAGAGACGAAACAGAAATCAACGGCATCAAAAGTACGTTTCCATGATGACAAATTGGAGGATGTTTCAGCATTTCTCACTTGGATAGAGAGTCGACAAACAATAAGTCCCATTGGCAACACTCCAAAACGTATAAGAACGAACGATTACTCGCCACATGGAGTACAAGCCATCTTCTCAGATGCGATCCCGAATGAGATGCAAACGCCAGAAAGACACAATGACTTATTCAGTGGACCAATACGAGTGGATTACGCAGAAACTGATGCATGGTTTGAACTCAACTGCATTGAGATAACGCTACGTCCAGAAGAAGGCCATGTATTACAGGCGATAGAAAAATTTAAACTCGAACAGTTTCTGATAAAAGAACAAGATGTTTTTGGAGAAATTACATCCCCGATTCCACATATCGAACATCATATAAAAACAGGAAATCAATCCCCTATCGCTACAGCTGCGTATAGAATATCGCCAGCTAGGAAAATTCAGTTGAAGACCGCAATCGACGACATGTTACAAAGAGGTATTATCGAAGAAAAGGAGTCCCCTTGGGCATTTCCTGTGGTAATGGTGCCGAAAAGTGATGGCAGTATACGTATCTGCGTCGATTATAGAAAACTAAATGCAATAACGCTACCAGATCGATACCCATTACCTCGGATTGATGATCTGCTTCATGCCGCAAAAAGCACACCTTTCATGTCTACACTCGATCTACGATCAGGATACTGGCAAATTAAGGTTGCCGAAGAAGACCAACCAAAAACAGCTTTCATAACTCCTTTTGGTATTTACATTTTTAAAAGAATGCCATTTGGATTAAGAAACGCGCCGGCAACTTTCCAACGCCTTATCGACAAATTCCGAAATGGATTGCCAAATATTTTGATCCTGGCGTATTTAGACGACATTATCATATGTTCTGAAAGTTTTTCGTCTCATTTAAATAACTTAAAGACAGTCTTTCAACGCCTGAAGGAGTTTGGATTCCGACTCAATCGAGAAAAATGTAAATTCTGCTGTTCGGAGGTTAAATACCTAGGTCATATCCTTACACCAAATGGATTCAAAGTTGATCCACAGAAGACTGAAGCAATTCTGAAACGAGAAAGGCCGAAAAACCAGAAACAGGTGCTATCGTTTCTTCAAACCTGTTCTTGGTATAGAAGATTCATAAATAATTTTGCCAATGTTTCGAAGCCTCTGTCTAATCTAACGAAAAAGAATGCAGTTTGGAAATGGGAAAACGAAGAGCAATGTTCTTTTGACAAGCTGAAGAAACTTTTGACCACCGCACCAATCTTGCAACAAGTTAAGGAAGGTATTCCATTTGTTCTTAGAACTGATGCAAGCAATTACGCCATCGGTGCAGTATTACTCCAGGGGGAGAACGAAATGGAGCACCCTGTGGAATATGCAAGCCGTTTATTACTACCTGCAGAACGCAATTACTCCACGACCGAGAGGGAAGCACTCGCTGTAGTGTGGGCCGTGCAAAAGTTCCGTGGATACATTGAAGGATCTGAGGTGAAAGTCTTAACAGACCACCAGCCCTTAAAATGGCTGATGACACTTAAATCGCCTACCGGAAGACTTGCAAGATGGGCACTGCAGATACAACAATACAATATCCAAATAGGGTATAATCCAGGGAGAAATAATGCGGTCGCTGACACGCTTTCTCGACCACCTTGTCCTGATAAAGGGCATGTAGAAGAGTCCTGCAACATCTGTTCCGTGGAAATAGACCTACCAAGGCGAGGTTCCAAAGAACTTCGAGAAGAACAACTAGCTGATCCTGATTTAAAAACTATTATCGATTCCTTCGAAAGAAACGATGAGAATATACCTCGGTGGACCAGCCGCGGTTATATGTTAGTCGATGGTGTTCTGTATCGATACTGTTCTGAAGAGGATTCCGAAAATGGACAACTTGTGGTTCCTAAAACAATGAAGTCCTTAATGTTAAAGAAATACCACGACGATCCGACAGCTGGACATTATGGCGCCGAGCGAACACTAGCTCGCATCTCAAGCCGATATTACTGGCCTGGCATGAGGTCAGATGTGGCCAACCATGTAAAAGTCTGCCTCGAGTGTCAACGGTACAAAGCCTCAAATCTGAAACCAGCTGGACTAATGCAGTCAACCCCAAGTAGTCAAAGATTTGAAGTTGTTGCAGTTGACTTATTTGGACCCTTACCTATAAGCACAGGTGGACACCAGTGGATTTTAATCGTCGAAGATTTGTGCAGCCGCTGGGCAGAATTGTTTCCTTTAAAAGAAGGTACTGCTGAAAACTGTGCCCTAGTACTTCTGAACGAGATATTTTTACGATTTGGTGTTCCAAGAAGACTTCACAGCGACAATGGAACCCAGTTTATTTCTGCTTTGATGCAGAAGTTGACATTTTGTTTGGGAATTAAACAATCATTTACCCCTGTTTACCACCCGGAAGCAAATCCCGTCGAGAGAAAGAACCGAGACCTGAAAGCGCAATTATCTATTTTGGTTGGAAAACAACATACTTCATGGAATCTCAAACTCCCAACAATAAGATTTGCGATGAACACTACTAAATGTGAGAGTACGGGTTTTTCCGCAGCATACCTGACTTTTGGAAGAGAACTTCGAACTCCAGATGATGTCCATCACGATTTAAAAGCTATCATCCGATCATAGAACTTCATCCCTCAGATAACCCCACACCTGGTACGAATGGCTGATACCCTGAAGGAAGCTAAAGAAACATCCGAGAAGGTACAAGATCGCAACAAAATCTACGCTGACAAGAAGCGACGATCACACGAAAAATACGAAGTCGGCGATAAAGTGCTCGTAAAAACTCATCCCATTAGTAGAGCCTCTAAAGGTTTTACAGCTAAATTTGCCCCAAAAAGAGATGGGCCCTACATAATATTTGCTAAAAAGGGTTCATCTAGTTTTTCCATTGCCAAGGAAGACAATCCATCTGTTCCGTTGGGAACATACCACGCATCCATGTTAACATCCTACAACAGAGATAAAAATGAAACAACAGAGCCTATAATACCTATCATGAAAAGGGGTAGACCGGCTAAATCCACTAAAGAACCAAAGACGTTAGAAACTCCTATCGCTACCAAAAGACGGACGACTTCACC
This sequence comes from Cheilosia grossa, assembly GCA_963082955.1. NCBI lineage: Eukaryota > Metazoa > Arthropoda > Insecta > Diptera > Syrphidae > Cheilosia > Cheilosia grossa. The sequence goes on along the minus strand of OY720149.1, from coordinate 4,673,696 downwards.
AATTGCTGCCACATCACCGAGACGATCAATGAGGCAGAGGGGGAGAATGTAACAGCCATCAATCAACACACATACTTAATTATATGAATTCATTATTATTTTCTTTCCTTACACTATTTGCATTTACATTTACTTTCAAAACACATATTTTTTCAACATTCATTCATAATTCACGATCAGTCACTTTCAAACTCAAATAACATTGCTTACTTTTCTTTATCTTATAACGATTTAAGAAATACAACAATTAAGAAATACAAACAATTTTCATAATTTAACTCTGTCAAAATATTTATAAGTAAAATTGTAACGTGTAGTTCTTTTATACGCAAAATAGCCAATAAACAGAAAGCATATGAAATTAACCGCTACTATTTTGGGTATAAAAGGGCGACGCGACTTTAGTCTAATTGCAGTCTGTTGAATAAAGCAAGTGAACACACAACATAGTTGGAGTCTCTTATTTATCTTCAAATTGCTCCCGCAGACAGTTTTTTTTTTCTTCGGAACAGAAGACAGGCTGAACAAGAAATTGGTCGCCTGGCTCTGCTCGTTTTGGTCGCCGCTTTTCAGCTCCACGTCACAGGTACACTCTACGCACCCACACACACACCCCCGCAAGCACCTTCACCCGCTTCAAAGTTAATTAAAAATCGTGTTTTGTCCTGATATTTCGGTCTCCTATTAAACTAATATAAACGCAACAAATTAAGTATATAAGAGTTAAAACATGAGATAAACATTAATCTTTATTAAAAAACTCAAACAATAACAATCAGCCAGGGTAATTTCTCTTGAGTGTAGTTTTTTGATTGTCTGGATACAAATGTCTATATTCCTGGACAAAGCGTAACAAGAATTGCTTTTGCTCTTCTTCAGCCGTGATAAGTCCGTTGAAATCTTGCACTAATTTGACAGCCCTCTCAGCAGTGTCATTTACAACCTTAAAGCGACTTATTCTTTTAGCTTCCAGAAAAGCACCGTTATCATCCCATGAACATACATCTTCCTGAAGAAAACTGTCATCGATGTGCAAACAAGATAAAAATTGTTTGCTCTTTTCCGATACAAAATCATCCAACGTTTTATCTGAAAGAAAAAACTAGTTCAATAACAAAATAAGCATAAAAAAATAATTTAGCTTACCAAACAACTTTTGGTTCAGTGTCTCCTTTGATGGGACATAACGTTTGCGAAAATCTGAGCTTTTATCCCTGTTTAGGTCGGCAATCATTTTCCTCTTAGTTTGATTATCAACTTCATCATCAAAAAGTGATAGAACGACAGTCTCTTCACATAAATACGACAAGTGATGGTTAAACTTGCCTATAGAATCTTTAGACATTGCTGCGTCAACTTTTTCGTATTCTTTTAACGCCTTCAAGAAGCACAAATCTTGGTTAGGTGCTTTAGTCGCCACTGTGCATTCGAGCCAAGGCCTAACATACAATGTGACGATAAACAAGCAAACATCTTGTAGTGCCCTTTTGTCCTTTGCAATCATTCTAAATTGTGACTGAAGCAAACATATTTTTAAAGAATATATCGCATTTGCCATCCATCGTGCCTGATGCATAGCTCCAGGGGGTCTGAGTTTTAATTTCTTCTCTGTATCTCCTCCCAAAAACACTACGCATAGTTGAACCAATTCGCGGTAATCGTCTCTTATAAAACCTTTGTCCAGTTCTGCCTTATAAAACACTAGCAAAGATTTAATGTTTGTCTCGGCAACATGTTCTTTTACGAAATCAAGAGATAGGCCAATTTTACCGGAATCGATGTTTTTCCAATTTTCTAGCCTGAGTACGAATTCGCTGAATCGAGGATTTGATAAAAGGGAAGTCATCGCTGCTCAGACCAAACGCTTCAACGACCGCATGAAGAATGTAAACGGAATATCTTAAACTTAACTGGCATCGATCTAAAGCTGCGACAAGTTTAGGTGTAATGAGATTCCTTCTACCTCTTATTGTACTTTTTTCAAGGCGGAGAATGTCTGGCAAACTGAGTTGAGAATTCAAAATCTGTTCTTCGTCCGAATCTTCTGGACATTCCAAGTTATTTGAAGTGGAATCAGATTCAACAGCCAATAACTCTCTTTGTCTTACAATCATTTCCTCTTCTTCCAAACGTCTCTGCCTTGCTCTTTCTTCTTTCTCCGCCAATTTTTTGTCTACCACCTAAGCATCCCGGTCGACCTGGCTCCCTCTGTTTCTTTGAAAATACTTTGTCATCCTCTATTTTCATTCTCTCAAATGCATCGGCATGTGCAATATCAAATAAGTTATCAAGATCAATTTTAAAATTATTTTCACGGTTCTTAAACGTTACCTGAGTTTTCTTACAATTTTTTTTGCAGCTCTCTCCAAACATGATATAAATCAACAAGTTTCTTCACGCAATTTGGAAATGCCTTTGTGGGAATTCTTGCTTTTTCCCAAAATATAATCACAAGATTCACTGACAGTCAGTTGGACATCGCGAATATTGTAAAATAAGACAGCGAGAACTTGTCGATTAGATGGTAATTTTGCACCATTTATTTGATCGCTAGGCAGCCCGATAAGGAAAATATTTTGTTTATCACTTCGTTGTTCCACCGACATGTTTATACAATAGCAACAATAGCACACCAATAACCTTAAAAATCACGAATGAAATGACAAAGGAAACACGTAGTAACAGGTCGCAGCGTATTACCCGGCCAACTTGTATGGACAAATTTGAATCGCAAGTCGGCACGGGTTATCGTTTATAAAACGGGATAATATTTTTTTCTATACAATATTGGGTTATTTCGAACGTTTTAAGAGGTTGTGCGTAAAAATTTGTCGAACTTGAGATTTAAGGGACACCCTAGTATATATGTTACAATTGCTGGCTTGGTGTTTTCGAGTTTCGATTAGTTCCAGCTGCTATTTGATTATGTCTGAGTTCTGTTGTAGGAGGAGTTTTTAACGCCAATCATGATCACAATTTACAAATTTTACAATTCAATTACAACTTTAGAGATCGATCGGAGTTATCGTTGCCTCCGTGACAGTTTTTCCCGCAGCAATTACAGCAAAAGTTGCCAGTTCTCTGTGTTCTTACAGATCCCTGGTGAATGCAGCACAGGGCCTAGCACACTGCCTTGCGGTACACCAAGTTTAATCTGTCCTATAATTCTGAGTGGACACTTGGACAGTCCTAAAAGGCTGGGTTAACGTGGCTATGTAAGTTTTTAGAATGTATGAGCCTTTCGTGGAGTAATAATATTGTTTGTGTCTTCCCAAGCTTGGAACACATCTTCATGATGTTCAGCAAATACATGAGCTTTCGCCCGTTAAGGTCTAGTTTTGACTGGTGTACTATCTGCAACTGCTACCAGCCTTTTTATTTACTTTGACGCCTTCACAGGGGGTTTACTCCGTACTTACGTCGTTTGTCCGATTGGAATTGCTTAGAAGATGCGTTTTCCAAAGACCCTTCTCAGCCTTACGAATTAGTGTGTTAAGTTTTCTTTCTCCCACCACGTTCTTCAGCAGAGCTGCACCAATCCACGCGATATATATTAAATAAGCGGTTGTCAATTATTTCATTCGAGGATATTTTGCTGTACAGCCAAGACTCGACGATGACGATGACATCGTAGTCAAGATGACTAGAGTTGTTGAACTTTAGTTCGAATCCCACTGTCATTGTGATAGTAGATTTTTAGAACAGAACTCAGAAATATGGGTGCCTTGTGAATTTGCAGCGGTATAGTATTATTTAAGTCAGTTCTTGGGCTCTCACATCCAGATTATTTTTTGGCTGATATATACGAGAGGACACATTTTTACACCAATCGGTCAAAACGTATCATTAAAAACATCCTTGGCGTAATCAGAAGGAATACCAAACTCAAAATTGACGCATCCATTTTAATTCACGACCAGCATCAGCAAGTTTAATCAACTTATGGCACATTATTAATGGAGCACTAATTCCAAGACCAATTGTGTAGTCGTCGACAGAAAACTTCCAATATGAAACCATTTCATTTTCCTGGCAACTCTTAGATCCCCCCGAGAATTAGTTCCAACAACCACATTCGAAGATCTAATCGTTTGCTTATCTCTAACTAGCAAGTTACGCGCGTCAACAACGCCATCACAACGCTCCGCAGCAACAGCTCCAAGATCGTCTACATAAGCAGCAGAAATGCAGACATTAGGACAAGCAACAATAATCGACGAACCGGTGTCACCAATGTCGTATTCCAATTCCAGACGAATCAATTGAAATTGGAATTTCCTTATCATTTATTTTCGCGCACGAAGATACAGATGCGGCTCCAACAATATTTGAAACGGTGGCAGGAACATTACTAATACTGACATCATCTTGCATAGAGATAGATTTTCTCTTAACAGAGTCAGCATAACTTGAGCAGTTTAGTTTCTTATCAAGGACGATTCCGAGATATTTTACTTCGTTGGATATAGTTCCATTCCGGATAAGGGGTCCTTAAAAGATCAGTCTCCTTCTGTTGAACGGAACTAGCATAGTTTTGCTAGGATTGATAGACAAGCCTTTCGTAGTAGGCACACCATTCTAAAACATGTAGTAGAGCATTCCTCATTCAATGCAATGCTTGCCACTAATGATAATTGTCTACATAATCGTCGGCAAATCCGATTGCGTCACAACCTAGATTATGTAGATTGACTAGTAGACTGTCTATGACGAGTGACCACAGCAATGGAGGCGGCCTTTGACTGCTGTCACCGACACAGCCACTCCTCCTGACGAGCATGTTATTACTCGGCTTTCCAGCATGGCTCGGATCCAGCGGCTAGTCGAGTCTTCGATACCTTTACAACGGATTGCCCAAGCAATCGAGTCGTGTCCGGTATTGTCGAAAGCACCCTCAACATCTAAGAATGCGCCTGGGGCAATTTCCTTGTGGAATATAATAATTCTGTGTCTAGTAATGACAATGAGATATGTAATATGTTTGCTGACTTCATTCAGACAACTTATTCAAAGCCTGATTGGTTGACTCCGAGTTATTCCGGTTATATTTTAAGAGCGAACTGTGATATCCGAGCATAAGACTGACTGAAAATGAAATTGCGCAATATATGTATAAAGACTTTAGATGAAAACTCTGTTCCTGGTCCTGATGGTGTTCCAAGTTTATGTGTCAAATCGTCTGTAAAGTTCATCTGTAAACTGTTAACATATTTATACAACTTGTCGCGGTCCAGTGGAGTCTTTTCGATTATGTGGAAATCGTCATTTATCATGCCTCTACATAAAAATGGTAACAAACATCGCATGGAAAATTGTAGAGGAATCGCAAAACTGTCTTGCAAAGCTAAACTCTTTGAGAAAATTATTTGTAGCTCCTGCAATTTCACTGCTCGAAAATGTTTGCTGATGAGCAACCTGGATTTTGTCCCAAAAAATCAACTGTCTCTAATTTAGTAGAGTTTACTTCCCATGTCAACGAAAGCATGATGAATGACCGAATGGGTTACAAACAGATGTTTTTTATGCCGATTTTACTAAAACATTCGACTAAGTTAATCATGTTATCCTGTTAAAAAAAACTTGAGCTTTATGGATTCCCGCATGGATTTTGAAATGGTTTTGTTCATATGTATGTGATGTGTAGTTAAATTACTGTTTGTCTATAAATATTGTAGTCTATTCTGGTGTCCCTCAAGGCAGCCACTTTGGTCCACACCTGTTCCTGTTATTTATCTACGATCTATGTACTCTTATTGCATGTTCGAAGATTTCGCTATTTGCGGATGACTGTAAGCTGATCTATTCAGCAGCAGCATGGCATTGACACTATGCAGGAATGGTGTAGAAGAAACTATATGCAGCTTAATCTTAAGAATTGTAGAAGCATGACCTCCACGAGGCGCCAAAAGTCAACTGCGCAGATTTATTTTATTTCATTAATGAGAAAGCTATCGAAAGTGTAGACTGCTTCAATGATCTTGGTGTGGTCTTTGACAGAAAGCTCACCTTCAATCTCCATTTGGACTCCATTGTTAGCAAGGCAAGATTGCGACTCATAAAACGTTTCTCAAAGGAATTTAAGGATCCCTATGTAACCAAAATAAAATTCTATACTGTTCTCTCGTCCGACCTGTTTTGGAATACTGTAGTCCTGTTTGGTGTCCGTCCTATGAATCTGGAATCTCAAGAATTGAAAGTATTCAAAAGCAGTTTCTTCTTTCCGCATTACGTGATTTGCTTTGGAACCCCGAAAGTCGTCTTCCACCCCACATAAGTCGATTAAAATTGCTGAATCGTCAGGCTTTGGAAAAACGAAGAGAGACATCCAATGTTATATTCCTGTTCGGCGTTCAATTTTCTCAATTTTATAAATATTAATGCCAGACCGAGGACAACAAGGTATCCAATTTTTTTATACCAAAGGACATCTCGATGTCACTATGGGAGTAATGGTCCCATCAATAGCCTGACGAGGGATTTTAATAATTACAATCAATTCAATCTCTCAAAATATTGAAAAAAAATATGAAACAGATGTTCAAATAATACGCTTTTTAAATCTGTTCATTATTGATGAACTGTGACATTATTTATAGTAATAGTAGTTAAATAAATAAAAACTAAAACTTGTTTCCCTACGGTCCGTCGTGTAGGTTCCATCTATTTTCTGAAGTAGGCCTACATAGTTAGAAGGATCTTTTCTCAGAGCCTTTTGGATACGAGCTGCCACTGACATACCTGATATTTCTTCACAGCATTTTCTCCAGGAGGCCCTTTTAGATCGTCTCAATTCTAAGTGGTTTTCTGTGGGAGCGGATCTGTAAAGGCACTAGTATCCGGACAGTTAACATATTTGGTAATTTTCACTTCCAACAGTTTTGTCACTATTAAGGCTACCGCAAAAAATTAAAATGTTTGTAAAAGTGACCAATAATAATATATTAACATTTTTTTCTAATGTTGCGTTCTGAATATTAAAAAAGAAAACATATTCAAACAAGTTCGATTTACACTAGTATCCGGACAGCGGAATTTAGATTCCGGACACTTTTTTTTACGGTGTCCGGACACAAAAGTTTTATATGATGTCCTTAACTAAACTTCTTTACAAAAAATACATGTGTATCATATAAAATATAGGTATTATATATATGTACCTATCCACACACCCATATTTGTTAAAAGCAAAAGCAAAGGTATTTAAATTAAATTCTATTTCGGGCTAAATTCTTTCCTCTTTTGTACCAGAGACGTCTTCGTTTTCTTTTTCCATTAACCCATCCCTACTCAGTACATATACTCTGACCCTTAGGTCTCCTAGTGCTCCTTGGAACTCTCCAAGTTCAGCATCCACTGTAATGTCCAGTGTTAAAGTTGTTGGTGGCTTGTTTGACGATTTTGATGCTTCGGTTCTGATAACTTCTCACACGAGATTGGCATCAACTCCAACACTTTTGAATTGTTCTGACAATGCCTCGATTGTCCTGCTTCGGATAATTCCGAACGCATTTCGTTTAATCAACAGCCGATGGGCGTACGGCCACATCTTTTAAATCCCTTTTGTATGGTAGCCTTACTTTTGACAATAGCATCATTCAAAAGGGGACAGAAGTTTCTCTTCGTTAAAGCCTGTGCCAAATGTTTATGTTGCCAATCACGTATTGTTTTTTTTTTTCAATCAGGTTTCAAGGGCTTCAAAACACTTACGTCCGCCGGTTGCATGATGTGGGTGGCATTCGGTGGCAACGCATACCTGCGATACAGGTTTAAATGCGACTTGTGCCTATCTACGAACAATATTACAGGCCGAACCACTTTTTTAGTCAGCAAGAACGCAACTGGTGACATATTCAAAAAAACGTTTCGCTTCTGCCCAAAACCATGATTTTGGCATGCTGTGAACAGTGTCTTTTGGCTGACGGAAAGGGTTCCGTCTGCTGAAAAGCCAATTCCTTTCCCATTTCCAGCAGCAATTTGGTATATGTTGTTATAACCTTTGGGGGCTATAACTTTGCCAGTTTTTGGACAGAGGCAATAACTGCTTTCGTCAACATATAAAACTCGTTTAGGCGCATTAATGATTTGCTCCCACATTTTTTTTAGCTCGATTGAAGAGTTTTCTAACCTACCTTCTGAGTTTGGCTTTGGTTGGTCATTCCACCAGGGAAGTAAGTGTCGTCCGTGCGTCGCTTCAGACACAGCTACGTAAAGAAGTGTCAAAGTTATATACATATGTCTAGTTCGGGAGAATGGCTCGCTTTCTCGAGTCTAAACAGCTGTTATCTCCCTTCGAACATCTTGCAAGAATCAAGCGCTGCAGGTATTTAGGTTTGAAATAAAAAAAAAAACAGCCCACCAGGATAGCTTCCAAATCGAAGCAGGCAGTAACATAGCACAGTCAAGAGTACTCTGGGCGTGTAAAGGACCAATCCCCAAATTCAGTGTAGATATTCTAGGTTGGAACCTCTTTCAAAAGTTTAAATTCCGAAAGGAAGATGCAAATGGTGGCCACTCTCTTGTCTTATTGAAGGGAGAACCAAAAAGGTTCGTAAACAATTATAAGAAACAAACCGCGCCACCTCTCAAAATCTGACTATGCTGCCCCTCCCCCCAGCCTCATTAGTCCCTATCCGCCGGAATAAAAATTTCCCAAATGAAACCGACAAAAGATTCTCTGTAACTCAATTGGCAAATCCTCATATAAATATTCACAGAAGGCATAACTTTCCCAGAATATTCTACGAGCTAGGTTCGCACCTAGAGCGACGACAAAGTTCCAGCACATCCTTTCCGCAGGCAGTTATAGATACAAAGGTGCCTTCCTACCTACAACTCGAACACATCATTATGCCTTCAACTTGGGAAGTAACTTCCATAAACCATTATTTCCGCTATAGGAATCCTTGCCAAAGTTAATACCTCCAGCAAGGACAACTTAAAACAAAGAAAATATTAATAACAAAAAGGAAAGAAAAGGAAATTGTCCTCCACTTCCGCAAGTGCGATTTTGTTGCCAGCAATACCCTCAAACTTCCACTGACCTTGGGTTGGTCGGATAGCTATTCATGCGAAGAAATGAATCTAAGGAATCCGGATTTACATATATCCACTCCACACATACATCGTAGGTGTTTACTTTTAGATAGATGATGTCTGTGGCTGGTTCGCTCGTAACTGAATTGTGCTGGAGAAGCATTTTTCAACGCCCATTTCCGGGATGGAATACGCTCTGATGTGAAATACACTCCGCCCCTTAAAGTGTATGGTGAACTGGTATCGAAGCACCCACCCATTTCCACAAATACGAACAAACAGTCATCATCATCCCGACAGCAGAGTATATCCATGTGGATTTTCCATAAATCCATACCTTTATCCGTATTCCACGGATGTATACGAATACGAATAGAACATGCGCTTAGCTCACCGCAAGGATTTGTATATTCCATTTGGATTTTTGAGCAAAAGGTGCGCAAGGAAACCGTGCGTCCAAGATCCTACGGGACGGGGTGTGTGCCATTATGTTTTCGAGTTGCCTGTTGTTTGTTTGTGTTAAATGTTTTTCCGCCGCTGGAGATTTGCGAAAACATTTCTATAGGTTTGCCTTCTATATACCGTCGTCCACATACATACAGAACAGTCCTTAAATCGAGTGTTGAAATTGAAATAAAAAACAAGTCTCTGGCTGGAAGAAGAAGCTACTTTTCGTTGCAGACCCAATTATGCATTGGTGTAGTTTAGGGAATAGATGAAAATGGCCGTAGAATTCCATGTGTCGGATAAGTTGCGTTCGCAAAATGCACCAGAAATATTGAAATGCCAAAAAAAACTGACACATTTGTCAGTTTCAGACGCCGTTTTCAAATCGCATTTGGGAAAACAACCAAAGCCCGTTTCAACTGCTGATCAAACTTTGTAGAGGAAACTTCGGCCTAGTTTGCTATTCAGTTTTGGAGGTTGCGATTAAAGGACGGCGGTCCAGATGCCGTCTGACCTGTCCGACCTGTCCGACAAGCACCATCTACATGAACTGGACGGTATGACAGTTTGACAGTCAAGTCAGCTTGATTCATAACAATCTCTTAGTATGGTAAGAAAAATATGCTAAACCTGGTTATGGGCAACGCATCTGTCAGCTAGAGCTGGAACGGAGTCTGCGTTCTTTAACACAGGAACAGAAATTGGGCTATAACTATCGAAAGAGAATCACCTATATCTACCACTGGGAAAACGCATTCAAAAGCTTTGACAGTTTCAAAGGCTGAACGAAGGCTTATTTTTATTTTATTTTATTTAGGGAATATATAAGTTTATCTTAAGATAATTTTACAATTTTATAATTTTTACTAATACAGAGCTGCGAAAAAAGAAAATAAGACAATATTTAATTTCATGAATACTACCAGTTATATCTCCAGTTAGTATAAAATTTGTTTTGTTAATATTTACATATTTACTGAAAAGTAATCGCTTAATCATTTTTGTAATTCTGTGTTTCCTTGATGGGACGCGGTAGATAATTCCACAGACGGACAGCATTGACAAAAAATTGACGCTCCGATGACAAACAAGAAAAGCGAGGGTGAATCAATTGACGGGACCTCTGCGAAGATGTTATCCTTATTCTTTCAGCACAGTATTGAGGTTGTTGTGTTAGCAAAAAATCTGATAACAGTCACAGTGCGAAGTTGAAGATAGTTTTCAAAAGGCATACCAAGTAGGGACGGGAGTTAGCAAAACCTGATACTCTGTCATATCTGCGTAACCCAAAGACATATTGAACAGTGTTGTTAAAAGCAACATTGAGCTTCCTTTTACTTACATAGTTGCACATTATCAAAGTTTTAGCAAGTAGAACACGGGCTCTAACGGGTGTAAACGACTGCGTAACCCGTAAGCTGCGGAGTATGCCATATACTTTTCCGACCAGTGTATTTATATGGTTAGCCCATAGATATCTACGATTTAATACTGGTTAAATGTCACCCCAAGATTTTTTGCAGTTTCAACGTATTTTATCGGAGCGTTGCTTAATACAATCGAAGGAAAGTAAGAGATATCCAATGTTTTTCTTGATATTACCAAGCATTTCGACTTTTCAGACCATTTGATTTGGCACTATTATCTCTAAGTCTTCGTTGACGCAGCGCCATTATAGCGCCACGCTCTATAATACATGGAAAATAAAAGGGGACCAAGTATAGAAGCTTGCGGAACGCCGGTAGCATTCTGATGAAAATCAGACAAACTGTCACTACTTGAACTGCTTGCCTTCTAAAGGGTCCGCCATTTAATTTTTTTTTTTTTCAACTAGTGCTTATTTCGCGAATGGTAACACTTAGCTCATATCTGATTTGACAGATAATTAGTTTTATCCTTCCGCTGAACGAATGTGGTTGTGTATACCCTTGAACAACGCTGGGAAATATTGCGAGATTACTTTGAAAATCATGCTAATGTTGCAGAATGTGTGCGAAAATTGCGTACGGAATTTGGAAGAAGAGAAGCACCGTCAGCTCCGTATGTTCGTTATCTTGTGAAAAAAGTGAAAGAAACTGGCACCGTCACCGTCGTTCTCAATAATTGAACATTTCGGAGACATCATTGAGACGAATTTTGCATAAAGACCTTGGTATGACGCCATACAAAAATTGAAGAGGACGATATTGGCAACATTTGGTTTCAACAGGACGGCGCTACGTGCCACACAGCCGAAGCTACACTCGATGTTTTGCGCCCTGTTTTTGAAGATCGCATTATCAGCCGCAGAGCTGATGTCGTTTGGCCACCTCGGAGCTGCGATTTGACACTGTTGGACTATTATTTGTGGGGTGCCGTAAAAGATAAGTGTTACGCCAACAAGCCAGAGACAATTGACGCTTTAAAGGACAATATTCGTGAAGCCATTGGTGAAATACAGCTGCACACAATAGATAATGTGCTTAAAAATTGGACCGATCGTGTAGGCTACTGCATGGCCAGCCGAGGCAGCCATTTGAATGAAATTATTTTCCATTATTAACCAGAAGGATTGTACTTTCAAATAAAGAAAGAAATTTGAGGAAATATTCAGTAGTTTTTTTTAATAGCATTTTCAAAAAAAAAGTTATTTTAAAAAGGAATAAATTAATTTGGCAGCACCAGCTGTTATACAACTATGTTTTACACGAAATCCAGACTGTTTCTGAATGAGCATATTATTCGACGTAAGATAAGCGCTCATTTGTTATGGCAGAACCCTTTCAAACACTTTAGACAAGTTAGAATAAGTCCTATAATAATCTTTGGGTATAATCTTTGCCTGCTTCCATTGATAAGGATAGTCGCCGGTCGTCAAAATTGTATTAAACATAAAGGTTGTATATGGCAGCACGATAGGCGAAATCATTTTTATGAATGAGCTTTAGCATTACTTATCCCTGCAAGGACTTTATTGCGAAGTGAATTATACATTTGCTTGAACTCAATTAGCCTGTAACGTATCCAACATTTATAAGCCTCATCTCGTTGCCGCATCAACAATCGTACATTGCGGGTAAACCATGGTTTATTGCATGAATTTACGCACTTTGCTTGTAATGGAACATGAGTTTTAAATAGTGTGTTAATGTTTTCAGTTATATACTGCAACTGTTCGTATGGAGACCGTAAGTAATAAGTAAAGGGTTTTCCAATAAGAGGTGTTATTTTGGTATTAAAAGAAAAATGCCATTTTTGAGACAAATGATCGGATGTTTATTTCATAATAAAGAGGAAGGTATGCCGTTAATAATGAAAAACAACATCAGCCAAATGGCCACCATGAGCACGCATACAGGACCATATCCTTTGCATGAAATTTTCCATAACCAAATCGCAAAGTGGCTGCCCTATGTCCTCGATAGCCTCACGAATTTTATCTTTGAGGTCTTGAATCGACGCTGGGCTGTTGGCGTTGTTGATGATCGGCCGGCTTGAGTTCTTGTGTTAACTGAACTTAATAAGCCTTAAGACCCAAGTCCTTATGCAAAATACGGTGTAATGACGTTTGTGGAATGCCCAATTCCAAAGAACGACGAGGAATGAACAAACCTGGGTTTTCTTGAACACTTTGGGCTACTGCAGCAATATCCTCAGTTGTTCTTGAGCGACGTGCACGGGTTTTATTCTTCACATCACTAACTTGTCCCAACAGCTCGAATTTGTCCACCAATTGCGGTCCGGCAAGGTGCTTCACGACGACCATAAAATGCTTTAGTCTTGCGAACTGTGACTGCAAGATCTTCACCATTTTTGTAGTGAATTTTAATAACTTCAATGCGTTGTTGAAGCGTGTATCGTTCCATTTTTAGTAATGGCGTAGTTTCTACTTGTCAAATGTCAAAGAGTAAAGGCTTCAAAAGTGACAGCTACCGAAATAGCGGGTCATTCACAATAACAGCTCTTATTGGAAAATCCGTTATTATTCCAGTTCGTACTTCTTGCCTGTTCTTCTAAACTTTAAAAATTAATTTTGTGGAAATCGCGATACTTGATATATTTTGTAGAGTGATGAATACTGAAATCCAACGTTAAGAACTTAAGATCATGCTTTGAGAAAGCTGGTGCTGAAAGCTGGTCATATAAAGCTACTTTCCTCACATCTCTAACGAAGAATATGTCCAGAAGTGTTGCACCACCGCTAAAGAAGTGGAAGTGAGTGGGAGTGCAAGATTTAACTGCTATTAGGTTAAAAGTACGCGTTTTTTGGGTTAAGAGATTCGAACCTAAAAGATAGCAATTAAGATCACCACATAATAAAATATTAGGGGAGACCAACGAGATTTCCTCTAAAAGTGTTATCAATAGTGATAGGTTGATGTATCTATTTGGCCTGTATATTGCACCAATAAGTAGTCGATCCTTACTGCCCACCAGGTCAACAAACACATACTCAATGCTACTGCCAGCATCAGATGAAAACCTTGGTTTGCATTTAATTGTATCTTTTACATACAGTGTCACCCCTCCCCCAAACACGATTTGTTTTTTAAATACATTAATATTGCTTTGGCTTTTAACATTCAAATCTAGTTTGTTAAACATTTGTTTGTTTGTTCACTTATTTATTTATTTATTTATTTACCTATTTATTTATTTATATATTTATTTATGTATTTATTTATATATTTATTTATATATTTATTTATTTATGCATTCATGTATATTTTATTTATATATCTACGCATTCTTATTTAATATTATTACTTTTTCCCTTAAAAACAAACATTTTTCTAATTTAATTTATTTTTTGTCACTTGTAAATTTTTCCAGTATAGAAAGTCTAAAGTTTGGCATATCTTTGTAATTAAATTATGTAAATTGTGCTATAACAAATTGAAACAAAAAAACAAATACATTAATTAAATATTGCTTTGGCTTTTAATATTTAAATCTAGGTGTTTAAACATCCTTTGTACAAAATATTATTCTGACAACTAGTTCGCCTATAATATAATGGCAGACGGAAATCTCCTGCATGTCTAAACTATAATAGTTTCCCACATACTGTAAATTTCTCTGTAGGTACATAGGGTACAATCCATTTTTTAGTTTAAAAGTAAAAATTAATAATTAACATGTCATTCTCTGTCTGATATTCATCCATTTCAACTCATTTAACATATCAGTAATATGGGTTCTCAATCCGCACAGCTCAATTTTATAAAATTTGTAGATTGTCGATTTTACTTTCGCTACACAAATATAAGATATTAGAGCAATATTTAAAATATGGTAAGATAATAGTCCGTAACAATTGGATAATGGATAGTGTAACTAACTGTTTTGGAGAGTTCTTTCATGTGTACGCAAGGAAATAAGCATTGGGTGACAAGCTAAGAGCGAGAGTTTCTGACAGTAGGAGGGCTTTTCACGTTATTTTTAAGTTAGCGGGACTTTTGGAGCTAGTTTTGTTTGCATTCATTTTAATCTGCATTTTTTTTTAACATTAGAATAGCCTCAACTAACTCTCTTGCTCATTGTAAGCGAGAGTTTGGCAGCGTGATCATCGGAAAGCTATCGGGAGTGATAAACGGTTTATTTTTTGTGCTTATGATTGGTAGAAAAATTCTTTAAATGCAACGGAAATCACTTGAATAGAAGCTTACCATGAGGAAGTCCAAAAGTAATTAATAGTTATTTAAGAAATCCATTATTTTACGGAAAAAAATAAAAAGGACGTACTTCTACTGTACTTCCAAGCCGAGAAAAACGGCAAATTATAAGGTTAGCTTCCAATTCAACCCATTCTCTAAGTAAGATTAGACAGGAAGCTGGGCTAGAAGTTAGTCGAATGACCATAAGAGTGCCGGACACCGAAACTAAAAATAAAACTCCACTAAACAAAGCTCGAAAACAACAGCGGCTTAGTTTTGGAAGATCGTACATGGTTTGGAACACTGATGGCAGCAGTCACTCAAACGATTGGCGGCAACTGATATTTTCTGATGAAAAGAAGTTCAACCTCGATGGGCCCGACGGATACAACTATTACTAACATGATTTAAGAAAAGAAAAATTGTTTTTGGACCGTCAGCACAGCCGTGGGGGAGGACTTATGGTATGGGGCGCCATACCATATTATGGAACGATCGATTTGGTTCTTGTGAACTGCAGAATGACAGCATCTTACTACTGTAAGACTGTACTGGAAACGGCTCTACCTCAGTTCCAGGATAATTTCGGACCACTTCCGATCATTTTCCAGCAGGGCAATGTGCCAATTCACACAGCTGGAATAATTTAGACTTGCTTACAAGACCAAAATATAGAACAACTTTCCTGGCCACCCTACTCCCCAGATTTGAACATCATCGAAAATGTGTGGTGTAAGATGACACGAAAGGTGTATGAAGGTGGGAAGCAGTATACCAACAAGGGGGGACCTTATTGAAGGTGTCAAAGTGGCCTGGGCCAGCACTTCCCATGATGTTTTAAAATCATTGTATGATTATTTAAAGGCTGCATTTTTGAAGAAATTCAAAATAAGGGAGGTTGTGCAAAGTACTAAAATAATTGTGTAAGCTTAAGTAAATAAATAAAGATACTTTTCTTAAAAAATTAGATCGTTTTCGTTTTAACTAAAAAAACAAGGTCATTCTATTCTAATGTTACAAAAAAAAATGCATTTTATAGAATAAAAGCGCAATAACTTCAGAAGATTCCGTTAGCTTTTCGAAACTATTCGAAACTTTTCTTAGTCCTAAGAACATAAATGTACAGATCAAAAAGGTACCAAAAACAGTTAATTTAAAAATAAATTATGTCTGAGGCTATTCATATGTTACGGACTGATTACATACTAAACTTTTACTCGAATTAAAAGTTAATAGTTTTTGAAATGCAACCTTCTGCAGAAAAGCTGCGCAGAAATTTATAAAAATTGTCAAGGATTTCCTTGTAGATGAAAATTTAAATTCAAAAAACTATGTCATTTGCGTAGGCGACCACCTTGCTGCCCCTGTTGACGAGTAATTTGAGAAGTTTGTTTATTGAGATGTTCCCTAGGAAAGGAGATAAAACCACCCCTTGTGGCGTTCCTCGATTAACCGATTTCTCAATCGAGCTGTCTCCAATACTGCTGTTAATGGGGTCGTTTTTAGCTACGGGGGAAATTTTGTATCATCTTATAAAGCTGGCGCTGCCCTTGCAGTGCTTTGTCCAATTCTCTCATAACTCGTTACACCTTTCTGCAGGTATGCGTCTTATGGATTCGCATTTAGAAAAAAATAACACCCCGTTCAGACTCTTTTATACGTCCATGCCAACTTTTATACGAAAAGGTTGTTGGTGGAATTTCCCGAATTTTAATAACTCCGGGCTGCCAATTTTGTGCATCGAAGAAGTGGGTAAAATGCAGTCCCAGTTTCAACTATACGTACCTTCTCCCTTCTCCTGGTACCAAATGACAGCGAAAGAAGATCTCAGCAGCACTAAAAAAAAGTCCCAGTGACCCATAAACATGTGCACCCAAAGCAGTCCCATTCGACTTCAACGCACCCACAACTTGAAAGAACATATATAATAAAATGTTGTCCCACCAATCATTCACTTTAGATTGTAATCTTTCTCCGAATTACATTTGTAAGGACAATTGCATTGCATATACAGAAATTTGATTTCAAATGGAACAGCGACCCCTCACCATCGCACCACACACCGACACCAACACCAACATTAGCACCAGCCATCATTAGATTTGTCGCAAAAGGGAAACGATATAGGAAAATAATTAATAAAAGCATTCACAAATGTTGTGGAAAATATCGTGGCACTCAAAGGACTAATTCAATTTGCACATTTCATTGAAAACATAATCAGTTTAGGTTGGCAAAGTGTAACAAGATACCTACATATTATTGCCACCATAGCGAAGAGAAAGGAACGCAGCGAGTGTTGGTGTTAAAACATTTAACCGAAAAGGAAGGAAGGGTGCAAGTTCACTGCGATGAAGAGCAGGTCCCTGTCACTACAATTCTTCGCCTGTCTACCGTATAATTTATCAATTTTCAGAAAATTTCATTTTGAGTGCTTTACCATTATCCAGGCCGTCTGCAGAAGGAATACTAACTGTGTGTAGGTATGGTCGTGGTGTGTATTGCGTGAAAACCATTAAGGTCGTGGGTTTTTTAAATTCTGATTCTTTTGAAGGAGGTGAGAGAGCG
Source organism: Cheilosia grossa (assembly GCA_963082955.1). Taxonomy (NCBI): domain Eukaryota; kingdom Metazoa; phylum Arthropoda; class Insecta; order Diptera; family Syrphidae; genus Cheilosia; species Cheilosia grossa. Next base: position 4,656,012 of record OY720149.1, on the reverse strand, counting down.
GAAGACACTTATTTTTCGAACAAATGCATAGGCTGCGAGAGCACTTGCGATATTCATTGAATTTTATATCAAAATATGTGCAAACGATATAGGGATTGAGCAAAAAGAAACCGACTTAACTTACATCATTGCGTGGCTATAAATGTATTTCACAAAGCTCAAAAATTGCCTCTAACAGAGTGCGTATTTTGCTCGGTTAAAAAAAGTGGGTTAAAATCAACCAAGTCTCTGTTGAAAAAGACCGAGTATTCGTTGTTAAATACTATACCGATATAAAGAGGTAAAGTGCATACTGTTAAAAAAAAACACACGATTTTTCGACTAAAATCCTAATGAGCGATGAGGCTGATTTCCACCTCAGCGGGTACGTGAACAAGCAAAACTATCGCTTCTGAGGCACCGAAAATCCACATGTAATGCACGAGGAGCCATTGCACCCGCTCACGCTGGAGGAGTCATTTTTCGAGAACGCCGTTCCAGACTTTTGTGGGGTTTTTTGAAGTCCCGTGTTTACGTGAACAAGCCCGAGACCCTAGAAGCCCGCAAGGACAACATTCGACACGAGTGCGAGAATCTGTCGCCCGAAGTGATGAAAAATGACATAAAACGAGCCCGTTTGGCAATCAAATGTGACGGCGCCTATTTGGCCGATATCATCTTCTCGACTTGACCAATAAAGTTCTAAAGGTTCAAGTAAACATAATCAAAAAATAGAATCGAAGTTTTTCATTTAGAAAAAAAATTAGAGCCAAACAACATCGGATGACTTATTTTGGCCCACCTAGTTCATTACATTTTCGGAGATATTTTAAAGGAGCGTTTTAATTGCTAAAAGTATATTTCCACATCGAGATTTTTGTTTATTAATATAGCCTGACGTCTTGTGTGTACAGTTGAAGAAAAAACTGGTGCTCACATGTGCTCCTTTTTTATATTCAGTTTTTCCCAATCGACTAGTTCTAGTACAAATGTGCGGTTCATAGATTCATACAAATACATAAGAATTCATAAAATTCTTATTTCTGCGTAGATTCGCATTCGAAAGATGCGTTTTTTGACAAGGAAAAATTTTTTTAACCCTATATATGAAGGAATCGGGTCTTCAAACATTAGAAGATAAATTTAAATTGTTGGACGAACACTTTGAAGTCCATCACAATCTTGATGTCAAAGTTCTTCATTATACAATTTATTCATCCTTGGTCTAAGAATGTACACAAGCTATTAGTTCATGGTCCAGATGTTATTTCTGCTGCAGTTATTCCAATAGGTCCTCTGAAGACGCGCAGGAAGCCAGGAACAAAGACTTCAAAACACATCGCGAGAGCATTTCAAGCAGATGTTTTTAATTTAATGTTGATTACATCAGACCCGACGATAACAAGTTACAGGCAACTACCTTAAAAACAGCTTAAATCATTTCCAAAAGACGTTTTCGAATTAATCATTGCACCAAGTATTTTAATTCTGAGACCTCCAACTCCAATATTAGCGATGAGAGTGAGAATGGATGGTTATCAGATGAATCTGAATTTTTGAATTTAATCGATTTGTGTTATTTATAATAAACACAGTTTCAAAGTATGTATTACCTACAACAAAATGCGGAACTATTTTATGTTGTGTTTTTTTTTTTTGGAATTTTTCAAACGTGTGTAATCTTATAAGTAATTCTTATATAAAAAAGTAATTTTGTTATGGCATGAATTTGTTCCAGATTTTGGGGTAACTTGCCCCACTGTGCGCTGGTGTCAGCGATTGTTCATGTGAATGAAGTGTCACAAAACTATACGAATATTCGCTTGTTCGCAGTTCGCAATTCGGTCTCATATAGTCCTGAAGTTCTATATCCCTGAAAAATCGTCGGCGATGCGAATAATCATATTTATGGTGTCCACGCCGAACTGCCAAGTCACAATGGCGGCATTTCCATATCAAAATAGCTATTTTGACCTTCCAATTATTTAGTATGAAGGTTAAAAATGATTTTTAGCCCCTTAATCAGTCCAACCCCAAGCCCCCTCGTCCCATTCCAAATGTATACTTCTGCACAAACCCCCGGTATGATGTCCATTGCTCATTAGAATCCAGCGCGAAACGGCTTCATTGGTTTTACATTGAAATTACAACATTTAATTCATTTGATCGAACTCATTCGAGTGTGAATTTAGTATGTGTCAAGAAAAAAATATAAAATGTAATTTGTCGACAGCACACACGCACATCACGCAGAGTGTCACATTGGAGTGTAAACACTCTGCGGCGCTGGAAATAACACCATCCATTGTCGCTGCGTGTCCGCAGCCTGCGCGCATACATCTTGAATTTATTGTTATTGTGACCGATTACACGATTCATCAATTGTTCGCATTCATTCCACTCGAATGGGATCATTATCGCGTGCAACAAAAGAAAAAGAACGACCTCTACTGACTTTAGTCAAAATAGAATTCCTCAAGTGCAAATAAAACTTTTCCTCCGTAACAATGTGTCATTCATTTCTTTCTCTCTCCTTTGTTAAGGACGTTTGTGATTTTGTATCCTTCGGCCGGTTTTTTTTGCTGTGCATCGCTTCTCAGAGCAACTTAATTTGTGTTGGGATGTTGTGTGTATGGCCCCCGGGGTGGGACAGCGACGTGTGACGTTTCGAAGCCAAGCTAAGGGTTTGCAAATTGCAATCGGCTCGAAATGTTGTTCCCTGCTGAGAGAATTTTCATTTTTATTCGGATAAATAAACATAACAAAATAGCTATTAGTCCGGGGTGGATATTAGCAATATTCTAGGACACCAGCTATCTTAAGTTCATTACGCTTACATGTTTGGGCTTTTGGATAGCCATAATGTGGTTGTGCATGGCTAAATGCAAGAGGACAGCTTTCTGTGTTGCAAGTCTTCTGTAACTGAGTGGGAATAGTTAAGAACGAACCGTTTGTCCTGTAATATGACGTATTACCAGCGTTTCTAGGGGGCGTCCAGTCCATATACAGTCCTAATCCGAAGTGCTTCCCGCATCGACAAAATGACCATAAAAAAACGTAAGAAAACAAACAAACACAAAAGAAAACCGCGCGTGCATTGTTGGAAGACAAGTGCGGATATTGCTGAAAACTTAACGGTAACGCACGTGACGCTGTTAACGACAAAAGGGCCAGTCATTAACAAGAGCTGATCCTGCACTCATCTTCAGGATGTCCCTCAACAACCTCCACACTCTACAAACTGTACAGACTGTAAACTGTAATAGGATAAATCTATTCGCATTGAAGAGCACTCTCTTGACAGGATCACGATTATGTATACTGGCACAATCAATTAGATGGATTATTTATGGGATTTGCGAAGTTCCAGCCTTATCCCTCTATACCAGGAAGTAAGGATCGAAACTCCATTGTAAAGGATTTCAAAGTTAAACTCATATGACTCGTGTTTTTACATCCTCACTGTGAGCAACAAGGAACACATTCTACGTCCCTAATTGTGTGATAATCTCTGCCTTCTTTTGAGGAATTTCTTTTTCTTTTCCGAAAAACTCGCAAGCAGTATTCATAGATAAGTGCGTACCTACCTGCTAGCTGGCTCTGAACAGGGTTTAAACGTGTCCTTTTCGATCTGCTTACAAATCAATAAAAAAATATTATCATTAAGTGGAAATTTGAACTTGTTCGGTGAAGCCGACTCTTTTATTTGCTCGTCTCTGCCCAACCCCTTTTGCCAGAAGGACAACAGCAAAGAATAACACGTAGGCACAGAATAATTTCCATACCCCATGGGACGACAACGCAAGGCGACGAGGTGACAACACAATAAACAATAAAAGGGTGGACGACGACATTGTACGCGCATAGTTTTCCAAAAGAGCTTAGATAAATCTAATTACCGTTCTTTGACGTTAATTTTTCTATAAACGTTTCGCTCTTTTGTTGGAATTATGCGGCAAATTGACGCACCCCAACCACCAGAGAATACAAAAAAATGGGGCTAATGGGAGAATTATAGATATTTAAGGATATATCGAGTTTAGTAGCAGACAACTTGAGAATGTAGGGAGAGCAGAAATAAGTCCAGTATAAGGACAGTTCCCGGGTCCTTAGGACGCCAGTGATAGTGAATGTAAACATTCCTTTTTATCAATGGCCAAAGTTAAATCAAATTCTCCTTTGAGTTATTTTTCCGTTAGGGATTGTGTTTTCGTTTCTCTTATGTCAATTTGTTGCAACTCTTTTATAAAAAAATGCCAACAGGTGTTTATAACAACGGGTTTAGTTCTGGTGCGTTTGCGATGTGGATGGCAATTTATATCAAATGATTGGGATCGCAAAGAAAAGGCCTACATCAGTGCCGGATTTATATTTTTTACGAGTGTAGGCCATTTTTCCATTGAACCTGGGCGATGAAAGCCAAGACTTCCGTCCACCTGACCAAAATGAAGTGAGTATAGCAATATCCAATAAAGCTGCCGGACCAGATGGCTTACCTGCCGAGCTTTTCAAGGCAGCGGGAGATGATTTGGAAGAGTCGATACCCCAACTCGTCTCCAAGATTTGGTTTGAGGAAAGTATGCCTGATGAATGAAACCGCAGCATTGTTTGCCCGATCTACAAGAAAGGGGTCCCTCTAAACTGCACAAACTATAGAGGCATCAGTGTCCTTAACATCGCACATAAGATCCTTTCCGCCGTACTGTGTGAACGCCTGAAACCATATGTCATCGAACTGATTGGACCCTATCAATGCGGTTTTAGGCCCGGTAAATCCACAACCGACCAAATATTCACACTACGAGAGATCCTGGACAAAACCCAAGAAGTCCAAGTCGATACCCACCACCTGTTTATCGATTTTAAGGCCGCATACGACAGCATTTATAGAGACGAGCTATACAGAGCCATGTCTAGTTTTGACATTCCTGCCAAAATTGTGAGATTGTGCAGAATGACGATGGGGAACGCTCGCTGCTCCATAAAGGTCGGAAACAATCCCACCAAGACCTTCGGTGTCAAAAAAGGATTTAGACAAGGTGACGCGCAGTCATCTGACTTTTCAATATATAATTCTTGAGAAGATTGTGCGAAACTCACAAGCCAACACCAGAGGCAAAATTTTCCAGAAGTCTGTGCAACACTTGCATACGCTGACGACATTGGCATCATTGGCAGAACACAGCGAGCTGTCACTGGTGCGGTGGCAAGTATCAGGACAGAAGCGGCAAAAATGTGTTTAGTGCTGAATGCGGGCAAAACAAAATATATGCTGTCAACAAGAATGGACACACCGACGTATTGGAGAGAACGCCACGACAGACAGCCTTCACTTTGAGGTAGGTCGGGACTTTGTGTACCTCGGCTCCGCTATTAACTCTGAAAATGACATCACCTCAGAGATCAAACGAATTGCTAAGGAGACTCTATATAGGCCCTTATCATCCCAGTCCTATACTTTATGGTGCAGAAGCATGGACGCTATCAAAGGCGGATGAAGATCTCCTTGGTCGTTCCGAACGCAAAATTCTTCGAGTGATTTTTGGTCCCGTTTGCGTTGACGGGCTCTGGAGGAGGAGATTTAACAGCGAACTCTACGAGCTGTACAGCGACATCGAGGTAGTCAGAAAAATATACGCATCAGTCGTCTAAGATGGTTGGGACGCAAAATTCTTCGAGTGATTTTTGGTCCCGTTTGCGTTGACGGGCTCTGGAGGAGAAGATTTAACAGCGAACTGTACGAGCTGTACAGCGACATCGAGGTAGTCAGAGAAGTATACGCATCAGTCGTCTAAGATGGTTGGGACATGTAGAGCGGATGGACGCACCAACGTTCCGGCCCGAAGAGTCCTCGATTCCTACCCGGAGCGACAACGCAGTAGAGGAAGACCTCGCCTAAGGTGGCGCGCGCGATTGGAAGGGGACCTCAACCAACTTGGAGTGCGCACCTGGAGGCAGCTTGCAAAAGACCGCGCATACTGGCATACTGGAGAGGCGTATCGGTTGAGACCCAGGTCCACCCTGGACTTACAATCTGAACGCACATTTTTCGTCCATGCCACTCTCTCATGGAACTAATTACCCGCAACACTCAGAAGAACCGTAAACGCAAGCGAATTCGAAACCAATTCTTTTTAAATATAATTAAGTAAAAATAACTGTTGGGTATCCTAGGTTTGTATATTAATTTTCCTAGGTTACATTAAAATCTAATTTTATTGTTTTGTTTCCGTATATGAAAGCACTCGAAGCAGCGGCGACCTTACCCATTGCGAGGCTCCGGGCGGCAGGTCTTTGCGAAAGTAGGTCTGGTCATGTTTGACGAGAAATGCTTAAGTAACCTATAAAATTTGAGTTTTAAAATTTAAAAAAAAATAAGCAAAGAAGCCGTCAAATTTTAATTTCCATACTAAACAAAGTTTGATTCCATAGTAACATATTTATAACCAAAAGAGCGTCATCTATGCGAAAGATGCAAAGCTACAAAGAGTGATTTTCAATTATTTTGGAATGTTTATCATTTGGAAAAAGAAAACGAAAATAGAAATTTCTTTACTTATTAACCCATAAACTAAAAACAAAAAAGTCTAAAGTTATCTTCCATCTTCAAGAAAGGAGACCCTCTGAACTGCGCCAATTACAGAGGTATCAGTCTTCTAAACATTGCCTACAAGATCTTATCTGCCGTTTTGTGTGACCGCCTGAAGCCTTTCGTAAACAACCTGATTGGTTCATATCAGTGTGGCTTCAGGCCAGGAAAGTCCACCATAGACCAAATATTCACACTGCGGCAGATCTTGGAGAAAACCCAGGAACTTCAAATCGATACCCACCACCTTTTCATCGACTTTAAGGCCGCCTATGACAGCATTTATAGGGACAGCATTTATAGAGCAATGTCTAGTTTTGGCATCCCTGCCAAACTCGTCCGTTTGTGCAGGATGACGATGGAGAATGCACGCTGCTCCATCAAGGTCGGTAAAGAACTTACCGAGATCTTCGATGTCAAAAAAGGATTTAGACAAGGCGACGCGCTGTCATGTGACTTCTTCAACATCGTTCTTGAAAGAATAGTGCAAAACTCAAACGCCAACACCAGAGGCACTATCTTTCAAAAGTCCGTCCAATTACTCGCATACGCCGATGACATTGACATAATTGGCAGAACGCAGCGTGATGTTAATGGCGCGTTTGTGAGTATTGAGACTGAGGCGGCGAAGATGGGTTTGGCGGTTAATGAGGGCAAGACGAACTATATGCTGTCAACTAAAAAGGACACCCAACACCGACGGCTCGGACAGAACGTCACAATAGACAGATATAACATTGAGGTGGTTAAGGACTTTTTCTACCTAGGCTCCGCTATGAACTCAGACAATGACACCAGCGCTGAGGTTAAACGTAGAATTACTCTTGCCAATCGCTGTTTCTTTGGGCTAAGAAGGCAATTGAGTAGCAAAGCCCTCTCTCGAACAACTAAAGTGACCCTTTATAAGACCTTAATCATCCCAGTCCTACTTTATGGTGCAGAGGCATGGACTCTATCAAAAGCGGATGAGGTTACTCTTGGTTGCTTCGAGAGAAAAATTCTTCGTGTTATTTTTGGTCCCGTCTGCATTGACGGTGAATGGAGAAGGAGATTTAACGACGAACTGTACGGGCTGTACAGCGACATCGACCTAGTCAGAAGAGTGAAGGTCCCACGACTGAGGTGGCTGGGTCATGTAGAGCGAATGGACACGAATGCTCCGGCCCGGAAGATCTTCGAATCTATACCCGAGGGAAGGCGCAGTAGAGGAAGACCGCGACTCAGGTGGCGCACGCAAGTGGAAGGGGACCTTAACCAACTTAGCGTGCGAAACTGGAGACAGCTAGCTAAAGATCGCGCTGGCTGGAGACGCTTGTTGGTTGAGGCCCAGGTCCACCCCAGACTGTAGCGCCACCTTAAGTAAGTAAGTAAGTATCTTCCATGTATCGTTCAATCAAACTAACACTTATATCGCGGGAGTGGAAGTTAAATTAGTGCCGAAGTCAATCGTACCGACGGACGGAAGTATTTATTTTTAACTTCACGCCACTTTATGCGACTGGTTCCTTATTCTTTCTTTCTAATAATGTAGTTTTACAATCTAATACCTGCATCCAATGACTGTTTTCTTAGCGTTTTTTTTTTTTTTTTTTTGAATAAAAAAATGCCAACAACTAGCTATAAAAAGATAGTAAATAAATAAATAATCAAATATTTATCGCAATAGATTCATGAAGGTACCCCAAGCCTAGCTCCTTACAACCATTCGTTTTGTGTGTTTTTATTTTGACGGATGGAAGGGACCGTTATTTACTGTATGCATATTATATATTTAATTTTTTTATATATTTGTTATTTTAGTCCAAACGCCTGAGTTGCTCTCGCAGCTCTTCCAGGACAGTTATGCTCTCGGACAGGGATGAATGAATTGAAGAAGATGGATATCTTTCGCACGTCAATCCTCCAAAAAACCCATATGTTTACATTGTTGGTTTTGTAATGTCATCCCCTGCCTGTAAATCCTTGTGAGCTACGAGAAAGCATGTTGCTAATGGCCGGCCACCAATCCTCTTGCTTTTATGGGCACATTGCTGTTCACTTGTTTTGTTTATCGTATTGAATTTGTTTGGTTTGCGTTAAGGGTTTGATTAAATTGAGAACAAATATATGTAGTAAAATATACACTACGGAACTAAGTAGAAGACACAAACATCTATAAGTAAATAAATAAATCGAAAACACTAACAAATCCTTTATTAGTTCTCACTCTCTCAACACATTTACCGCATATAAATACAAATTTGTAATGGAAGTAAATTTGGTCGTTTGAAGTTTAATTTGCTTTCCGCTGTAAAACAGTAGCGAGTCAGTATTTTTGGAACATGCGTGAAGTTGGCTACTAGCAGTCCATATATAATAAGTCAATGATGTCCCGACTGGCCGACTCCCGAGCTGACCCGAGTGCTATGCGTTTAAAAAACCGATCTTCAAGTGTTTCGAGACGCGATATTCAAGTACTACATAATATAAGATGTAAGGTACTTTTTTTTACGTTCAAAATTACATTTATTTGCTGCCGCAACAATTTACAATCACACAGATATAATATTAATAATCTTACTACTTATTAATTATTTTTTGGAAATAAACATTTTATTTTGAGGAAACAACGAAAAAAAACCTCAAAACCCCCCAAAAAAATACTACATAATAAATTTTTCAATTACGTTTGAATGATTGAATTAGTCAACTGACTTTATTTTAATTTACCGCAATGTAATAACCTGAATAAAAAATTAAGGATCAAAATCGAAAGTGTTAAATAAAAAAAATATTGTTTTTTGGGTTGTTGCGCGAGACCCCTGCAAGAGCGAGGCCCCCGGCGATTGCCCTGTTCGCCACCCCGTAGTGACGCCGCTGACTCGAAGCTCTCGGTAATAATTTACCTAAGCATTTCACAACTCATAAGATAATTGTTATCTTGCAGTGAAACTATTTGTGTTTAAATATATGAGTTTTGCCTTCAACAACAGACTTTTGCCAATGCTTAAATGCGTCTGTGGTAAATGATGTCTTAAGCGGCTGGAAGTTTTGCTATTTTTTTAAAACAAGCTTTCCATAAATCAGGTAGCTTTCCAAATGCATTGGAGTAGCCAAAAGTCATCAGACTTCCCTTATGAGCTCCTGATATTCAATTAAAAAAAAAAAAACTGTCTGTCAGAGTTGAAGGTCCTTCTATTAACGATTTGCGTTCCAATGCAACTAGCCGATAATCGTGCCTGCTAATTCGAATCGCTTGCAGTAACGTCAATCTTATTAATGCGAAAGCGCTCCCTACCTCCAATCCCTGTTCTGACGCTGACGCGAATTCAATCTGTATTCGTCCCTCCTCTCACTGGTCTTGTATAGATTGGTAGTAATATATAAATCTGTGAAAAATCCTACTGACCCCCTTTGCTGGGGCTCACTCCTGATCACGGACAAACGCGGCCAAAGGACCACACCGCCGCCGACCCACTCCCAATTCCACTTGGAAATTCAATCTTCTCACACCTATTCGCATAGTAGGTAGGTAGGTATACCTGTTCCAACAAAAAGTGTATTCCAGCAAAATATGGGAGGATATAGGACAGTTAAAGGGGAGCCGAGACAACCGGTGTATTGGTGGATTCCTGTATCACAATCCGAATGTAACCGTTGTGCGCAGATATAGCGAGTGTGCCTGGAAACTTAACACTGACACAAACTTATACTTTTTCTCTTTCTGGATCGTCTGTGTCTCTCTCGCTTTTGGTTTTCTTCTTTTCGGCGAGCAAACGTTATGAAAATGTTTATATACCTACATTCAACTGGATACCTATAGCCATGGCGTAGTCATCATTGCGACTTGCAAGGAGCGACGACCGAGGACGGGGAGTAAGAGAATCCTCTTGATGGAATTCCCTCCTTTGATTTCTGTTGCCGGCTGATCTTGTGCTCCTTGTGTGAGTGTGCGAGATTAGGGTGTGTTTCCATTTAAACTTACACAATAGTCATGTAAAGGGCGTTGAAATAATTTTCCATTTTATGATGCTTCCTGCTTCGACTTCGAGCTCGAGGGTGCCATTGCCATCCTTTGACTGGTATTGCTTAAAATTATAAATTTTATAGGTGCGGATAAATGCTTCTATGTGAGTGTCGTCGCTTCTGATGCTCCATGTGGCACAAACAGCTTTGGTTTGGTGTCACCGCCATCATATGGCTTTTGTGTCATTTCATGTTGTGTCGTATTCTAGTCCGCCATTAGAGGGCCACCCTTTTTGCTGGGTTTGTTTCTGGTTTGGGTTGGGGCGAAAGGACTCTGAAAGCCTTTGTGTGGGTATATTAAATGATGGCTGGTTTCATATTTCCACATTGTTTCCTCTTTGAGAATGGCGGGGGGGATCTGTGTGTGTATATTTGTGTAGAGTTTTCGTCCCTTGGGTATTGGCATTTAAATTTCGCTTAATGAGAATGAGTAGGTACCTACCTACTATTCGAAGGGGGGCAAGGGCACGTTAACTCAGTTGACAACAGATTAAACTGCGGTTGGTCGGAACACCTAACCTTTCACATGTATACCTAGTTACTGTTGAACCTACACCCCTAATTGCTTATGCAATTACCCGTACGTATCGGTGACTTTTAAGTCCGCTGTTAGTAACAAAAGTTGTAGCGACTAAGAATTTAGCTAAACTAGTTAAACTTGGACTGCGCCTCTAGAAATACCCAGGCAGGGCGCCGCCATTGTTTTCTTTTTGTACCAACCTATAGAGATATAGGTATTCTTTGAAATGTCTTGGTTAGTGTTCTTAAAAACTTTTCGACGAGTATATTTGATGCCTGGAGATTGTTGTGTCATTTAGGTAAAACTTTGCAGCGAAATATTTTCACAGAAATTAAGGGACGGCGTTGAGACCCAAGTTTTATTTAAACAAATCGCACAACGATCAGTTTTTGCTTTTCGCGCAAGCCACTCCCAAATCAAACTTACCCCCATGTAGCTGATGTAGCGCAACTGACTTAACCAACTGCGTGTAGGTAGGTTCCTAATAAAAGTCCTCCTCCTTTTGTTTGTCCATTTTCAAACGAGCCATTACAGAAATAAATATTGTCTAAAACTGACTAATACCATTTCACATCGAGCCGAAGACCGCGGTTGTCGTGAAAACACTCGAAAACTTCATCGAAAACAGAAGTTTTCCCATAAATATTTCAGTTTTCCACGAAAATGCCTTCCAATCGTTGGGTTGTTGAAACAAACACACCTTTTGCAATGTTCATCAAATGGCTGACCGACCGAACAAATGTCAGAACTCACAAATTAAAATCATTTTCACAAAGTAAATTTGTGGGTTAATACCTACCTATTATTTTTAAATGCACTAGGTAAATTCATTTTATTTGTTCATTAATGCGATCGAAATTTGTTAACAAAATAGTTTGCACCGAAGTTGAGCGACTAGTGTCCCACACCTGATTCAAACGTCAAACGAGAACTAGGTAGTTGGTGTTCGGTGTGAATGCATCGACGAGTTTTCGACGAAAACAAGGTTTTCGGATCGGTGTGAAAAGGGTAGGTATTCGTGAAAAGACAGCCACCCTCTCAACATTGATCAGCGGTCACTTGCTGCGTATGCCACGCCCCTTTCAATATTGATTTGTGTGCAGCTCGCATGATCCGTGGCTCGTGCTTTTTTCACTCAAAGAGCAATTAAGGGCCATTCAACTTGCCGATAACTCTGAGGTTAGCCAATTTCGGAGTTAGCCAACTTCGGAGTCGATTCGAAAGAGAGAGTTGAGCGGCAAGTTGAAAATTGATTTTATTCACTTCTTTAATTCTCAACTCCTCAGATGAAATTCAAAAGTTGGCGTTTTAGACAATATTATTTCTGTAATGGCTCGCTTGAAAATGGACTGTATACCTAACCAAAGTTGAGCGAGTCAGTGAATAGAAGTAAATTCTCAAGCTGAAAATAGTAATGCCCAAGTTGTTTTCAACTTCGAGTGAATAAAACGGGCCTTTGTGTAGTGGCGAAATTTTTCGAACTCACAATGGGGAATTTCTAAGAACAAAATTTCATATTGTGACCCACAAAATATGAATAGATAGATGATGATTTGCAAGTGGAAGGGGACCTAAACCTACTTAGCGTGCGAAACTGAAGACAGCTGGCCAAAGATCGTGCTGGCTGGAGACGCTTGTTGGTTGAGGCCCAGGTCCACCCCGGACTGTAGCGCCACCTTGAGCAAGTAAGTAAGATAGATGATTTTTATTTCATATAGTGCTAGAAAATATAATTCATATTTTATAACTATAACGCACAACAGTTGAATGAATGAACAGTTGAGACATTCTGTATTTTACTAACAATAGAAGTGAAATAGTTTTGAATGTCACTTCAATCGGTAAATGAAATTAAAATTAAAGTTTAAAATGGGCTGGCCATAAACAACAAGAGTAATTCAACGTAAAATTTAACTAGCAAAAAGCAGGATAAATAAAAGATGAAAAACAATTAAATTCATAAATAAAATAAAATAAACAAAGAAACCTAAGCAATTGTTGTATCAGAAAGTCGAAAGTAAAAGATTCTAAACTAGCATAGCTGTTTAGTACGTTTTAAAAACATTCCAAATATTGTTATTTCCCTGATAGACAGCGGAAGTTTATTTAATAGGCGAGAAGGCAAAACAGAGTAAAAATGACGGTGTGCGAGCAACTGGAACTGACATAAAATACGAAAAGCTTCCACGTAAATTGTAATTAGAAATAAAGAACAACTTCAATAGGTACTTTGAAGCAAAACAGATGACGAACAGAAAGGATTTTTTTCACAGAACAAAGGAAAACTAGGATATCTAACAGGTTTATGGCATAATTTCCTTAATATATGCTTCGGTAAAACTAATAGGGGTTGTATTTTGTTGAGATAAGCACCACCCCAACAAGCAATTCCATATTGCAACTTGGAGTGAAAAATGCGGTAGGAAACTTTCTTTGGAAGGATTGGAGGGGGGGGGGGGGGGGAGCGGAAAATTCGCAAGTAATTGAAGTGTCTGAGTGTGGAACGGAACTAGTTCCCTAAAGTGATTCGAAAGTGATTCCGTGTGATTCGAAAATTTCTTATATACGAATCGATAACTAGCCCTAGATATTTATATTAATCAACTTCCTTGATAAGAAAACAGTTGTAAGGATAAACCAATGGAACTAAAAAAGTGGGAGAAATCGGTCTAGAATTACAATATGTGAATCTAAATGGAAGTGGACATTTGCACCTAGGTACACTGAGTACGGATGACAAAATGAAAAACATTATTTTTGTTCTGGAGCTAATTAACATCTCAAACCAAATCGAAATTTATGTCAGCAACGAGGTCTAAAGGACTATTCTGACCAAAGAGGATTCTAAACTAGAGGGTCAACTGAGAGCAGAAGCGGTACATTTGCCTAGAAGCTGCCTGTGCCCTGTCCAGCATAGGAATTCCAAAGTATAAGTGCCTGTACAAATCAAAGGAGCGCCATTGCTGCCGCACGTCTTCTTAGGAAATCCTATGCAGGGACTTGATGTCAATCGGGAGGCCATTTTTTAAGTGGGGGCGACTGTGTTCGACATTTTTGGTATCCTTTGGTTACACGGCGCTCACATCGCAGTTCAGTTTAGAAGTTTTTATAGTTTATGAAATTGTTGCAAAATGGAATTCCTGATATAATTTCGTCCCAATGCCAAATGCCTTAATATAATCATCTTTTATTTTTTGGCTTCATTATCTAGCAACAATTCATCTCATGATATTAATCAGAGAAAAATTAACTTAACCGGTTCTTCTTTTATTTTGTACGTATATTTTAAAGAAAAAAATTGTTTTTTTTGTCGATTTTGATGCTTTTCATTTCGAAGTCTTATTTAAACAAAAAAAGCATTTTAACACAGTTAGGGGAAAGCATTTTTTTTTATATTGTGGGGTAAAGATGTTTTAGTTTTAGCCCAATTTTTAATCTGTGAATGGTACGTAAGATGCAAACTTGCACAATAACGAATGCAGGTATGCATTTTTTAAATTCCAAGTATTAATTTGATACTATTTTCTGTTTAATTTGATGCCCTCAAATTAAACTATGTGCGCATTTAACTATTTCTGGTCAATGCACTAGTAAAAAAATTCTCATTAGATCGCCTTTTATTTATGTGAAATAAGGCTTGTTTTTTTGAACTTCGATCTCGGCAAGGCAACGAAAAGTAGGATTTTCAGCACGCAATTACAAAAACTACGCCCTACTTGACACTTCGAGGACTCGCAGTTTGTTGTAAGTACGAGCTGGAAGTTCACTTTCAATTTTAAATAAGCGCAAGGGCATTAAAAGATTCAATCGAAGCTTTTCTTCTCACGAAAGTGTGAAGGCTAAAAACTATTATTAGTGAGTTTTATTTAAATCATAGACTCCACAATTCGAAATCGAAATCGAATTCAATAAAAATTTGAGCTTCGATATTCATCACAGCTATAAATTTACATTGTTAAATTTCTGACAGTGAAGCAGTCTTCGGTTGAATTCGTTCAGTTTGAGGACTGGTTGAGCCTTGACCAATCGTCGTGAATGGGTCGTTTTTTGGAAATCGCATTTTATGTAAAGAAAACGATTCCCAAAACAATACTTAGCAAAAGAAATGTTAAAACTTGCAGGGACAGTTACCTAGATGTGTGCCCACAAATTTGACACTTGCGTCAAAACAATAATCTGGCTTTCTAATTTTGGTGGATGTACGCCACAAGTAATACTTAATACGACTGTCTCCGGATCCGTTAGAGATATATCCAAATAGATGACATTTATTCGGAAAGGGCGGCCTCAAAAATATAAACCTAGGTAGGTACATTCACAATTGAGAAAGTGCATTTTGGCGTATACGTCAAACCAATTCTCCGGGCGACGTTATCTTATTGCTTGCTTGAAAGAGAACCCAGTGTTCGTCGTGTTTGAAATTAAATATAGAGCCACTTCCTTCTGTTCGGCACGGCCTTGTTCTGTGTGAAGGACCGTGTTTTTTTTCTCACCACTATGCACCAAAATCAATTCAAGAAAATTGAACCTTTATTTACAAATTCGATGTGTTCGCAGCACAATACAGTTTCCGATACCATTATCACCGGACAAGTACTTGCGTAGGTATTTTAATTTCGAAGCACGTGGCTGAGCCTTATTTCCGATTCTGTCCACTGTACTGTGGGGCGTTGTTGAGGAATTACACATCTTCGGAAATGTCCCTTGACCGATTTCGATACAGCAAGCTGGTAATGACATAATGTTATAACTGAACAATGTGCGGGGACAGTCTCAGTACAATAGCTTGTCGATATGATTTCTGGAAGCCGACAATGCGAGGAAGGGCATCGCATGCATGCCTACGCACATGAATTTGCTCACCCTTTATAATTGATTTTGATTGCACTGGTACGACGCCGCGTCGGTATAGGTGTCTCGTCAGATTGAAAATCACTGTCGAAATCAGTGTAGCTGTAGACTTTTGGGATAGAATTTAGTAAATTTGTATGAGCCAGCTTGTCAAACTTGGTGCCAAAGCTATAAGCTACCAGTACCAGATTCTGTAAGGCGAAAACGTTGAAACGTTCGGGCCGACCCTGAATAAAAGAAAACAGTTACAGTTACTGACTTCGCTTAAGCCCTGTCTTTGCAGATTTGGATGTCAGCTCACATGTGTCTCTGATGGCGCAAGCACTGGTGCTAATCGCGCGGCGCATTGTTTGCGTTCGGTTGCTACTTCCTTTTCGTTGACATCTGTGGGCCCTAACCCAGTAAACATTTTTAGTTTCGACTCTAAATTTTAGTAGTTCACAGTGGCTATATTTACCATACAAATTCCGCAATTGTGAGGTACCGTAAATTAAATGTGGAACTATCCGAACTTTTTACAGTCTTAGACGATTTGTCACCACTCTACAGCGAAATCATCTTGTGCGGAGACTTGAATTGTGATTTGTTAGAAAATACGTCGCTGTCATTTGCAAACAAAATATGTGCTCTTGGTCTAGAGTCTATCAACACTTCTTATCTAACACATTTCACGATCTTTTTCGTACAAGTAGCCCCGAAAACACCCATCTTTATACTCAGCTGTCAGCATCTGCATTCTCAAAACACGACTTGATCTTTGCGACTTTTAAACATACTCTGCAGGAAGCACTACCGTCTGTTTTTGTACAGAATGATGTACGTCATCTCTATAGCTCATAGCTCATAGCTCACACGTTCCGATAAAAACAACAAAAATATGCCAACTAACATTAACAAATGGCTTACACTGTTTCCCATTTAGTATTGACTTTTATCAGAGGAATTAAAGAACTATTATTTATAGACTGCATTGGATAAGCATTGTCTTCAGATCGGGTTTGTTGAGAATTGATTTCAGATAGGGTTGGTTGAGAGTCCTCCAAATTGTGGCAAGCAGCAGATGACAGCACATCATTTTTCTCATAGCAATTAGCAGAATTCACCAAGATAAATAGAAGAGAATGAGTCTGTGACTCTTCTAGAACTTTTAGAATTTGTTTTAGCCGTTTTACGCGGATGCGCATTGTTATTTAGTAGAGATTTTAGAGCAGCAAGATCCGTTTTAATCTCATTTACACTATTGAAGAGCTCATGCACACTGTTAAAGAATGTGACAAGATTAAGACTAGCACAAGAGTTTCACTTCCAATATAAATTGCTAATGGATAATGATTTATAATCATTGTCGGATAAATCGACAATTTATTTATGACGGCCACAATAATAACCACACTCGACAATTTCAACTTTTTGGGAATGTTTTATAATTAGCTCGCATTTAGCACAAGACTTGACATTTTCAGACAATCTACAACCGACTGCGAAAGAAGTTAGTCGAAGACTGTAATTATAACTTATTATAGTTTATTTTACTGAAAATCCAAATTTAAAAATATTTAAAAAAAATTCCACTATTTTTCATTTTAATGAATACAAAAAAAGAGAAAATATCACGAAGAAATGTTGCAACATATTAAAGAAAATGTATTCGATATGAAGCCTTCAACAGTAGTAACTGATTATGAGGAAGGCAAGAGGAAAGCCATCCGAAATGTGTTTCCCACAGTAAAAACTGTCGGATGTTGGTATGTATTTTGTCGTTTTTATTTTCGTTTAAATTTTCTTCAATACTTTCAACTTGGTGCTACAATTTATCAGAAATTCAAAACCGGCAAGTTCAGCTTTCCATAAACCTACCTCCACACTTAATTGAAACTGCTGTTTGCGAAATAGCAAAACTTTATTTAATTAAAAATGCATATATAGCAGATTGTAAATTTGTTTCTAAGAAGACAATACATTGAATAAAATAGCAACGTTTCTTTCTTCTTTTTTTTTTTGCCTTATTTCATCGCAGTCGGGCCATATTTCATATTTGAAATTGGGGTATTAATTTTATCATATAAAAATTTGGGGCCTTATTCCATTTTCTCTTTTGGGGCCTTATTTTCTGCAGCCATTCAGCCGTTGCATTTTCAGTGATAAATTGTTCGAATTACTTGCAGTTTCATTATGCACAATGGTGGGGCGCTATGCAAGTGAGCGGCACTGTATCTCTGGGAGGTAAAATGTTCTCGTTTTCGTTTTCGACTATCCTACGCTGTCGTCGTATCCGTTTAAGGTATACACAATTATACATTTCTACATCCCCTTTGGCAGAATACTTTCTATACAGACGTAAAGTTTTGTGTTGGATCGATAACCCCCTAGAGGATTGGTGGTTGCCTTGTTATGCCAATTTTTTTCTGCCTCGTCTTACGCATTATTTTGGGTCTCTTCCGCTGTCTGGTGTGTTCCGGTGCGCCCTTTATTCACTTAGCCATGCGAAGCCATATTGAAGCGGATGATTTTGATTATGACAAGACCGACAATAAAATAATAAATACATTCGAAGGAGATTATCAAAACAATTACCTCTGTCGACAGGGCGAGGCGAGCACTACGCCGATGAGTGGGGGAAATTTAAATTTTCCCTTTGTGTATGTGTGGCCATACTGATGTGGAGTGTGTGTGTGTGTTTTGGTAACCCGATAACATCATCCTTTTGTCCGTTTTTCTGATTTATTTATGAACAACTAGAGCAAATAATTCAACAAGCATTCATCCCGAGGATAATCGCATTTTCCGCTAATAATTCGACGCTTAGCGAGGAACTTTTGGCGTGTTTTCGGCACAGTATCGTGCATGGGGTGGCACGCAAAAACTCAAACAAGCCATCAGGCGCACCCTTGCTGATCTGCGTGTTTCTGGTGCGCCCGCAAGGGGGAATCCAATAAAGTCGCTGATGGAATGGTTTGACAGCAATTAAATGCGTGATGTGTCAATTCGAAGGATGTTTCGAGCATTTCGTGCGTGAATGGGTATAGCTTGCAGTTGTGCGGACAGTTGTAAGTGAATTAGATTAAATGTGCATTAGATGTGCGGTGTGTGTGGAGCACGCACAGACGGTATTCAGTTGAGAGCATTTGAAGGTAATCTCATTTATCAATATAAGGGATAGATATAGTTCATGGGTTTCTGTGAAATTCAATACATTGCGGATGAAAGGAGTTTATGATACTGCGAGAATGTATTGTATATTGTAACCCTTTTACTATAATTGCAACGGAGTTGGCCTTGGCTTGGCGCAGTTGATATTGAGCGAGAAATCTTCCTATCATCATTCGATTTGGTTAATTTGGCACCCTAAACATAACAAGGATCAGTCCACTTTCTGATCGGGTACCTAGAAACATGATCGCATACGCATGGCGGGGTTTTGTACTAAATAATGCGAAACTAGAGCTTTTCCAAACTCGCGGTAGAGCTTCGTTGGTTGGGTGCTGCATCGGAAAATAAGTGCCCATATAGCACACTATGCAAAACATGCCCATCGGTGAATTTTTCACGACTGCGTATCTACAGTATTGGAAAAAGCTTCTGTTCATATACAAATAAACGAAAACACAATTTGCACGAAGCTCTTAATGAATGAATGAATTATGAAATGAAACGTCCAGACACAACTATTTTTGCAAATAAAGGGCTTCTTCCACTAAGTTTATGGACAAAGTGGTTGCATATAACACTATCATCCTGTGCTTAATCATAATATAAAGGCATTACAGAAGTCCACATGAGACAGAAATTTAAGTTTTCACATAGGACCTTCATCCGTAAGAAAAAAGGACCTTCATGTTCTAAACGCTTCATTACTGTTTGATAGGGAATCGCCGAACAATTAATTAAACGCAACCATCAAACGTTATAATTATTTTATTCCTATCAAACAAGTATGCGAACTGTAACTTAAGATCCAGATTGTTCGATCGCGGCACGACTGCTCTGCACGGTGATTGCTACAAAAGTGAAGTTATGAAATGTTTGCACTACCCTTTGCACACAAAGTCTCCAAAAATGCCCAGTTAATTGCTCTCATAGGCGAATACAGTTGAGTTCGTTATCAAGCGATAACAAGCACAACATGCACGCGAATATGATTTACGTTTAACGGAAGAAACACTAGTTATCTAGTGAGAGCATATTTGCATTTCGATCGAACAATAAGGAACTTTATGTTATGTTTGGTAAGATAAAGAAAATATAAAATTATGTTACATATTCTAACAAAGGAATGAAATGATGATGAATGAAATGAAATTGATTAATAAACAATATCGTAACTAACAAGTACCAACGGTTAATACAAAAATACATAAATGCGTTTCTCAACACTGTTTCCTGAAGTATTCGAGGCAGCTGTTAAAAAAAGGATGTACTCAGTTGCTCGGAACTATATTTCTGAACTTCAGCACGGGTTTGTAAGTGGTAGATCAACCACTTCAAACTTGGTTATTTTTACTAATTACTGTCTTGAAAATATTGAAAAACGCCTTCAAGCAGATTGCGTGTTTACTTACTTTCTAAAGCCTTATTTGATCGTGTGCTACACCACGTTCTTTTCAATAAACTTAAACTTTTTCGATTTCATTCTGATATTTTAAAATGGATCGGCAGCTACCTGTCCAATCGCAAACAATTTGATGAAATTCGATCGACTTTTTCGAATGAAATTAGAAATTTTTCAGGTGTTCCCCACGGAAGCCATATTGGGCCTCTTCTCTTTCGTTCTAAACTCTAAATGTCTTTTGTACGCAGATAATTTTAAGATCTACAAAGCAATAAACTGTATTTTAGTTATCTTAGCGTTACAAAATGATTCAAACCGATTAAATGATTGGTGTGTTCGTAATTATAAAACAGAAAACATGACACAGTAGGGTTTCAGATCAAACAGGCTTTGGGGGTCATCTTTGACATACTGAGCTTAACTTTTCATTGCATATAGACCACATAGTTGGCAGAGCTAATCAAATGCTAGGTTTCATTTTTCGAAACTCTAAGGGCCATTTTACTATCATTCAACTTGCCGATAACTCCGAAGTTGGCTAACCTCGGAGTTAGCCAACTTCGGAGTCGATTCGAAAGAGAGAGAGTTGAGCGGCAAGTTGAAAATTGCTTTTATTCACTACTTTAACTCTCAACTCCTCAGTTGGAATTCAAAAGTTGACGTACTTGCTGTTTCGGAAATATCCCTGGGATATTTGTGACAGATTACGCCAAATATATCAGTTCAACTTTGGATTTGAATCTCGTCCGTCACTTTCGTCATAGACAAAGCATACTTCTTTTGGTTTAAGGGAATAGATACATTGTACGTATACAATTTTAATTTATTGAAGGGAATTTCGCTCTTGCGAAATAGTCAGTAGCTGTTTGCCAATTGCTTTGGACACTCGTCTCAACAAACAATTTACGCCAATTAAATTGATCCAAGTCCAAAGCAGGGTAGCAACGATTAATAACTGGTTTATCGGTCGGAATTCACTTGATCTTTGTTATGGGTCGTAATTCACGCGATCTCATGAAGAAGAAAACAAGGAAACTCAAAAAATATGTGCAATAAATTCCAACTCTTTCACGGTGCACAATATCATTTCCAGGCGCACGCCAACGAATTCATTTTAAGAAGAAGCGCCATAATATTGTCTTCCGCTTTGAAAGACGAAGAAGAGAGATGAAGTCGCGGTCGTCCCATTTTTCGAGTCCAACACGTGGTAGCATCTTGTATTGCCGTCTTTCACAGACCAAATTGCGCTCGTCTTCATCGCTGCCCGAATCAGACGATGGCCAATCTTCCCAGAAATAATTTGAACGATACAACGTTTAAGATTTAAAAATTAATATTTGATTATTTTCGCCACTTGATTCCAAGTTCGCACAGTCAAATAAAGAAAAGAGAAAAAAAAGATCTGACATTTGACGTACAAATCCCAAGCTTACTCTGCAACTTCTACCATTTCGGGGAGTTGAGAGAACCCGAAGTTGATTAACTTTCGGTTTTCTCAACCTTCAGTGAATAAAAGTAAATTCTCAAATTGGAAATAAAAATGCCCAAGTTGTGTTCAACTTCGAGTGAATAAAACGGGCCTTAAGATTTTAATGATCCATATACACTTAAAACTCTATACAATGCCTTGATTCGTTCAATATCAGAATACTGTTGTTTGGAATCCTTTTCTCCGCAATGCCGAATCACGCTTAGAGAAAATTCAAAGAATGTTTACTAGGTATGCACTACGAAAATTCGACTGGAACAATAATCTTCCAACCTACGAGGACAGATGATGATTAGTAAATTTGAAACCTCTTTGCAAAAGAAGGACATATTGTTCCAAAATGTGGGCTAATGTCGTCTTAACTGGCCACATTGATTTTATCGTTTTTACTGTCTACTTTTGATACATTATGCTCCCTCTCGTGTTCTTCGGCTCAGGCAAAATGTTTTCTTTATGCCACCTAGACAAAAATTAGGGTCAGAACGATCCTATTACTATGGCTTGCGTAAATTATAATAAATTCAAAAACCTAACTGATTTCAATATGAGTAGGGAAAAGCTAATTAATAATTTTAATTGAACTGTAAAAGCTATTAAATTTTTTTGTATATTTCGTCCCACTGCTGTACTTTCTTTTCTTTCCAAAGTCTTTGAAAGAATTATGTATCTTAATTCGAATAATTTATTGTGTTTTCATCAGTCTGGTTTCCGTGCTAAGCATAGTTGTACCACTGCACTTTTAACTGTGGCTGACGACATAAGGCACAACTTATAGACAAAAATCATGTCACGTTTCTAGTGCTCTTTGATCTCTCCAAGGCATTTGACACCGCCAATTCCGGAATACTATGCAATAAGCTTACAAGTATATATACAACTCACGCGCTCAAGAAATATTGAGGATTTATTATATTCAATTTTATTTCGAAGCTAGGTACTTTTATTTTTCAATGGACTATTTTTTGATAGCATCCCAAACCTGAAATGTATGCCGCTGAACTTGAGCTTACGCTCCCATCCACGAGGCATTTCATCCACAAGAGCATTCTCTGGATCCTTGAGCTCGTCGGTTTTCAGCATCTGCCTAGGATAATCGTAAGGAAGAACCGCCACCTGCTCGGCCGTCACTGGCACGACTTCCACCAGCTGCAGCTGCTTTTGTAGCCGCTGCATCGCTTTTGCTGTGTGAGACAGCAGCATGCCTAGCAGGCCTTTCCCGCGACCTCTCCAGTTTCACAACTACCTTTGGCTTCTTCTGCGCATTACCTAAGGAAGGTGAGATGGTGCTGATGTACCTCTTTGTCGCGGGTGTCGGACCAGAACCCGGCTTAGCCTTGTGTTCTTCGGCCTTCTTCCTTGCCTCCTCAGGTGCAGAGCCCTTTTCAAGGTAGCGAATGTACCATCTAGTGCCTGCACCGTTCAGCCCCTTCCGAAGAGGGTCGGCCTTACCACCAGGCTGGCCTGGCGTTGGCATCGGTGGGCATAGGCCCCTTTCCTTTTAGCCGTAGCTGCTGCAGGTTGTGTAGAAGCAGGTATACCCGCTTGGCTCGTTGCCGTCTCCGTACTTCCCACTACAGCCTTGACCAAAGGATGAGAGACTAGAGCTTCCGCTTCCCAATCTGGCAGCTTCAAGGCGTTTAGCCAACATAGGTGTCGACACCGGAATATACGATTTGGCAGTATTGTGGCTGGTGCTTGGTTGAACTTGCCTAACACTGCTTCCTCGGCTTGTTCCAGGCCGACAGCTTAAAAAGTTAGCGCAGAACCTTTGCTCCACTTGGGTAACAAATCCAGATGCGGTGCCACCCCGCAATCTGTTTAGTTGGTTTTTTTGTTTTTTGTTTGTTTTTGTTTCTTTGGTTTCACGTCCCACGAGTAACGCGGGAAAGGGTCGTCCGCCACGCCAGAGCCCCGTGTAACGTGGTAAGGCCAACCCTGAGGCGGCCCGGTATCAGAGAGGCTCCGCCATAATACAGTCGGTCACCCCTGACTGCAAAACGTATCCGATAAGCACGGGTCGCATAACTCTCTCGGAGTAGGGGTGGCAGACTAAGTTCACCAACCCTCATCACCTTTCGACCGATAAGCAACTCCACCAGTGACCGGTATACAATAAAGTACTCCGATGGCTCGTGGCGCTGATCCTGTCAATAGGCTCAAGTGAGTTGGCTTAAGCTTCCGCACCGACGTCAAGGTGTCTGCGCTCGCGGGAGAATTCAGTGCACACATTGTGCCTCGAAAATGTTTGTGCTTCTTTGAACACCCTTGTGCTTGAAAAGACTATTATGAGGATAATTTAGAACGTTTGCATAGTATTCTGAGTATGTTCGCGATAATTTGATCAATTTTGAAGCTAGTCAAGGGTTGATGTAATTAAAAATCAATTGTTATTGATTTATACCATTTATTTAATCACGGAATTATTGATAATACTCAAATCAATCACAGACATTTTTAAAACAAATATTTTCAAGATCCTTAATATAATTTTGTTCAACAATGTCTGGATATATTCATATAAAGGGTGATTTTTTAAGAGGTTTAGAACTTTTTTAAAAAAAAAAACACAAAAAATTCGAAAAAATTAATGAAATATTTATTTGAATCGATAGTTTGCAATTTAATGTTAAAAGATAATTTCATGCAAATGTTGACCGCGGCTGCGTCTCAGGTAGCCCATCCGCTGAGTCTAATTTTGGCATACTCTTTCACACATATCGGCCGGTATCTCACGAATGAATGCATGGATGTTGGCTTCCAGTGCGTCAATCGAAGCGGGCTTGTCCCTATACACATTAGCCTTGGCATACCCCCACAAAAAATAATTTAATGGTGTCAAATCGCACGATCTAGGCGGCCAATTGACCGGCCCGAAACGTGAAATTAACTGTTCACCAAACTCGCCTCGCAATTGCGCCATTGTTTCGCGTGCTGTGTGGCATGTGGCACCGTCTTGTTGAAACCACATATCATGCAAGTCAAGAACTTCCATTTCGGGCAAAAAAAAGTTTGTTATCATCGCTCGGTAGCGTTCACCATTGACAGTAACGCTGCGATTCGCATCATCTTTGAAGAAATATGGCCCAATAATGCCGCCGGCCCATAAACCGCACCAAACAGTGGCTTTTTCGGGATGCATTGGTAGCTGTTGCAATGCTTCTGGCTGATCTTCACTCCAAATGCGGCAATTTTGCTTATTTACGTATCCATTCAACCAAAAATGAGCCTCATCGCTGAACACAATTTTTCGATAAAAAAGCGGATCCTCGGCCAGCTTTCCAAGAGCCCATTCACCAAAAATTCGGCGTTGTGGTAGGTCGGCTGGCTTTAGTTCTTGCACCAGCTGTATCTTAAAAGGCTTTACGCCCAAATCCTTCCGCAAAATTTTCCACGTAGTGCTGTAACAAAGGCCTAACTGCTGGGAACGGCGCCGAATCGACATTTCGCGGTCTTCTGTCACACTAGCTGATACGGCCGCAATATTTTCTTCACTACGCACAGTACGTAAACGTGTTGGTGGTTTAATGTCCAACAAAGTAAATTTGGTGCGAAATTTGGTCACAATCTTCCGAATAGACTGCTCAGAAGGTCGAGAATGCCGATCATAAAATGGAAGCAGCGCGCGATGAACATTTCGAACCGAGCACGAATTTTGATAGTAAAATTCAATAATTTTCAAGCGTTGTTCATTTGTAAGACAATACATGGTTAAATTGCAAACCAAACTGAAGCTGTTTGACAGTGACACAAGGTACTAAACACACGTCAGCTGTCAAAACCAGTGTTGCCAAAACCAAACCAGCTAAAAAATCACCCTTTATTTTGGGAGATAATCGAATCAGACCACCATTGAAGGGTCTCTTTTCGTCTCTCTACCGCTATAAATCTTACCCAGTTAGACTCTCTGGATCTCTCCATAGTTCTTCCCTGGGTTCGATTCCTAGTGTTAACGCTAGCATCTGTTTTCGTGAGATCTGTTTCATCGACTGAGTATCCACCCAATGATGTCCCAAGATCCTCATTCTTCTGCCAGCCAACGCCGGACATTGACACAGTCTCATATTCCTCCAGGCATAGTTTGCAGGTATCATCCTCTCTGAGGCCCATCTTCCTTAAGTGATACCCGAAATTACCATGTCCTATAGACAAAGCCACCCCCCAATTCAATGCTTCTCGACTCATGCTTAGAACCCTTCTTTGAGTGGAGCAGGTCGGCCACGTAATTGCCACTTTAGCCTGTCTACATTGTTCCACGGTTGACCACGTTCTCAGGTGTTCTGCCGTGATCCATTTGTGAATCAGCTGTTCAACCATTCCTCTGCCAATTGAAGAGAATGGTTCTGGTCCCAGCAACTTTTCAGTTGAACCCTGTTTTGCAAGTCCGCCTTTTCGTCGCCTTCAATGCTTATGTGTCCTCGTACCCAAGTCAGTGTTACTTCATTTTTAGATGAACACTTATTGAGCTTGGGTACACATTCCAGTGCCAATGATGTTGTAATGTTTGCTTGTTCCATGCGTCTGATCACGGCATGATTGTCCAGTGCTACAAGGACATTTCTTCCCTCCACATGAGTCTCAAGCAAGTAGTCGAACGCATGCAGCAATGCAATCATCTCGGCCTGGTATACGGAAGTGTGTTTCCCGAGGCTAACGTGACGGGCTAGTCCAGCTCTTCTGAACATATACCAGCACCCGCTCCGCCGCATCCATCATGGTTCCATCTGTGAAAATCACTATTTCACCACTCCTTTTTTCCGGAAGTAATCCGTTCTCAGTACGAGTTTTGTGATTTGGCATGTTCAGCTCCCTTATCTCGTTTTTGACAAGTTCCAGGTTCTTCCTATGTCCATAGATGATACCACGATTGTGCCATTTCGCAACTGGATGCAAACGAAGTGCCGTCAGGGCTGCTATTTTCTTAATAAATAAGTGTAGCGGTATGATACCCAGGATCACTTCCAATGCGCATGTTGGTGTTGTCCGTATTGCACCTGTAAAGGACTATTCACATGAGAGCGACCAACTACCTACGAACGAACGAATATTCGCAAGTTTTGACAGTTCATTCACATATGATACATTTTATTTGGTCGCAGTCGCCGTCATTTGTCTCTATTTTAAAAAAAAAAAACTCGAAAATTCAAGTTTGAGGTTAGGTCGAACAAATGTTTTTTTCGCCAGTTTGTGGAACGCGAGTTGAATGATGTGGATTGTGAATAAACTTGGACAATTCGCGCCAAGGGTGTATTCGTTCGCGGCAAAAAGTTTGGAATTCGAAATTACATTATTTTAACTGTTTATTAACTTGTTGTCTTAATACATTTGATGGGATTATTTATTAATCATCCTCCTCTTGGAATAGTAAAATGTGCAATTTTCTGTTCATAAATGCATCAAAATTGGTTTGTTCGAATTAATCACGAACAATAGTTAATTCTTTCGGTGATACAACAATCCAAGCAGACTATCCTTGACGAATTTCCTCTTTTTCCCCCATCAGAACGCTTAATCTTTCATGTGAGGCTAAAACGTATGCTCCCTTGCCCAATGATAACATCACCCCCTTTAACGCATCAACAACAATAGCTGGATGCTTCAATTGACAAATTAGTTGAACATCTCGTATTGTTGTTACGCATCGTTTTCAGGTTTATTATATCCACGAACCCTCCCACCCTACCACCCCACCAACCCTCAAATCTTCTGCACCACACCACGCGCAGTTGCAACTATTACGGAAGCTATTATTTTGCTAACAATATTAGCTTCTGAACACACCACTCAACTCGTTGCGTTCGCTGTACTGGTGGTCGTGTTGTGATGGCTCATTTTGGGCGTGGGCGTCGGCGAACGCGGGGGGAAATGTGTTTGTCCTTATTAGAATAACAAAACGACTTAAAACTGCGCCAATGTCTCGGCTGTTATACGCTTTGATGCTCTTCTGTCATATAGACGACCATCGGTTGACGGTGGTGGTGCGATGGTGAAAATTTCCCATGGGACCCGGGCTAAGCCTTTGGCGAAATCCTTTAAACAGCATTACACTGCGGCGGCTACACGTATTATACAGGGATGCGTACTTGTGCTGGATCGGGTGGCATCTCAAAACCGCACAACTGTGCTTATTCCGCTGCTAACATCATCATCATTGGCACATTATTATGAGTCCCTTTGAGACTTTCCAATCATTCCTGTTGAGTTTACGTGTTTTTTTTTTTTCTTTTCGTTCGCCCTGCTCCTGGCATAGTCAGAGTCGTTGCCTTTTGATTAAGGTCCTTGTGGGTGTATTTATTTGGCTTCGCAACGCGTGCAACTCGTCCGATGGTGTATATACACACCGTCAGTCTGTAAGTAGACGATTTGGATTAAGGGATTACTGGAAATTAAATATTTTTGAATGCCGCACAACGCAGAAAGGAGAGAAAATAAAGAAATAATCATAATAATTAGGCGTATTATAGATAACAAGGGTAGTAATTGTCCCATTGGGATATGAATTAGGAATCAGTAATACCGTTGGATGGAAAATGAACCTAGGGATCCAGGACATGCGAATATAGAGAACAAACAAGTTCGGTTTATACCTATTTCGACTTGAAGAAGAACTCTTCAATTTTGCAATCAATTCTTTTAGGCGATATCACTTTATGTGTTGCGCCCCCCCAAAAAGTGTGTTAGCCCTGAAAATGGCAGAAAGAATTCTGTGGCGGAGCTGAATCAGTCCTTACACAGGGCGGTTCTCTGTTTGTTTTATTTAAATACAATTTTTACTTAAAATCAGAATAGACAAATATTGGCAAAGCTAATTTTGCAACTCCAAAGTGTCAATTTCCAACGATTTTGGCTCACGAATCAGAATATTTCTATCAGTTGATTATAGCCTACGTATGTTCAGGGCGACACATCTCGACTTTATATATACGAAAACTCATTACTGCAAAATTTGCTTAGCTATTGTGAACTACTTAAAATTAAAGTCGGAACTGAAATTGATTATATTCATAAGGCCGAGCATTATTCTTAAGCAACTTAGGAAGAACATTCACTGCGTTTGACAAGAGCCTCAGAGCCTTGGTAATAATCAGTTTTAGTCTTCACAAAAATGTTTTTTTGGTATGTCACAAAATGGGTATTTTTTATGGAAAACTTC
The DNA here is from genome assembly GCA_963082955.1 of Cheilosia grossa. Classification (NCBI taxonomy): domain Eukaryota; kingdom Metazoa; phylum Arthropoda; class Insecta; order Diptera; family Syrphidae; genus Cheilosia; species Cheilosia grossa. The sequence continues at coordinate 4,626,880 of OY720149.1, read as the reverse complement.
GCCATTGTGAGTTCGAAAAGTTAAGTCACAAAATGGGTATTTTTTATGGAAAACTCCGCCATTGTGAGTTCGAAAAGTTAGGTCACGAAATGGGAATTTTTTATGGGAAAACTCCGCCATTGTGAGCTCGAAAAGTTAGGTCACGAAATGGGTATTTTTTATGGAAAACCTCGCCATTGTGAGCTCGAAAAGTTTAGTCACAAAATGGGTATTTTTTATGGAAAACTCCGCCATTGTGAGTTCGAAAAGTTAGGTCACAAAATGGGTATTGTTTTATGGAAAACTTCGCGATTGTGAGTTCGAAAAGTTAGGTCACAAAATGGGTATTTTTTATGGAAAACTCCGCCATTGTGAGCTCGAAAAGGTAGGTCACAAAATGGGTATTTCTTATGAAAAATTTCGCCATTGTGAGTGCGAAAAGTAAGCCTTGACACTAAACATAATTTTTGGTAGCCGCTCTGTTTATTAGACGCTAACAGATGTGCGCCCATTTTCCCTACTTCCCTTCTTTTATTATTCTTAAGTTTAAGTTAGGTGCTCTTAGTTAAATGATTGCTGCCAGGTTTGGCAGCACTAACCCTAAACATTTTGTAGGTCACAATGCTAAACATTTTATGGAAAAAACTTCGCTATTTTGAGTCCGCGATACTTACACTGCGGTTCACTAGATTAGAAGCACTTTGTTTTTCAAACTGAAATTAAGTTTTTTACCGTTGTCTGTCCAGGAGAGAAAAACAAATAATGGTGCAAGAACTGCCAATGAATACTCAACAAAACAACAATAAAAGAACAAATCGTGAGAGCAAGTTAGCGGTGTCCAGGCTTAATTCCCACACAAAATTGCATATTGTGACCTTCAAAATATTTGTCGTGAAGGTTAAAAATGATTATTAGTAAGGCCTAGTGAGTGAAAGTTAAAAAAGTATATTTTTTACATAACACACGAGTGAAAAAAAGTTAAAAATAATATTTGAAACAGTTCAGACGTCTTGCGGACTTTAATAAAACAGACAATCGGTCGCCGAGCACTCGATATACAAGTTTTATATAACAACCCAAGAAGCGCATTCCTATTTGCATTGGCTTGTTTTTGCACAAATCATTTCCATTTGGGGCATTAATAACAACTCAATTCACAGAACTGTTCGATGACCTACCTGAGTCAATGTTAGTGGATACTTCCTTTTTATTGTGTTCCCACAAACAAAAGAACAAATATTGCAAACGGAGAAGAAAAAAAAATGTTTACACAACTGCCCAAGGAAGAGGTGATCATAATGGTCAAAGCGGACACTCATCCTCTTTCTAATAATGTCCCACTCTTCAAATATTTACTTAAAAAGTCTTAAAATTCCTTTATGTGCATAATTCGTGAAAGTAATGTTTTTATTGCCCGGCAATTGTCACAAGAAGCAAGCGTCATAAGTTGTTGGTCCATTCTTTAATCCCATGCTAAGAAATGGAATAATCCTTGAAGTGTTCGCATTGAAAGAGAAGACAAGCCAACTCTGAGATAATCCATCAAATCGAACGCCTATTTGGTTAAGGAGAATTCTGCGAATTGCTATATACAGAGAATTCGAATATTTGGAAAAGGATTCCTGATACATAATGATGTAGTCGAGAGAACTATTCTTTTGGAACTTTTCTTTATTGAGAGGTCTAGGTATTTTAAAAAGCTTCAGGAAATTAATTGATTTAAATAGAATCGAATATAAATAATTCGAAACAAACTCTTTGGTTTTTAGTTTTTATTTATTTATAATATGTCACAGTTCATCAATAATGAACAGATTTAAAAAGCGTATTATTTGAACATCTGTTTCATATTTTTTTTTTTTCAATATTTTGAGAGATTGAATTGATTGTAATTATTAAAATCCCTCGTCAGGCTATTGATGGGACCATTACTCCCATAGTGACATCGAGATGTCCTTTGGTATAAAAAAATGGGTTCCTTGTTGTCCAGAACAGGAATATAACATTGGATGTCTCTCTTCGTTTTTCCAAAGTCTGAAGATTCAGCAACTTTAATCGACTTTCGGGGTTCCAAAGCAAATCACGTAATGCGGAAAGAAGAAACTGCTTTTGAATACTTTCAATTGTTGAGATTCCAGATTGGTAGGACGGACACCAAACAGGACTACAGTATTCCAAACAGGTCGGACTAGAGAACAGTATAGAATTTTGGTTACATAGGGATCCTTAAATTCCTTTGAGAAACGTTTTATGAGTCGCAATCTCGCCTTGCTAACAATGGAGTCTAAATGGAGATTGAAGGTGAGCTTTCTGTCAAAGACCACACCAAGATTATTAAAGCAGTCTACACTTTCGATAGCTTTCTCATTAATGAAATAAAATAAATTTGCGCAGTTGACTTTTGGCGCCTCGTGGAGGTCATGCGTCTACACTTCTTAAGATTAAGCTGCAAAGTTTCTTCTACACCATTCCTGCATAGTGTCAATGCCATGCTGTAAAAATATGTAACCTTGTTGGCTACTTTATGAATAGATCAGCTTACAGTCATCCGCAAATAGCGAAATCTTCGAACATGCAATAAGAGTACATAGATCGTAGATAAATAACAGAAACAGGTGTGGACCAAAGTGGTAGACGACAATATTTTTAGACAAACAGTAATTTAACTACACATCGCAAACATATGAACAAATCCATTTCAAAATCCATGCGGGAATCCATAAAATTCAATTTTTTTTTAAACAGGATAACATGATTAACTTAGTCGAATGTTTTAGTAAAATCGGCATCAAAATTATCTGTTTGTAACCCATTCGGTCATTCATCATGCTTTCGTTGACATGGGAAGTAAACTCTACTAAATTAGAAACAGTTGATTTTTTGGGATAAAATCCAAGTTGCTCATCAGCAAACATTTTCGAGCAGTGAAATTGCAGGAGCTACAAATAATTTTCTCAAAGAGTTTATCTATGCAAGACAGGTTTGCGATTCCTCTACAATTTTCCATCCGATGTTTGTTATCACTTTTATGTAGAGGCATAAATGACGATTTCCACATAATCGAAAAGACTCCACTGGACCGCGACAAGTTGTATAAATATGTTAACAGTTTACAGATGAACTTTACAGCCGATTTGACAAATAAACTTGGAACTCCATCAAAGACCAGGAACAGAGTTATCATCTAAAGTCTTTATACATATATTGCGCAATTTCATTTTCAGTCAGTCTTATGCTCGGATATCACAGTTCGCTCGATACGTCTTTCTCGTTTAAATATCATATTGAATATACTGTCGCAAAGGCTAATTCTATTGTTGGTTTTATAAAACGTTATGGAAGGGACTTCAGAGACCCATTTACTTTACTTTCGCTATTCACTACCTTAGTTCGGTCTCTCCTTGAATATGCTGATGTGATTTGGAATCCTGCATTTTCAACATATTCTGATCGCCTTGAAAAAATTCAAAATCTTTGAACTTGCTATGCTTTCATACAAGATGTCCTGTTCTGCTCTCACTGATGCCAATATATGCACCGACGAGATCTTTGAGAACACGGCATCTCCTCTTAGAAAAACATCATCGAACAAATTATGGCCTTAATGAGCCGATAACAAGAGCTATTGTAGCTTTCAACAGCGTATGTACAGATATTGATTTATCTTTGTCGAGAGACAGTTTCAAAAACAAATTATTGTACACATTTATTTTCTAACAAATTTTATTTTTAATTGTATTCTTTACTTTTACTTTTATTTTCCAACATCCGTTATTTGTAATGAAAAATTGTAGATGAATTACTAAATAAATAAATAAATAAATAAATATAACCGGAATAACTCGGAGTCAACCAATCAGGCTTTGAATAAGTTGTCTGAATGAAGTCAGCACACATATTACATATTTCATTGTCATTTACTAGACACACAATTATTACATTCAATATTCTTTGGAAAATTTGAAGAACTCCGTTTGAATTAATATAGTTCGAAAAGATCCTTTGATTATTTTTAATATTTTGTTTAGTTCTAAGTATAAAGACATCGTAAGAGCGAATAAGAGGTAATGACAATAGCAATTAGTTCGTTTCCATTTTTAAAAAAATATATGTTTTTCAAGTTCTTAAGACGGCAGACATCTTTGTTTATCCATAAAACTGTCCCTTGTGACAAGCAATGTTTTGTTTTTCAACGGCACAGAGTGGCGAATACAATTATACAAGATATGATAAAAATTGTTTACACATTCATCAGGGTCATATTCATTAAATGTATAAGTCCATGTTTTCCATTTTATTTCTGTCAGTTCTCTTAAAATCCGGTATATATTTTGTTGTTAAATTTGATTTAGTTGCAGTCATTTTGAGGTCAAGAATTATTGTACAACATATTCCACTATGGTGAGGTACTTTCGGCAGTTACCATTCGTCAGTGGGAACAACACATATCAGGAGAGTCCGTAAAAATTAGATCAAGGAAACAAAGTGCCCACACTCAATACATTTTCTAAGCTTGCCATGCAAAGGTCCTAGTTCTGATGGAGTATAACATGAAGGACATTCTGGATCCACATGCCAATTTGTATAGGTTAGATTGAAATCACCAAATATAAGAAGTTTACCATAACCTAAAAGATCCGCAATCTGGACAAGAGCACAAGAATACCTTTCGTATACGAACGGAGATGACCCAGTGGGAATGTAAATGGCAACAATACAAACGCACGATGAATCAGTTAAGGTCAATTCAACAGAAACTAGTTCCAAGTCCGAGAATTCATTTCGAAATTAAAGATCACGCTCAATACATTTATTAACTATAATGGCAGCACCACCGCCATTTCCAAAAATACTATTAGCAGAGGAACGATCAGTCCGATAAAGTTTTTAAAGATCGTCAGGTACAACCTCGCATTTTTTAATGTCAGAATCAGGCCAGGCTTAAGTTGGGATTATACCAATCGTAGGTTTCTTCAACGACTGTTGTTATAAAACCTTATTAGCTTCGATTTTTAAAGTTGGCAGAAGGTTCCTTATCCAAACTAGCAGTATTAAGAAATGTCCTCTCATGTTTAACTTCATGAACTACTACCACTACAAACAAATTCTTCATCAGTCTTCCTTAACTAAGCAAAATATGCGGCGAGTTATAACGAAGAAGTGTTCTTGTTCGAAATAACCTTTATTCCAACCAAAGTGTTTGTTTACATATAATTGATGTGTTTGTCTCAGCAATAGTTGCCAGTACGAAATTGTAAATAAGTATTACGATTAACGAACGGCTAAGACCGACTTACAGCATTGCGCCTTACCAAAAACCATTTTTAACCTTCTTACTAAATAGGTCACAGGTTACAATGTGTAATTTTATATGGAAAAATGGTGGTTGTAAAAGGAGGAGTTGTAGGTTGTAAAATGTGTCCTTTTATTATTACGGCGCATTATGCGAGCTAAATTTAATGCGGTTGTCATCATCTCTGTTGTATTCAGGCAGGAGATACCTAAAATGATGACGAAAAAATTGCAAATGCACCGAAACATATTTGTGGTTCAGGCTCTGGTTGTATTTAGTTACTATTAATTGTCCCTTTATGGATCTTGGGACTTATCGTTATTAAAAATTCCTAATTAACGATATCGCACTGTTATCCGCCGATGACGGCTGAACTGCAGGAACAACAAGCCCATCCAAGTGTAAAGTTACTTGAGAAAAAGCGAAGAAAAAAAGAAAAAAAAAACACCCTGCCTCCGGGTCTGCCGTTGCCATTGAACGAAATTGTGTTGTTTTTGATTCTCCGCACAAAAGAAATATAGTCCTGGTTTCGGAATTGTGGATAGACGTCCTTCCGTTACCTTTTTCTTTTTATTTCGTTTCTTCAACTTCAGTCTTTTCATCCACTGTGTGTATATATTGTTGTGGTTGGCATGGAGTGCATCAAGAACGCATATGGAGTGCCAAAGCAAACTCATTCACTCAAAGAAACACAGTTCAAGTAGGCATTCGATAGCTTGGCAAGTCCTGCATATGTATATAGGTAGAGGTACCTCCACATACGAAAGAGACCCTAAGCAGGGATTGGCAGGGTGTCAAAATTACTGAGAGCTATACAGAAGAACCATACTATCCCAATGAGAGATCCTTTTGTTGTTTTCTTCTTAATATTATTATTGTTACAATTTGTTTTCTTTATCTTGGGCTGTGTTTTGTGTTCACACTCTCGCACATTAAGGATCATTAAGTGTTGAAGGAATTACAATTTTTTTATGTAGAATTTGAAAAGGTTTTCGTTCTTTTGGTCTGATTCCAGGGACAGCTCATCCTCGTTCGGGCAGCGGGGCAATTCCTCTTGAAATTAACTTTGGCCTATTATTCCATTAGGCGAATGTAGGTTATATATATAAATACCACTCGACATGTATACCTCTATGCAAGCAGCCCGTGCAACTAATTGAGAATATGTAGAGAAAATCGAAGCACATGCAAGGCGACACGCACAATGCAAAGGAAGAGAGAGAGGTGTGTGAAATTAATTGGTTTATAAATTCCATTGAATTGTGTCTGCGGTATTGAGTGCAATCTGAGTTGATGGCAATCAGTTTTTCCTTTTTGGAGGTAAGATTCTGGACGGATTCTATTTTCATTTCGAATCGGTGAGATTGGTATACAGATGGGAATATTAGGGGAACCAACAAGGAACCGCCAATTTGGTTGGTGCGTTCCTATAGCAGTTTAGATAAAGTAGCGGTATCGGCTTTAAAAATGGCCGCCAATTTGTAGCATGTTGAAGTGGAGGTTATAGTGCGTTGCAGTTTGTGACACACCTACCCTGTAGCTGAAGGGGTTTCGCAAAAGTTATGTCGTCGTCAAGTGCAAGCAATTGCCTGTCGTCGGGGCGCAGCGCATTCTTTTGTGTAAGTTTTTATTTTTGGACGATTAGGCTGCCGCATTATGAAACATCCATTCACAGTCGAAATGCGTCGTCTACGTGAAAGTCGAGACTGGAATTTGTTATTAGTACGGCGCACTGACTTCTTTTCCTGCTTGTCCAAGAACCGAATCCCATTGATGTTGCCGCGAACTTAATAAGCTCAGCGGCCGGACGGAGAATCTTCAGAATATCTGTCTACTAAGTTATGTCATAGTCGGGCAGGCTCATTTTCGTTCGGCTATAAGCCTTAGGGTGTGTCATGTTTCCTAGTGATCAGAAGCTTTTCACGCCACGCTCGGACAATAGACTACTGCGTCTCTTGAGTAGAAAACATGAACGCAATTCGTATCCGAAACACAGCATCGCAGAATTTTATTGTCGCTCTATTCTTGCAGATAATATATAAAGGCTAATTGTCTTCAAAAAGAGTCTCTGTTTAGAGGTTTGGTTTTCGAATTGACAATATTTTTCCAGCGACAACCAATTTCACAACTGGAAAGTTTATTGTTTTGTACTTATTTTAGTTTGTTATATAGGAAACTGACTTTGGAGGATTTTCCTTAGTTGGCAGCACTTTTCCATAATTTGACAGCTGCCATCAGATTTGTGCTCGTTTTTGCTTGTGTCTTAAGGCTTAACTGGAGCCGTCTTTCAATTCGCAGCTAAAATCATTTGACAGTTAGTAGAAGTTGCAAATTTGCAAACAAAAAAGAAAAACTTTGCAAATGAGTTAAAAGTGGTTCAGTTGGAATTGAAATAAAGCAATCTATACCAAATTCCTTGAACCAAACCCAATCACAGGTGGTCAGCGATACCTGCACGATCTTCTCTCTCACGGCTCTTAAATTTCCATACATAACAAGTATAGTCCGACTTGTTACAGTTCTTATCAGAGTAGGTACATCCATCCAAAAAGGACATTGACTTTTAAAAGGATTATAAACGTTCGTGCTTCTACAGGCGAATAGAGAAACTGCTCTTAATCTGCCGGTTGAGGATTGTTCATCATCTACTTGCCCGCACACAGAACGAAAATTCACAGATTCAATCAGTGATAAGCTTCTTTTCTTCTCAGCCTCACCATGGATACATGTTTCTCGTTCACCTGGACCGAGATGGAATATAAGTAACTCCCCCAAGATGAAATCCGATTGATAGGTTATACGCATTCCACTCGAGGTAAATAAAATGAGATTATTTTTCTGTGATGGCGAAGATTAGATTTGCAATAGGTGATGTGTGTGGGTAGGATTATTGTTGTGATTTATCTTCCTTTTTTTTGCCTATTTTTGTGGGAACATTTTTGCGACTTGTAAATATTTTGACGCAGCAATCAAGATTGTACGAAAATTATAAAGAAATCCAACCGCTTTTTTCTAATAAAGAATATGTTTTAGTGGTTGCGGTTAGAAAGAGAGGTGTCTCCTTTCTCGAAGTTCAAGAATAGTATAGAAATTCATTGCAAAGTGTCAAATTGGCATTGGCATACGATATGGCCATCAGATTTCGGAGTGAAGACAATTCAGAGGCTGCGCGATATAGGTTAGGTTGAGGGTAGGCTGAGGTTAGGTTCGTTTGTGAATGGGTTTGTGAAGCAGATTAAAACTACTACGCAGAACGAAATTCCCGTCGCAAAGGCGGTTTAATTTCAGCTATTTACTGAAATGACTTACAACAGAAGGAAACATGAAGAATTGGATGAAAGTCGACCAACTAAGGAAAGTGGAAACATATTCTTTGCCAGTTACACAACAAAAGAAGACTGACTGCGCACCATCTGCACTGTCCCGGTTGCCACCTTTGTCCCTGGTTTTGATTTAAATGAATAGCCTTTGTCAGGTACAACTTAGTTGTTAGATTGGGCTAAAAAGAGTTACAAGTAGAGGCCAATTGATGCGGAAAACTACAGCGGAAAAACCGACCTAAACATTTTCCCTTGAGAAACAGACAATCTATGTCCTGGAGAAATTGCAAGAAGTACCTAATTATCCATCAGAAGCTTCCTTCGGCTGCCAGATATTGCTTTGACTATACTCACTGGATAAATGTGTTAGTCGCTGAGTCTTATATTATATACATTTCCCTCAACCTAAAGTTACGTAAACCTGTCCAGTTTATAATTTTCCTTGGCCGTTTCCCAACAAAACGCGAGTGCTATCTCATCCAAGCCTACATTTCGAATGCCTCTTGAACTGGTAAGAGACTGCTCCACACACTCCTCTTGATGAAAACCGATCACCCTTACAAAATGTCACTCATTGTGCACCCGTAAATTGATTGGGATCATCTCTCAAATTGCAATCGAGGCACAATGCAAGCGACGCTCAATTGATTGCACACACCGCGCAGATATATAAGTAGTTTCCTTCAGTTCCTATTGTCGTTTTGTTAAACTTGTCGAACAAAAGGTATTCCGCGCGTTTTTCCTTTCTATTAAGAATGTATAAAGGACACTTTCAGTTAATTATAGTAATTGTTTACAGATAGGTACTTACCTGTAAGCTGAAAATATTTACAAATATTCCACTGAAAAGGAAAAGTAAAGCTGCTTAATTTTCCAACTCTTCGCACGGCATTATTGATTTTATGCGATAGTATATTCAATAATGCAGACAACTAACAGTTTCCTTTCGAGATAGGATCTTATAGGAAATTTTGGGAAATCAATATCTAAAATTATAACAAAACATTAGCCTCCTTACGGAAGCCATAGGTATACCGGTGAACATTTGCTTTTTGTATTGCGCTCTGAATAATGCAAATGTTTTGAAAACAGTTGCGAATGGAAAGCCGCTTAAGTGTTTCTTTTTGTTACAGCGAAGTTGATCAAAATTTCTGATGAATGTATGTCAATTTATTGTATTTACTTATACCTAATTGTACTCACACCTAATTGTAGTTTATTTTTGTGTTTGCAGGGACACAGCGAATCCACCGTCTTCACAAAACGAAGAACCAGGTGAGTTATTGATTCTTTAAAATACATACAGCAAGTTCTACATACTTCTGCTGCCTACTTTATCAGAGTTTAAGTGGCACTTGGGCCAATATTAGTCTTGCGAGGAAAACTTGCGTAAGCCACCCTTTAACTGGGGCAGATCACGTTTGGGCCATGATCGTCCTAGCAATATCGTTTTTGACAACCACTTGTATAATATGCTTACTCTTACTTACACATGTTACTTTGGCTCTGAGTTGCTAGTTTTAGAAGTCTAACCGTCCCGACGATATTTGTCCTCTCATTATCTTGATTGAAAATTCAAGCTCCTCTTAACTGTCGAAGAAAAGGTCCCTTCCTACTTTGTCCTTTTAAACTGGGTAGATTATAGTGTTCTTTTACAACTCAAGTCATTTGTGCTGCACTTTTTTTCTAAAACTCACGGCTAGGTTCTAAAACCTTTCCAAATCCGGATACCTACCTAATGGGAACCTATTCATTTGCCAGTAAGTATAGGTCGGTAGGACGTCCGCTCCAAAGGTATTGACGCAATACGTGGATTTGTTGAGATGAATTGTAACCATTAATTTTCTTCATTTGACAAGCACACGGAATCGTTTTATATGCTAACGCTAGCTGCGGGCTCATTTTCAGTAAAAATGAAATGACAACTTTCCCATTACCTCCTCCTCTCCTATGCCCACCTGCCTACAGGGCAGCTTTGCCCGTGTATCGATTGCTCTCAAATGACACTTACTTTCAGAGGCAAATTGTTGTTAAATGACAAGTTATTCACGCTCGCACACAACTATTCTTTTTTCAAACACATAATCGCTGAAATATCCCCTGCCAGTGAAAATAAAGTCTCATTTTACATGCAAAACGTGTGTACTTACTTATATACCTATCCGTCAAATAATAAACTCCAAACTCCCACTTTTAGAGCCTCTTACGAGGCGGCGAGTTTTGGTTTGGTTAGATTTAGCTGTAGGTTCGTGGGTACACCTATCTAGGTACATAGTTGCCCCTAATCTTCTCTAATATCGACCGCAGACATTATTTGACATTTCGAATCGCTTTCGCTTCAGCACACAGCCATGAACGCGCCCCGCGTACCATACCAATTAAAGGCGATACAGCACAGCAGCTGCTTTGCTGTCGTTATCCTCTGTAATTCCATGACAAGCTCAGCAATCATCAGTCAAAAAAGTAGGAGGGGTCTCTGAATATTCCATTTTCTTCGACGTGTACCTACCACCACCAGCAAACTACCTACCAACTGAACTCAACCACCACCAACCAAGTTATGAAGAGCAAGTTTTCGCTTTGTTTCTTTGGTTCGTCCCACTTTTTGTGTGTTGTTTTTGTTTCCCTCAGAAAGATAAAAAGGACTCAAGATGCATACAAAGTAAGAAACAAAAAAAAAAAAAAAACAGCCAAAAGCAGGGTATACAGTATACACAAACAGCAACAAACAACAACGAGCCATAAGAAGAATAATGTTTACTACTCTCAGTGATTTAGCCAACTGAGGCAGCAAACCATGCAAACGACAGAGACACACAATCCAGTCATCTACGGCAACGACAGCAAGAACCAGAAAGGGAGTGTAGCTTACTTTCCAGAGGAATACCAACAATCAGCGAACGAAATAAGTAACTACCCTGCTGCCGTTACCCACTCCTCCCTGGTCGACAAGCAGCTCAGGCAGGAAAAAGTCCTAGCTCCATCGCATTCACTCCATATGCCGGAGTGTTGCGCTCTCACTCGCTATTCTTGGAATTTTACACCCCTCCCACGGAACAGGGTGTATCGTTTTTACTTGTTTTGTTTGTATACACATGATGTTGTTATTCCACAAACTCCGCTGCATATTGGTTGCTGCTTGTGACCTGAAATTTGTTGTTGCCTTGTTGATGTGATGTTGTTACGATAAACATTCGTTCAAATTGACGACAATAGGGATATACACAGCGTCGCGTCAGTTACCCCCGTGTATATACCTAGTAGACCTCGACTGAGAGTGTATTTCGAGTTGGATTTGTTTTGTTTTTCTTGTATTTATGCGGTGTATATTCAATAAATGTTCATTCGGTGCCAGTCACATAGTTTTGTAGGCTGGCTCCTGGCTCAATCGGTCCGGCTATTTGGCTCAGTACCATCGCATCGTCCATCAGTTGCGTCGGCTATACAGCGCGCGCGACTTAACTAACAACAAAAAAATAAAAATAAAAATAAAAAATACCATTCATCAGTGTGTTGCACATCAATTACAATATTGATGACAGTGTGTTCAGTGATCCAGTGTTGACAAGAATTAAATAAAAAAAAATACAAAATACAAATACCTAACCTAATCGTTGGTGTTGCAAAAATAATAAAATTGAATAGGCCTACCTAGTTTAATGCTTTACTTACCGTTGTGTCCGACTGTGGGCCGCGGTACCATTTTATAGATGAACGGCATCAACAATGAATTCAAGTGCATCCACGGCCATCGGTGAATTGATTTTGAAAACCGAAGAGTACGATATTGACGGTCCAACGCCGTCGGCTTTTATCAAGTCAGTGGTCTCGTCGTCATCGTCGTTGTCGCTGTCCAGCAATAGGCTACTCAACGTGAATTTTAACAACAATTTAACGGTAAATTGTACGAAAATCCCAAACAACAACAACAATTCGAATAGTCTGTCGCCGAAATTGGAGTCGTATTGTCTGGCGACATCGTCATCATCCTCACCAACAGCAGATAGGATGCCCATACCGACCGCAGCCGAAATGCAAGGCACCGCGATTGCGGGAACAACACCGGGACAGCATTCCATGTCGCCGTCGCTGCCACCACCACCGCCGCCACCGCCGGCGGCAGCATCACAGCAACAAATTCCAAATGGAAGCAGCGAACAGCTGTTAAGCACCCGAAGGATGACTTCGATTTTGGGTGGCTATGGGCTTGTGCCGCCGGGTATTCTAGGACCGCTCGACCACTACCGACTGCAGTTGTACAGCTACGCGATGAATGTGGAACGCCTACGAGGCTGTGGAGCACCTCAACAGTACCCCGGCGGACCGCTGTACCCGTCGGGCTATCCTGGCTCGCCGGGTGGACCAGTCGGCAACGGACCATATGCGCCAACGCGGTTCGCCCTGTCGATGGGCCTGTTCCCCAATCGAATGTTTCAACCGGAAGAACCCAAACCGCAGCACAGCTACATCGGCCTCATAGCGATGGCCATCCTTAGTTCGCCAGACTCCAAGCTAGTCCTCTCGGATATCTACCAGTATATTTTGGACAACTATCCGTATTTCCGCAGTCGTGGCCCCGGTTGGCGGAACTCAATTCGACACAATCTGTCGTTGAACGACTGCTTCATCAAGGCAGGGCGAAGCGCCAACGGCAAGGGCCACTACTGGGCCATCCATCCGGCGAACATGGATGACTTTAGGAAAGGCGACTTTCGCCGCCGCAAAGCTCAGCGAAAGGTACGCAAGCACATGGGGCTGGCTGTCGACGACGAGGGTACCGATTCGCCGAGTCCGCCCCCACTAGCGGTCACTCCGCCACCGATGGCGCCTCCACCGCACCCCGGCGTGCTGCTAGTGGGCTCACCGTACCCCAACCATCATCACATCAACCACCAGCACTATCCAAGTCCACTGTCATCGGTTGTTATCGGTGGCGCCAATGAAACATCATCGACAACAACTGCCGCCGGCGTAATCGCCAATTTGTATTCCCAAACGAGAAAACGGCAATTCGATGTGGCTTCACTACTGGCACCTGACGACACACCAACAGACTACAACCATCATCACCCACAATCGCCATACAAGGGCCACCTGCCGCTGATGAGTAAACAGCGTATCACGCTCACCGAAGACGAAGACATCGATGTGGTTGCCAGCGATGTTGACGAGGAGCAAGAGCACATCCTACGCGTAGAGCCAGAGCCGTACTACCATCGGCACTCCAACAGCCACCAACAGCCATCAGACGGAGCAAGCAACAATTCGCACCCGTCGTTCACGCCACCACCTCTAGAGTCAAACAGCCGGCATCATTACCAGACGTCCAGCCCAGTTTGCCAAAACGATTCCTCCTCCGATCTACCACCTCAGCAAAACAGCAACAATCTGATTCCCACCGTCACTACCAATTGGCAGGGTCTAATGCAACACTGGCCCAACGAATTCGGCACCGCGGCTGCAGCAGCGGCAGCAGCCGCTATGGATCCCCGTATATTTGGCCGCTACTACAGCCAGTATATGGCAGCGGCGGCAGCACGCCGTGTCGCCAGCGTATTTCCACCGGCAGCAGTAGCAGCGGCGGCAGCAGCTGCTGTCATCGGACAGCATCAAAATACCGCAACAAAGCAACAGCAGCAGCAGCAGCAGCAGCAGCAGCAACAGCAGTCAGCACATCAGCACTCCTCGTTACAGCAAAAGCAGCAGCATCAGCAGCAGTCCTATGAATGTTAATACTTTAAAGTATGTTTAGTTGGTATGAATTCGAATTGATGCTCTCCCTATATTTTTTTTTTTTTTTGCATAACATATAAATTAAAAAGTAGCCATTCAGCTATGGCGTAGTTTTTACAGTATTCTAGTTTTTGACAGATAGTTTACAAACGCCATTCGACTGTCAATTGGTTTAGTGTAGTTTTGGTTTGATTATTTGCACAGGCATTGATTTTGTTACAAATGTCAAATTTGACGGATTTCTTACATAGCCTCGCACATACTTGAAGTTTGACGTATTTCTAAAAATTGTTGGAATTCATTTTTGACCAAGACAAATATCTGTCACATTCAACTTTGGAAAAAGTTTGACACTTATAGCTATGCCAATGAACTTTAACTTGGCAGAAAAAAATTTTTAATTTCTTAATTATCTTTGAAATTATTATCTCGTGTGTCATAATACATTTGAAGTTCTGCACTAAATCTCAATAGTTGATTTGTAACGAGTCATCTTTGTCACCTGCACTGTAAATTAGAGAGAGAATTTACATGCAATTTTGACGCTGACATTTTGAAAATGGATAGTAAAATATTGGCAGTTTTACAAAGACGTTTCAATGCACCAAAGCTTGGGAGACCTTTTGCGTGGAACATTGTGTATACTCACTGGGTGATTTTGGAGCGACGACAGTGTTTTCTTTGAAAGTAAGAAAACGTTACATTGTCAACGGAAAGCGCTTTATGCATTGGCATGCTAACCGATGATTTGGTGGGTTGAAAGAGAGTTAAAGTTTAAGTAAGTAAGCCATAATTGATGTCTTGTAAAGAAAACTGAACAGCAGCTGAGCAGCTGAGCAGCTGCTTCGCAAAACTCTCTTTGAATGGACCGTGGCTATAATTTTGAAAGGGTGTGCTCCATTCTAATCTTGAAGATCCATTTTCTCTCGCAATTACCGCCGCGTTATTTTCCTAGTGGCCTCCCTGGATTTGCCTACAATTATTCTGCGTTTGAATGTTGGCAAGTCCGCAACGTTATTATACTATTTCTGACTGTTTTTGGTTGGTCCTGCGTAAGGTTTCTCCAGCTCCCAATTGCGTGATTTTCTATACACAAAGCTCGACGGCAACAATTTTTCTTATCGCGCTAAATCTGTGTGCTCTGTTTTTTTTAAATGAAACCATATTCATTTTTACACCAGGATATATTCTTTGGCGATCGAACCCACCAATTTCTATGTAGCTTGATTTTTGTTTATTTTATTAATTTTTCGCTACGTATTCAAACGACTCCAAAAGGAGGATTTTCCCTGATTGCCGTTTATATAAAAGTGAGCAAGATTCATCAGTTATTTCGGGCGAGAATATAAAGCAATCCTGTTGGACCTTGGGCGGATAGATACTTCTATTTAAGTGAGGAATAGAAATTGAGATGCGAGGCAACCGTTCTTTGATCGAACTGTCAGACATAGCCGCAAGTGCGACGGGAACTTGACTCTGAAAATCGCAAAATATCACTGAGACAGCTATGGATCCATTTGTAAGTTTTCCCTAGAGTTTGGGGAAAAAAATTGCCCAGAACGTGTTTTTGAGGTTATTGTCTGGTTTTTGACAGATTTTCGCTCAATATTTTAAATTTAACCAACGAACAGTTCTACTTTTCGTTTCATAAGGCTGTTCTTAACCTTTTAGTACACGTTTTCGCACCTATTTCTCAGGTGGGACAGAATAACGAAAATT
Source organism: Cheilosia grossa (assembly GCA_963082955.1). Lineage (NCBI taxonomy): Eukaryota > Metazoa > Arthropoda > Insecta > Diptera > Syrphidae > Cheilosia > Cheilosia grossa. The sequence continues at coordinate 4,610,836 of OY720149.1, read as the reverse complement.
GCCAAAATCAACTGCTTTTCGCTGCTAATTCTAGTTGACTTGTCAAGTAGGGCCCCGTTTCATGGAGTATATAGTAAATATTTATTCACTGAGTTGAGCGCCCAGCCCATAGAATCCGTTGCATACTCCGCGTCGACGGATTGCCGTGTTCGCCGGAACGAGCAGTCCCATAGAATCCGTCTCATACGGTGACATACCTACAGTGCCTCTATCCTTATTTGTCCCAATAAACGTGGTAATTTTTCCCTTTCCACGGTACTCAAATTCCTTTTTGTGAAAAAAGTCGAAAATTCATGTTATACTTAAATCACAGTAAATAACCTTTGGTATAAAAATCGCAGTTTGTTAATTACCTTTTTGTACTAGAACATTTTGGTAGTCAAAAATCTTGCTAAAAGGCGATTTAAATACTTTTTTTTCTATGTAAATTAATTTTGTGATTATCATGGTGGAGTGAAGGTATATATTTTGATGAAAAAAAGCAAAATCCAGATTCGCAAAAGTGCTCTGAAATCGGAAAAAGATTGCTTATTTTGTACCAAACGAACATAAAAATTGCCCTGAGAGCAAGAAAAGTGCTCTGAGATCGCCCAATCGAATACCGCGTAAGATTCCCAAAAAAAAAGGAAGAAATATCACCATATAAGAGAACTGCTGTCAGCCGATGACAGTTTCTGTCACGCTCTCAATATTACCACTAGAGAAAAGGCTTCCTCTCACGATGTGCCAAGTGCGACCTGTCAACGGGTGCGACGAACAGAAAACTAGAAAGTTATCCTCCTTTATCTTTCGCATCCGGCACGTGCGCTGCTTATGGGTTCGGTGACCATTTTTGCAGATGCAAAAAAGAGGACAATCTTTAATTAACGTACACAAGTTTTGAAACTAACGTTATTTTTTCCAAATATTTGTACTTCAGATTACATCAATCAGTTCAGTTTTTAAAACCAAACAAAAAATATTAAATAGGTACATACATAATAAGTACTTAATTTAAAAGTTTAACCAGTACTATCTACATTTTGTGTTTAAGTAATTTAGTACTGAAGAAAGTGCTTTACTGTCTAGATCACAGAAAAAAAGGTTTCTTAGAAAAAAAGGGCATTAATAGGACAATTTAGTAAAAAGAGGACAAATTACTGTCCTCGTTTTTAAAAAAAAAAAAAAAAGGAAACGATATCGAAAAAGAGGATTGTCCTCTAAAAAAGAGGACGGATGGTCACCGTACTTATGGTACACCTTCCATTAGCTACTGATAACGTTGCCGCAACGGACGCGACGGATTCCATGGAATGGGCCCTTTACTTTAGCACACGCAGCTGCTACGAATGACGCTTTTTGAGTGGTATATTTATTAGGGCAGCCATTATGTTAAATGTTTTATTGGTTAACAACAAGATGTATGAAACTCGCTAGCGTTGTTTGGTTTTGAAAAGTTGCCTTAGATTATTTCTGTCGAGTCCTAACAACGAGTACTTGCAACAGTGTCCGGAAGTCTATTTGAAATTGCAAATGTTGACTGAGCAGGAAGATTTATTAGAGTTGAATGCTGACGGACTTATGTCCCTCGGGAATGCACTTCGCTCTGAAATCCAAAGGATCTGGAAAGCACTGCTTCTAATTGAATTCACAGTTAGCAAATCTTCGGCTGCTACATAACGTACATAAATTCCACACCTGTGTAATGCCCTAGTTAGCGAAATTTTCTTTTTTTGACCACTTCAACCTAATGGTTGAACTCAATTTTGGTCTTAAAATGTTGCTTATGAATTATAAAGTTAGTTTATAAAACAAATAAGCAAATGATCTATGAATTTTCTAGAAAAATATTTTATTCATTTTTCCGTACGAAAAACTTTTTGTGATCGAATTCTCATTTAATTCCACAAGAAAAAAAAACAAATCATTCCACTGAAATGTTTCATTTCTTTACTGTTCCATATGTCAGGAATTTTTTCCTGATGGATTCCCATCAGGGATTGAAAATTCCATTTTCGATTTGTACTAAGAACTGTTTTAAGATTGTACTGAAACGGAGCCAATTGTAAGGAAAACTATTGTTCATGTAAAAAAGTGAATTTGAAATATTTTACTTTCCAAAACATGAACATAAATAAATTAACGGAACATCAACATAAATAAACATTAATGACTTCATAAAAAAAAACTATACTTACCTACAAACAAAAATTTTTTATATATTAATCTATGAGCTCTTCAGGCTTAATACTCTCATTTTGAACCAGAAACTGATAAGAGTTTTTCCCCCAGAAACATTTGGAATTACAATAGACACAACGTTTGATTTTTCGGTCAACATCTTCTTCAAGATATGGGTATTTTGCTTTCCATTCAGGCTCAAATTTAACATCGTTTGAACAGGAGGGAACACTTTTGGAAACAGTTACCAACCTACACAAGCTAAAGGGTTTTTCAATAAGAGCGCTACAAAAGTTTTTTTTAAAACAAAACAAAAACGGTTTTTGATATCAATGAAATTCTTTATTCCTGTGAAAGTACGTTCGATGCCATTATGTATGGAAGTCGATTTATTCTGCATGGCCACCACGGGCACGCTTGCAGAAGTCCAGACGCTGAACCCAATTTTCGACGGTTTTCAAGCATAAATCGGCCGATACTGCTGCAATTTCACGTTCGATATTCGTATGAGGTTCATCAATCGTCGCTGGCTTGTTGGCATAGACCATAGACTTGACGTAGCCCCACAGTAAATAGTCTAACGGCGTCAAATCGCACGACCGAGGCGGCCAAGCGACTGGACCATTTCGTGAGATAACACGTTCTCCAAACTTGGTTTCCAATAAATTGATTGTGACATTCGCTGTCTGGCTTGTGGCGCCGTCCTGTTGGAACCACATGTCCTCCAAGTCCATATCATCCAATTGGGGCCAAAAAAAATTCCGGTTATCATTGAACGGTAGCGATTCCCATTCACAGTAACGTGCAGGTCTTGATCACCGCGGAAGAAGTATGGCCCAATGACGCCGCCGGCCCATAAACCACACCAAACCGTAATTTTTTCGGGATGCAATGATGACTCATGGAGTACGTGTGGATTTCTGCCTGACCAATACTGCATATTTTGTTTATTGACGAAGCCATTCAGCCAGAAATGATGACGACCATAAATTGGACGTAGCGCTCTACTTTTGTAGCGTCCCTTTTGAAAAACCCTTTGTTAATGTGGTATTCGTTTGGGCTTCTTCAGATTTGCCCTCAGATTTCAGATTTCGTGTGCCTAATCGAACATAAAAACGCTCTTCCTCTTTTTTTATGTTGATATTCGTGCGACTTGAATATGTGTAGTCTTCGACACTTTTCTACGCGCTTTCCATTCACTGGTTAAATTTTATATTAAAACATTCGAAATTTTCGTCCCGATTGATTTCTAAATATTTGCACACAAATAATTTATGAAAATAGATTCAACCGATGCACTGCCTTTCTTAGCTTTAGAAAAAATTCACGAAAATGTAAACAAACTCCACCAGTTGTCAAACTCAAATGCACTTTTTTGGTAAATCTGAAAAAATATCTAGATTCACAAAAGTGCTCTGAAATCTGAAAATGATTGCTTTTTTTTTGTACCAAACGAACATAAAAATTGCTCTGAGAGCGCCCAATCGAATACCACATAACTCATCAACAGATTCTTGTCGTTGTCGTTGATCCGATTCATTATTTGAAAAGTAAAATCCAGTCAACGTTTTGTGTAAAACTTAAAACAAATATTTCGTTAATTGATTTGATTTTATATTTTTGGACAAATACAAATTGCAAGATAATTTGAAAGATGCAGATCGATAAATTGTATCGAATTAAGTCAAATCGTAATTTTGTAGTCGAGCAAACTCATTTGTATCGAATTCGATACGATTGTATCGACTTTTCCATCCCTGATTCCCTCAGTGGTGGTTGTTTTCGTAGGGAAAATGTAATCTGACAGAATTTTTGCTATAACCGCCGAAACGTAAAAAAAAATCATTTTCACACTGTTCCAACTTTTTCGGTTGCATTTTACGTATGGCTTTAACTAGGGCCTTAAACGCTTCTTTTTGTCCAATTGGAAAGGTCATTACTATTTCTGTCTTTCTTCTAGGTCTCCAGCTAGTAAGAAAAAGGCATTTGAAATATACAGTTAGGTATAACCAACTAGAACTGAAACAAACAGGGATGTGGTTCTACTCTCAACTCTTGCAAGCGAAAACGGAACTTGAGAAGTACCTACTATCTAATTCGGTATAATATACACATAAAGGGTGGTTAAGTTTTAAGGGCCGATGTTGATTTTGAAGAAAACATATTATTTAGGAAACTATTTCTTTTTATTATGATAATACCGCGACCTCGGCGGCACACCTCATTCCGATGGTTTAAATTTTCGATGACGCTGAGGCATAATTGAGGTTCTATGGCGTTAATGTGCCGAATTATATCATCATTTAGCTCTTGAATTGTTGCTGGCTTATAGGGCCATAAAAAGTTCGTTATCATCTCACGATAGCGAACACCATTCACAGTAAAATACGGTCCGATGATGCCGCCAGCCCATAAACCGCACCAAACAGTCACTCTTTCTGGGTGCATTGGTTTTTCGACAATCACTCTTGGATTATCATTCGCCCAAATGCGCGGCAATTCTGCTTATTGACGAATCCATTGAGGTGAAAATGTGACGATTAAATTGACCGAAAAAATCACGAAGTGCACGATATGCATATTGATTTGAACCCCCATTTTCATAATAAGCCTGAATAACTTTAACGCGTTGCTCGATTGTGTATCTTTCCATGGTTCGAATTGAGTTAGTCTCAAATCGAGAAATGTCAAATGAAATGCAGAAAAAAAATTGACGTTTAGCTGTGGTTCACATTCATAATCGGCCCTTAAAATTGAACCACCCTTTACTTCTTCTTCAAGTCTTCTCCCACAGTTGCATTAAACAGTTTACTCCCAAATTTGAACGCGAACAGCTTGGTTCGCACTTAAATGCCAACCACATTCAATATGCAACAAGCCAACGAACGATTTTGTAAATCATCAAATAAAACAAAAAGTAAACCAATTCGCAGCATTTATATTATTTATGGTATTTTAAGTGTTTATAATTTTATCCGCTCACTTGGGCACTTGTGTTAAGAAAAAATTAAATAACTTATCAAATTACCTGTTGTACCTGCGTTAAATATTTATTTTCGAACTCAGTCATCTAGCATCTACGAACTATATCAGGAATTGTGCTATACAAATAACAAGTTTGTTAATAAAATAAAGAAGAAACGAGCGTAATTAACATTAATGTATATTTATAATTATTATTATGTAATTTTTCGTAAAACTAAGTTATGTTCATTAGATAAACTATATGTCATTATAAATATAGAAAATAAACTAGCCTATAATACAATAAATTGTCTAATTGTTTATGTGCGAATTTAAATTAACAAACAAAGAAAATAAATTAAATAGATAATGTGTTTTAGATGTACTTTATATACATTCCAACCGTAAACCAAGAAGCAATAAGATCACCTAATTATAATGAAATCCCAAAAGAAAAAGAAAACAAATAAATAATAACATTTAACAAAGTTGTCGGTTTATGGATTTATTTTCTTTTGTGTTTCTCAGCCACCAAGCAAGCCATAAAAGAAGCGAAACTTCATGAAACTTGGTAAAAATATAAGATATCCAAGACCTTATAATCTCGTATACATTTTCAGCCGACTGCTGTCCAAATGATAGACCAAATCTAACAACTAAGTGCAAGTTTGTGAGCTTCATTCTCAGCAAATGTAATGAAAACTGACGATAACTAACAAAAAATGGACCAGAAAATAATTTATAGCAACCATACAAATTTCAAACACGATATTGACCAGACGATCACTGTCCAACGTGATCTGCCCTCAGCGTTCCTCTTTTCTGTATAATAATTTCGATAGATAACAAATGCTGCCATCACTGTTAGGAACACTGTCCTATCAAGCCCATCCCCATGTGAATTCTCATAAGAACTCGGCACACTTATGCAAAGCCAGCCAAGTGCCCATGGCTGTAGTGCGGACACTAGATGCGGCGTCGGTAATTCGCGGATGCATTGTGGAACTGCAAACCATTCCGTCGGAGTTAATAGCCCACCACGCGCTTTACTTCCTTGAGACTTGGCTTCGAAGCTATTGAATTACTTCCCCTTCACTTATCAAATTGTTCATCTCTTTGCGTCAGATCTATTACTTGAATCTGGGCTGAATGTGTCTTCCAAGGCAAACACATAACCTAGAAATGAATGCATCTCAGCCAAACCCACACGCACCTCGTTGAAAGAAAAACAGTTACCGCTTAGGTAGTAATAATTATTAATTTATTTTATTTCCAAACTTCTTTCTTTTGCAATCTGTATACCTACTGTATGAACTTTTTGTAAAACGAAAAGTCAAATAAATCCTAAACTATTTCGGTCGGTTTATTTGTGTGTGTGCTCCGCCCCAACACAATACTCTCTTCTATACTTGTAAATAGTTTTTGTGTACATTTATGTGCATATATGTGTATAAAATAAGTTATGAGTTTAAACATCAAGGCAACTGGAAACAGTATTCTTAACAGCATCACGGGCCCAGGGAATGTAGGACAACGAATACCAAGTCATGGCCAAGGATTGTACAATGACGAGAATTAATGTGAGACCCGCTTTGTGTAACTAAAAACGAAACAAAAGTTATAAAGCAACCAAAAACAACAAAACATCAGCAGGCATTCTAATTGAAAAAAAAAAAACAAGACAAAATATTTACCACGCAAGCTGCTATAATTGTTAAAACAAATGTCACTACGACTATACAAGTGGCAATGAGTCTATTGGGATCAAACATTTTCTTTAGTTGATTGAATGGTCCCATCAGGAAACAAGTACTAAACAACAAAACAAAATTCAAAATATAATATCTACAACTGAAAACGAAAGAGGAAAACGTTTCCTGTTTCACTTACCTTGCCATCGACAGGATATTTCCGAGTGTGTAGAAGACCGCAAAGAGAACTATGCCACGCGGCAAGAAGAGTGCTAAGGAGCCAAGGAATGACAGCAGAATTCCAATAACGAAACAAATGCAGAAGCCTTTGATGCGCGTCGACCAGCTCAATGTTGACGCTTCATTTATCTGCAAATTTCAGATAAATTGAATATCAAAAGTTCTGTCAACAACTGTAGGTCGCAGAGCAATAGATTGGTAGCTACACCAAGTACCGTTTGAGCCCGAGTCATTTAAATCATTATAAGTCGAAGTGTTTGCTGATGATTATAAAGGGTAACTTCTTCCTTCTTGCACAATATGTTTGTGTAGAAGCAACTCGCAGTTCATTCATTTTTGCACCACAATATCTGGATACGCCCACTGAAAATTGAAACATGAAAGCGAATAACTCCAATAAGGTGTGTTCGGCTACCTCGTCTTCTCTTTCTAGGGGTACCCAGTACCCAGTACTCATTTGTATTAATCAGAGTCGAAGCTCAAGTAACGTGTCAACGGTAAAGTGGTCAACTCGTGTTAACAAATATTAGTCATCACTGATTAATCATAGCTGACAAGTTAATATTAATTTAAACCGTACGTGCTACCGCAAGAGACCAGTCCTGTGGGATTATAGCCCGACTTTCGATACAATGTCTGTCTGGCAAAATGTCCGACAAAGCTGGATTTATAGAACAGCAAACATCTCAACAGCTGATGCAAAACATATTTGAACTTGTGCATTTTAGTGAACACATCGATTTGATTCGATATATGCACTTACTTGGGAAATGATACTGCTTTCCTCGTCGGCAGTTCTGTCTTCCCCGCTTAGAACCCTTCGAAGTTTGTCCATATCTGAACAGTGCGAATGTTTCAATTTTCAACAAAAGAATTGTCGTGTCTTATATATTCATGTGCAACTATCACAATAATAAAATGTTAAACTTAATAAATTAGAATCTGTGCAAAACTTCTAGAAAACGAAAACAAAAATACAAGAGTGCAACAAATGATATCAGATGACAGCCAGCACTTTGACACATTCGCAGATTTCGCTGAGCAATGTACTAGATTCTTCATTCAGTTTAAAGGGATGACCTATATGTATGAAAGATTAATTTGGTGACGTCATTGGGCCTTGCAAATAAGCATTTATTATTATGTTGATATATATATGTCAGTCGGTTGAGCCTATAGATTAGAGTGTAGACTATAGTTAGCTGCAATTGAAAATGCCCATTTTATCATTATAAACCTAACACTGATGTTTTTTTTGCATTCCGGCTTAAAGTTATCCTTTTATTTATTTTCAGAAAATAGCGGCAAACCCAAGCTGTATCAATAAACCTAAAAATGACTGCGTTTTTCGTTTAAACAAAATAACATTGTCAAATAAATAATAAATGTTGATACAAAAATTTCTTCGCTCTTTTTCCACCTGACTTTTGTATTTTATTCACATACTGGATGCGAGAAGTAAATAATTTCTAATTATCGCCTTAAATTAAAACTCACAAGGAATCTACCTTACTTTCTGAAACAAAATGGCCACCCTCCTTTCCGAACCTGAAAATCGCTTTGAGCATGGAACCTGCATGGAACTATCATTATGATGTTATGCTATCGTAAATTCCATTGTCACATTACGTCGTTTAAAGAAAACTTGTTCAAAATCTATTGACAAGAAGAAGCATCACTTTTCTATTCGTTATGCTGAAAGAACTGCATACCAAAGTAAGAAGCATGACGTCACCACATTATTAAGCCGAAAACCGTTGAAATCCGTCAAAAATACTAGTTGCTCAGAAATTACAGCAGGTGTCCCACTTCGGATAATAAATCCCATTGGAAATTGTAATAGATTTGTCGCACTGACACGGGTGCTGATCTTAGATGGCGATGCAAAAATAAATTCATTGTACCATATCTAGTACATTTAAGCAGGTGAGTGTCCGAGTTGCCATGTCAATGACAGACTGTCATAATTCATTTCATGTATAACAGCTACAATCTCTGTTCGCCTGGTATTTCAAAGCAATTACGTTCGATTCTATTGCTTTTGACAGTTAGTTGCTTACATGCATCCAAGAACCACCCATACATGCAGGCTGGCAATTTATTTTTGCATTGTGTGCATGATGAAAAAATGGGATACCAGCTGTAATTTCTAGGCGACTAGTATTTTTTCACAGATTACGATGGATTTCGGCTTAATAATGTTGTGACGTCTTCTTACAGCATGACAGATAGCTTGTTAGTAGGTTAGGAAAATTGCAATTTGTACCCAATAGCAAAGGAATTGTCGCTTACGAATGCTTACTAATGTGGTATTCGATTGCGCTTCTTCAGATTTGCTCTCATTCAAATAAAAAAATTAAACATATATATATTTTGTACAAACATTTATTTATAAATTTCGCTATCACAAAGTGATTCCGATTATGTTGACTACAAATTTTATCATCGAGACTATAAAGTACCTGTGCAAGAACTCCCCGACGGATTTTGTCCGAAAGAGCAATTCAAAAAATGTGAGCTCTTGGAAAATACTACGGAGGAACTAAATTCGTGTCTGAATGTCGAAAGTAAGCGCGGCTGCATTGTGCACATGACATTACGAGTAGCAAGGAGTACACATTTTTCGAAAGCGACTAGAGACTGTGTTCCAGTAGATCTTCAACATCATGAAAGACATTTAAAACCAGAGACAATACAATACAGTATTGTCTCTGTTTAAAACGGCGACCTTCAACCACTTACAGTGAAACGCGTCCATTCCCCTAACCTTTTTGGGAGAGCCAACAAATGGAAGTATTTTATAAACAGCACTCCAAGAGCGCATGCACCATTTAAACGGGGTATTCGCCAGTATTCCGAAAGAAGTGCAGACGTAGACGTCTTCAATCGAATATTTTCCGTTCTTTGACAGAGTCCCTATGAAGTTCTGAAAAAAACTATTTTAATTTAAAGAGAAGAATATTGCTGTAAGCCGTCCAAGCACTTGACCAACTCGACAGAATTGAAAATCATGAACGAAAAACGTCCGATTGTAACAAAAAGGAGTGCTGCAGTTTTCCAATCTGTAACGCTAAAGCTGTGACAAAACGAAAAGGGAATAAATTCACAGTGGTAAAGTATGAACGGACAAGCAGGACCGGACCCTATATTAAGAACAAACATTTAGTGTATACGAAGGGAAATAAAACGAACTAATTTTATAAGAAAATGAAAAGCCGAAGTGTGTCTATTATTTAAATGTCGGTTCACAGATTGCAGGCGGGAGGATTTGCTGTTTGAAAGGAGATACGAATTTTAACAAACGACGTAAGTATTTTGTGTATTAGCTTAGTGAGAAAAAACACTAAATACAATGGGCGTGGTATACACTTTCGCTTTCATCCTTGGGCTGTTTTACTTACAAAACCACTTCGTAATGGCGTCCTTTGAAAACTTATTGTTTCCGTTCTCAAATGAGTACAGAGACGAGTTCACGTAAGCAACTCATTAACGTTAAAAATTGTTTTGTTCGACAGCCGGTAGGCGGAAGTTGGAACTTTTGTTTTAACAGCATAGAAGCGAATCAATGTCGCATATAGCACAAAAATCGTGCGGGCGAAAATTGTCTTTTCTATAGAGAGCGGACAGACAGCTACAGTTGGTGTGATAGGCTGAAAAACGACGAGGGTTAGAAAGCAACAGTTTACGAGCGACTATTTTTACCACGAAATCAAAGTAACCGATGTGGAAGATACGTCGTTTCAGCAGGACTTTCCATAGATCGCGTGCTCTGCTTTATCCAATGTTCGTCGAATATGTAAAAGAAAAATACCCAAATATCAATTGCATGTGCTTTTGAAAAACATATATAATATATATATAATTTTGTATAAATTTTACTGAAGTAAAAGAGAACCTAATTTCAAATATATAACAGAGAAGAAAAGATTATTGTTCACTCTACATGAGAGATTGTCAGAGTCCACTGACTGGGTCCGTTTCGGCTTGAGCTGGCGAAATCTGTATCAGCTATCGTTTGCAAGGCGAATACATAACCTTTAACTAGATAAAAAAATAAGTTGAGCTTTATATCTACAGTCCTGCTAACCACATATGTAGCTCTAATAGTTGCTGTACATATTCCTATTGTAAGCAGGTCTTCTTAAGAATACACTTTAGTTAAATAGTTACAACTACACGCATGTATTAAAATTATAATTCAGTCGTTAATGGATGTTAACGGTTCGTTAATGTGGCACTTCTTGTTTGCACCTCTGTCTAGGAGGTGTTCTTCGAGATGGTAGCTGTGTTAGCGTCTTTTTGGCGGAACTTTGTCGAGTACTTGTAGAAGTCAGACATTTCGAAGGGTTTCGTCACCTCTTTGTAGGGAAGGAAGGTGGCTTGCTGCACCACCGTCATGTTCTTGGGCGATTCGATCCGAATGTCTGGTGAGGTGGCTGCTGTAGCCGACGTTTGAGGCGACAGCTGTGGGCCAGGATTTATGATGAGCGAATTTGGAGGAATTGCCTTTTGCATGTTGTTCTTGGTGATGGCCTGGCTCGGATTGCAAAGCCTAGAGGGCTGCGTTGCTACTGATGTTGCATAGCGAATGGTGCCAACAAAATCATCGCCATTTATCGAAGCTGCACAATGCTGTCGCTGTATCGTAGGACTAAATTTTGCTAAAGTGGATGGCTGCTGTGATGTTGAACTAGGTGCTGGTTTTAATGGTTTTTGCTGATGAATTTGTGGGGCGTGCTGTTGCTGCAGCAGCTTGTGCGGCAAAGTCATTTCCGTGTGATAGTGATTGTGATGATATGGTTGTTGTGGTTGTTGTTGTTGCTGCTGCTGCTGTTGTTGTTGTTGTTGTTGCTGTTGTTGTTGTTGTTGCTGTTGCTGCTGTGGCAAGGGTTGCATATGGAAATTATGTTGGAGATAGGGATCAACATTCAAAAACGAAGTTGAGTGGCTCAGGTGGTTGGCGTCGTCGTCCAGTTTTGTCTTTGGTGCTCTGTAACTGCCGCTAGACATGGACTGCGACGAAAGCTTTGTTCGTTCTCGGTAGCTTTGTTTGTGATGTGGATGCGAGTGATGGGTAAGTGTACGCGTCGGCGGACGAGATGTAACTACGGGCATTAATAGAGTGCCGCCACCTGAAGCTGGCGCTGGCGATGGTGTCAGCTTTCCACTTGCTACTGCTGATGCACTAGACGATGTCGTCTGGCGTCCAGCAACATAATACGTGTATTGTGGGTTTTGGCTAAGCGTCGGCGATAGCGCTGGGCAAAGGGCAATGGCGTCAACGACAGACGTCGTGCTTTGCATAACATTTGGCCGTATTATCGGACCGTCTAGAGATGATTCCATCCTGTAGTGAATATTCATAAATAAAATAAAGCAGCGAAGAGGAGACGTACTCAATCTAGTTGACTATGGCTATCACTTACCACTGTTTGTTTTTTGGCTTCTTGCTCGTCTCGCTATTGACTGACGAGATTGATATCTCATCGGATGCTTTGTCAACTGCATTTGAATAGCTGCCAACAACCATGCCACCAACCGGATAGAAGTTCCCCAAGGACGGTGACTCTGGTGACTGTTGCTGCGAAAACAGAAAACATTTAAGTCCAAGGCCCGACCACGCTTTTAAAATGTACTCACCATGGAAGACCCCGGTAGAACCTTCTTGGGCAAGGGTTTTATATTATGGTACAGATTTCCGCCGTCGCTATCGAGCTCCACATAACTGTTGGACAGATCAGAAAAGAATCATCACAAGAACTTTACTTCAAGTGAGCTCGTCCTTACCTAGTACTGTCACACCACGCAGATCGATCGCTGGCGGATATAGTTCGCCACAAGTTTGAATGCTGATTCACAATATGCTGCCCCTGCTCGAATGCGCAGTTGGTTGATGGTGATAGCGACAGTGTATCTACACTCTCGTACTGCTCTAAATGCGGCTGACTTCCATTGTGGTGCACCAGCTTATGGCCATTCGTTGAATGCGACTGCTGCTGTTTGGACCGATGGCCGTCCGTGTCGTTTAGAGCGATTATTTTGTGCAATGGCGATGGTGACAGGCATTGCTTTATATTTTGACTCGCCTTTATGAAACCACTGCCATCCGAGTACATTTGACTTGTCGGCGACAGGTAGTACTTATCACATTGTGTAACTAAAAGCGATCACATAACAAAACACTGCCAGAAGACATGATTACAAAAACCTACCTCCAATATTGTTGGACAGATTCTCCGTGCTTCCTTGATGAGGCCGTACCACACTGTATTTAATGACATGTGAGTTATTGCCACCGATAACAGCAACTGGACTTTGCGCCGCTGTACTCCCATTGTACTCGAACGACGGTGATTTAGTTAGACTCAGTGCTGATGCTGGTGTACTGTCATGAAATGAATTTGTTTTCTGCGGTGGTCCCTGACGCTTTTTTATACTCATGACATTTGGATTTTGCGTTGCCGATTGATGGTTGAGCTTGTTTTCTTGAGCGAGGTCATACTCGGATTTGGAGAGGGTGAGGCGATTCTTTAAGGAAACAAAATATTCATGCACTGCAATGTGGTATGAGGAAGGGAAGAACTTACATTTTTGCCATTGAAATGGACATTGCTTTTGCTTAGTTTTAAGCTGGAACTACCTTTGCGACGGAAGATTGAGTTCGTGCTGTTAGCACCTGTTGTACTGCAAGAGTTTACATTGTTCGCCCCTACCTTCCCCGTCTCGAATAAATTCAAGTTCTCATAGTTTCCGTTAAGAATTTGCGCTTCCTACAAAAATGGAACAATAGGTCAGTGGACAGCAATATAGTTAAAGCAGTAAAAAGTACTGCCACCCGTTGCGACCAACCAGAAATAATACTGAGACCCCCATATCGCAATTGTCTACCGCTGGCCCAATAATTTTTTTTCAAATTTGCTATTTTGTTTTCCTATCGCATTTATACTCCTGTGTCAATTTAGAATCCGTGTGACATGCAAAAACACACAAAAAATAAATAACATAAATGCTGCCAACCGCTGACAACCGTGGGGGAATGTGATAGAGTTCGGGAATACCACATTTTAACATTAGGTACTGGATGCTATTGGTCAAGCGAAGTATGCAGATGATCCGCAATGATAAACCCCATACAACCCCATATTGTCCGGGACATTAATTTTACATTTGTACTGCAGTGCTGCCAGCTTTTATAATAGGTATGGAGCCGAATTGGAAAATCAGAAATTCACATTTTTTTTTTTAATTTATTGGCACACTTATTCTGATTAATTTTTTTTTTAAAGACGACAATGTTAAATTAAAAATAGGCGGTCATGGCAAAAATTCCGTCAGCAAAAATGTTCCCTACGAAAATAATTAAAACAAATCGACTTCCACTGGTCGGACTCCATCAGAAAAACAATTCTGGCAGATGGAACAGTAAATAAATTAAATATTTCAGTGGAAAGATTTTTTTTTTTTTTTTGTGGAATAAACTGAAAAGTTGATCGGTAAAAGTTGTTCGTACTGACAAATTTACAAATTGTTTTTCTATAAAATTTAAATAAAATTTGCTAATTTATTTTTATAAAAAAAACTATAATTGCTTTATATTTCATATGCAACATTTGAAGACCAAGATTGAGCTCAACCATCAAGTTTAAGTGTTCCAATAAAGCAAAAGAAAATGTTTACGGTTTCGTTTTAAGTATGGCTATGTGGCGGGGGTTCTAGACCTGGCAAGCAACTACGCCTGGCAACGCCTGTCAGGCAAACTGACAGATCGGCTGTAGTTAGAACCCGCCTGGATCAACCAATCAGCGTCCTCCACGTCGATGATGGCCCGTCGATGTCACGTCACGAGGTAACGTCGACGAACTCTTTCACTCAGTGTTAGAAGCAAAGAGGATCTAAACTAGAGGTCCAACTGAGAGCTGCTTTTCCTGCATAGGAATTCCTAAGTATTAGTGCCTGTACAAATCAAAGGAGCGCCATTGCTGCCGCACTAGGAAATCGTATGCAGGGAATTAATGTCAATCACGAGGCCATTTTGTAATGTGGTATTCGTTTGGGCGCTCTCAGAGCACTTTTTTTGCCCTCAGAGCAATTTTTATGTTCGTTTGGTACCAAAAAAAGCAATCTTTTTCAGATTTCAGAGCACTTTTGCGAATCTAGATATTTTCTCAGATTTGCTTCAGATTTACCAATACAAGTGCATTTGAGTTTGACATTTGGTGGAGTTTGTTTACATTTGCGTGAATTTTTTCTACAGCAAAGAAAGGCATTGCATCGGGTGAATCTATTTTCGTAAATTATTTGTGTGCAAACATTTAGAAATCAATCGGGACGGAAATTTCGAATGTTTTAATACAAAATTTAACCAGTGAATCGAAAGCGCATAGAAAAGTGTCGAAGACTACACATATTATAGTCGCACGAATATCAACACAAAAAAAGAGCAAGAGCGTTTTTATGTTCGATTAGGCACCCGAAATCTGAAATCTGAGGGCAAATCTGAGGAAGCCCAAACGAATACCACATAAGTGGAGGCGACTGTGTTCAACATTTTTGGTACCCTTTAGTTACACGTCGCTCACATCGCAGTTCAGTTTAAAAGTTTAGTTTAGTTTAGTTTATGAAATTGTTGGAAAATGGAATTCCTGTAATAATTTCGTCACAATGCCAAATACCCTATATGTAATCATAGTTTTTTTTTCAGTATGTAGCAGGAATCTATCCTATGATATTAATCAGAGAAAAATCCACTTAAACGGTTCTTGCACTTTTCTTAAAAGAGATTTTGTAGCTTCAAGCTTTTATTGTAGGTACAGTTTAAAGAAAAAAAACTTATTGTTCGTCGATTTTAATGCTTTTCATTTCGAAGTCATATTGAAACAAAATAGATATTTTAACAGAGTTTGGGGAAAGCGTTTTGTTATTGTGCGGAAAGAGATAGTTTAGTTTTAGCATAATTATTAGTTGGTAAATGGTACGTAAAATGCATAGTTGCACAAAAACGTATTCAAATATGCATTTTTTAATTTCGATATTTTTATTTTTCGTTTTATTGATAATACAACACACACTTCAATTCAATTCCTTGGACTTTCATACTACGCCTGCTTCCTCCTTCCAGATCGCACACCAGAATGATAGAAATATTACCCTTTCCCATCGACTTCCCCTTTGACAAATCTCTTCCTCTTTCTAAATTGCTATAAATTGCCCTTTATTTATGTGAAATATCACTTTTTGCACTTGTTTTTGTTAATTAATAATTTAGAGAGGCTTATAAAAATATCAGTGAACATTTCAAAATACAATCTTATAAAATTTGCAAAAGCACATTATCTGTAGAAATACGGGAACTGAAAATTAAAAAAAAAAATGTATATTCTTGCGTTCGATTGAATACGCAAAATCTGAAATCGGATCAAATTAAACACCACATTATATTATCTTTTTGTTAGGAGTTTAATCATATGTACTCGAATAATATTTTTATATTTTTTTTTTTTAAATATGAATAAAATTTCCATTTTTTCTGTTCCTTAGTAACATCAACACCGTTCACTCTTATTAAACCACAGAATTCCTAATCATATTTTGATTTTGTACAAATACGGTGCTAAAAAACCAAGTTGAAAACACCCACCAAACGTAATAGAAATTTATGCAATGTTTGCGAATATTTTAAGGAATTCACTTTTGCCCTAGTGAAAACTTTGGCTTAACTTGTATGGTATTAACCTATTTTTGGAACAACTCCCCAAGGTAGCTTCATGAATTTTGCTGTCAAAAATATTTTTTATGTAAAAACAATAAAAAAAAACTTAAATGTGAATGGATGAAATATTTTTGGCGGATAAGATAGATAGAGAACAAGTAAAGCCATCTAAAAAACCATACTCAACATTTATTCCTTTTACACTTATTGTTACAAATTCATTTACAAATTGTTTGTTATTGGAAAAGTTCTACTCGGCGGCCATTAATAACATATATTCACTGACAGGAAAAAAAAGAGCGCGCGAGAGAGGGCTGTCATACAAAATTTGCGGGGAAAATCGGGTAGGTGCACGGGAGTTGGCCCTCTAGTTTAGATTTTCTTTGGTTAGAAGGCTAATGCCGAATTCACAATGTCGCGTTGAACGCGTGTGTGCGTCGGTGCGCTTTGACACGCTTTATCGAAATTTTACGATTTTAAGTGCCAAAGCGCGCGAGCAACAATTTTGTAAAACGAAATGCTGCTTCGAAGTGAATGCGCGTTGAGAGAGAAGAGTATGACCCATTAAAAGTTCGGTTTGTTTCTTGGCTAAAAAACACAAATTCAGAGCAGAATTAAAATTTCAAGTGTACTCCTTTTTTTCTTTTATCTGTAATTTTTATGCACGAATTGAAAAAGGATTCTCCAAAATACAAGAAAATCAAATCAATCAAAATTTAACATTATATGTATCAAATCAAAAAGCAACCATAATTGGTTAATATTTTTTCTACAAAAAAATCTAAAGAAATGAGTAGTTGCTCTACAAGAAAAAATGTTATTCGTCATTTCCACACACTTAATTAATTAATTTGCATTGAAAGAACATCATTTAGCTCTTTAAAAGTTGTGTGTGATAAACATTAGTGGATCTGTGCCACTCCAACTATGAACGGCACATTCTATGTCTTCAAATCGAACAAGTCGAAATTCTCAAGTTGTCAAACGCGCGTGATAGTAGAAAGTAGGTCTACTCAGGCGTCGCGTTGAACTTTACGATATTTACGATCTAAAGTCGACTCAACGCCTGAAGCTGTATTTTGTGTGGCAGCATATGAACGCTTTGTTTCTACATAATCTGTCAACGCACGCGCGCGTCAACGCGACATTGTGAATTCGGCATAAACCGGATAGATGCAACTGCGTAGTATTTTTATAATAAAACACAAATTTCCTTAGTATAATTCGCGTTTTATTTCGGCGACCAAAGCTATTTGAACTGGGGCCTTATACGTAAAGAGTACGTTCGCAATTGATTTTATTTATGCATATGCATATTTTTTTTATAAAAATTGCCAAACTTTAAAGTAAATAGTCTAAATTAGGATAATTCCCAAAGGAAAATTTTAATGAGCCAGCGAAAAGTTCGAATATCCAAATCGGTGATAAATGGCCAGCAGTTTCTAGAGTTTTGCGAAAAGTGAAAGCTGGAACATGTTCGAGCTTTCCACTTTTTTGTACTTTTTTCAACTTTTGTTTCGATGTAGTTCAGGCTTTACACAGGGTATGTTTTCCTACTTGGTGGCGCTGCAATTTCATGGAAATCGCAGAAGCAGCGAACTGTTGCACTGTCTTCAACTGAAGCGGAATATTTAAGTTTAGCGGAGGTGGCGACGGTGGCTATGTACTTGCATAGTACACTATGTGAGCTCGAGTTACGTGATTGGACTGATATAATTATTTTTGTTGACAATCGAGGAGCTCAATGTTTGGCGAGCCATCCAGTTGTTAAATCCATGCTCGCACGAAACATATCGATATTAAGCATCATTTTGTCCGTGAATCGATTGCCTATAAACTGTTTGTACTGGAACATGTACCGACGGAACGAATGGTTTCTGATGTGCTGACGAAGTCTCTACCTCGGAGAACACACGAAGGATGTATAGAAGGCATGGGCCTTAGAACGCGTGAAGATGTCACTTATGACGTGAGGCTTGAGAGGGCGTGTTGAAGATCGATGATAGTTGCCAACCCACACGCCTTAAATGTTGACAAGCAGTTGTCACTTTCAAGTCTTCACCGAAAAATTGTACTACGTTTCTAAATTAACTTGTAAAAATTATTTTTTCTTCTCTCTTGAACTTTCGTCGCTAATAAAAGTAATGAATTATAATTTAATATTATTTAAGATATACTGCGTATCAATAATTCTTCTCAATAATGTGTTTGGTTAGTAAAACTACCTGAATGAGTTGTTTTATATACTAGAAATATATTAGGACAAACATGGTTGCGTATTTTCCGCTTTCGAATATTATTAAGTTCGATTTCATGAGTAAATTTTTCTTAAATAACTGATGAAAAATAAATTGTTCATAATGTTTTTATTTTCCCTCACCTCTACATTGTTGATTTTTCATAAATATTTTAAGGTAAAGTACACATATTCCTAAAAAATTATACTATCCACACGTAACCAATTATTTTCAAATTTAACGCATAAATTTCTATGAACGCGGCCAGCAGCTTTGCCCACAGCGGAAGTGTTTACCTTTTTTTTGAGAGTGCTTGCTGAGCCGGACTTTTTGTAGTTTCGTGACATTTGTCAATGCGAATTTTTATGAATAGATTCTAGCGCATCAAGTCGTGACCACTCCGTAAAAATATAGTTTGCTAAGTAACGGTAAATTGGCCAACTGAGTTTTTCATTCACACCGAACAGAAACTAATTTTCGTTTGACGTTTCAAGGTGTGTTTGTTTCCAAAACCCAACGATTTGAAGTCGTTTTCCTCGAAAACGACTCGTTTTTAAAACTGAAATATGTATTGGAAAACTTCTGTTTTCGATGGAGTTTTCGTGTTTTCGCGAAAACCGGGTTTTCGGCTCGGCGTGAAAAGGCTATCACCCCTATTGGGAGTGTCAATTATCAATCAATTGACGACTGACAAATTGGTCAATCAAAACAATTTTTGGTACTGTGTAACTCATTTGATAAAATTTATGCTTATTGTGAATAAATTGGCTGTTGTGAATGCGCCATGATATTTGACAGTTTTCAAGAGCAAACAATTGTATTTTTTTAAGTTCTACCGAAAATGAGTTCCGTGGAATTGTTTTTTGACGATGAAGAACAATCCTCTGCTTTTATTCGGGCGAAGAAGGCAGCTAAGGGATGCTTTAATCCTCTAGAATTAGAGGACAGTATTTGAGTACATAAATTTGTAATCAATTTTCATTCTTGTGAGTAATCCTTTCGTTTATCGAAGCAAGCGTTTTCCTTTTTATTTTAAATTTAGGCACATGCTACAATTTTACAGAAAACTTGCATTTTTCTTTTGAAGCCTTCTATTTTTGTCGTCCCAACAATCCTGCTGACTAGACAATTGGCATTTATCAAAAGAATTTGATCAAAATTGACAATCGGAATACCACTTTGGCTCCATTCAAAATGGAAATTTAGTACGAGTTCAGTCACCGACTAACCGCCGAGCTATATAGATCGTTGTCAAACTTCTCTCTCTATTCGCTCTACCTGTGCCGTTGATGTATTTCCCGCTACTTTGGTAGCCGACACGGTTGTTGTTTCTTTTCTCGCCGTTTTGCCGTAAAATCAAAAGAAAAAACCGAGTGCGAAAATAGCAAGTATCATGGCCTCCGGGCCATGTCTGCTTTCGGGCAAACGTTTCAGCGGTCTTAGCGAAGACCCACCCGCGGAGCCCTATAATAAAAAAAAACGAAAAAAAAAATCAACTACCCTCCATGTGAAGCAATCCTCCCGGAATCCAACTCCAAAAAAAAACCCCGATTTATCACCATTGCCCCAGCAAGTGCAGAAAAACCCCTTTCATTCTATAGCGTTTTTCTTTTAAAGAAAGCCATTGACAACATTAGTACCTCATACGAATACATATCCCAACTCCGGTGCCTTAGCTTGTTCCTGGAATACAGGCAACAGTCAGGCAGCCCTCCGGCCAGGTAGATCCTCTTAAAAGTCTCTACTACAAATAGACCTCTATGTATCCACCGCTCTTTCAAGTAAAAATCACGTCTCCATCCTTCCAATTGACTTTGAAAAGGCATTTGATAGAATAGGATTGCACATTATCCTAAAGAAGTAAGTCAGATGGAACATCGGCCCCAAAATGTACAACTTCATAAAAGCCTTTTTAACAGCCAGAAAAATCCGGGTGATATATAACAGTTGCTACTCTTCCATCTTTTCCTCGTACAACGGCACGCCCCAAGGGTCTCCGCTATCGGTAGTTCTCTTCATCATTGCGTTTAACGACATTAGTAATATCCTCTCAAACACAAAAGTATTAACCATTCCCTTTATGCCGACGATCTAATCATCTTTTCGAAATGTAAAAGCATCAACACAGTGTCTAGACTTTTTTCAATACTACTAGATGATATTAATACCTGGGGCAGGTCCTCAGGAGCGAGAGTGTCAATTGAAAAATGCAAAATACTCCACAGGAACAGCAGTTTTAAAAAGTCATCACTCTTAACTTACTTGACACTAGTATAAACAATGTAAGCAATTTAAGTATTTTGGGTATCTTTTCGATAAGAGATTTACCTTTAAGGACCATTGAATTAACTTTAAAACAAAAATTTGCTACCAGGTTTAACACTATTAAATACTTGAGTAGTAAGAACAGCTTTTGTCATATAAACAGTTCAATTAATATCACTCGTGCAACAATCTTATCCCAATTAGACTACGGCCCAAGCATTTATGGAAAGTGTTCCAGATCATCGTTGTGCATCATTCAACCACTATACCATGCTGCGATACGGACGAGCCTAAGCGCCCTCAGATCCACCCCTATATACGGCCTTCCCTCGATCCAGCAAAGAGTCGCTATGCAGACCTCTATGGCAACTCTCAACATTACCGCAACACGGAGCAAGGGTTTCCACAAGATCGCTACTAACTTCTACGATAACACCAAAACACTCAAACTTCCTTCAACGATCCACAAGACCGTGATAGCAGCAAAAACACTGGGGATCTCATTATAAAAGCGTTGCAGCACCTGTCACTAAACGCGCTCAATAAAAGCTCAACAGCTAGTGACGTCTACAAGGAAATGTTCAGTGAATTATATGATACGTACAAAGCAAACAACTGGAAATTCATTTATACAGACGGGTCGAAGTCCGCCTCAGGCGTGTCATTTGTTCAACCCGGAAGGCCCAGCGGCAATTTATCCCCAGAGCATGTCTAAAAGTGTGACCGCGAAGTTCTTTCGACTTCGTTTAGGTCACTCGTTTCTTACCCACGGATATCTATTCACCAAGGACAACCGCCCACAATGTCACCTATGTAACTCCAACGCAGCACTCACCACAAAACCAAACTCAACAGTATATCTCCTAGCTCCCAACTATCCCAACTGCCAACCCAACCAATATAAAAACAGTTTATTCCCCCCTCCTATTCTTATTAGATTTAATAGACAAATTGTAACTCGGTTAGATTTAAACTCAGCCGAAAGACCTGGTAGCTAGCGCTATAAGTCTCTTAAGTATTAACATTTGATTCATATTTGTTAATGGTTTCAATAATAATAATAATAATAGTACGAGTTGATCATTCATTGATAATTGACAATCACAATACCAACGACAAAATTTGTTTGATAAGCATCGTTTACGTGTATAACTATACCAAGCACTTAATAACTTACAAACGAATGTGTGTCTCTTACCTGCTTGTGGATTTGCTGCAGTAGCCAGTTCTTCTCGTTCAGCAACTTCTCCAATTCCAGCTTTCGCTGCTCCAGCGTCTGCAACTTGTTCCAATTCGGATTCTGATTGATGTTGCACTCATTGTTATTGTTGTTATTGTTGTTATGGCTTGTATTATTATTGTTATTGTTATTTTTTGTACTGACTGTTTTGTTATTATTATTGTTGTTTAATACAGTCGTTGAGTTGTTGTTATTATTATTGTTGCTATGCGTCGACAAATTGCCATTGCTGTGGCGTGCCGTCGATGATATCGTTGACCCTTTACTGAGCGTATTTATTGATGAGGTTGATGCTATTGTGTTACATGATGAAAGCGTTGATGTGCCAGACTTCTGCTGTGTTGCCGCGGAATTGGTATTATTACCGCTAATACTACCGCCGGTTGTCATTTGAGGTGGCTCTGGTGTAGCTCGGTTACTTATTGCTTCGCACACGGGTAGTGTGTAGTGATGATGCTGTAGTTGGTGTTGCTTGCTTTTTGTTCGATTCGCTGTTAGAGAAATAGCATTGAGAGAGTGCGTCGTGTGTGCTAGGATCGAGTTCTGTGAACGCATTTCTCTGTAAAGTACAAAATGGATAATCAAACGGAGGGACGGCTTAAGGTACTATGTAAAGTGTAGCGTTTACTCGGATAATATCGTCATCTGGTTTTTCCTCTAAACGCTTTTTTTCAGAAGAGTCGATTTTATATCCAATAATAGTTTCAGTAGAAAGATATCATTAATATATCACATCTCTGTATTGAATATATGTGCCATAACAAAAGAACTTATATATCGTCTTCTAAGATGTGTAATGACAAAGAACAGAAACAGAGTCCACAAAGATGCTCAAGTTGGAAAGGAAATGCAAAGCTGTAACTCACACCGGAGGAAGTCCAAAGAAGAGTATTGGAGAGGCGGTCAAGATAAGAAGAGCCGACAGAGCAAGCCTCAGCATTGTCCAAAGAACTGAACCAGAAAAATCGGAAGCAGTACTAAATCAAGCAAAAGTATAATATACCCATTCGTTTGTCTAGTCTATTGAACAAGAAACTTCGGTTTGACCGAAAAAAAAATATTTTCCTTTAGATACTTTCAGAAGACACTACCGAACGCAACGGCCTCTAATAGTCACTTCCCCACGAAGCACTGCCCAACACATTTTATATGCCCCTACTGATGGTTCTCCTGGGCACTACTGCTTGAAAAAATGGCACTGAAAGCAGTTATGGTATTTCCAGTAAGCGCAATTCTGAAATACAAGGAGCGCTGTGATTGGTCGATGGATTCGAATGTTCTATCCTTTATCAATGGAACAATCGAAGTGACAAGTGTTTGTTAGACGCCCAAATAAAATCATCGAAATTTTAATTTTTGATGCTGTGTTTAATATTTGAACCAAAAACTATTTTTATCTTTTTTAAGTGGTTGTAAGTTTAAATGAGCTTACTATTTTATACACATACAATCCGGTGGTGAAATAAAAGTTACTGTGAATTGGTACAAAAGACTTTAACCAAGATCAACAGGTACATATACAGTATACAATTTCATATTGCAATAATATACATACAATACGGAACTAGACTGCATGAAATACAATAGTTTTGCTAAAAACTAGAGAAAAACAATATTATTCCCATCGGAGGATGCAGCTCAGTCGAGATTTTAATTGAAGCAAAATGGTTCCGAGATCTCAAGTTCTCTGCGCATCACCAAGATGTATTATTATTAGGAATCAACGACAACCATCCGATGGTAATCCAAGGAAAATATTTGTTTTTAGTTTTCAACTGCATTAACATTCATTCTGATGACTTTTCCAAGAAAAATTCTTTCCTTACCAACAAACGTCCAAAGATGCGCCACACATCATCATCTTTGCTGATGGCTATTCAGTTTTGTTGTGTATTCTTTTTAGCACTGAACACAAGTATGGACTTGAAAATTAGTTTTCTGTTTCAATTAAAATTACAACACTGTATTGTTCATAATGTAATGTGCCCAATTTATGTTAATTGAACTTAAACAACAAAAGAAGTGAGAAAAAACGAGAATTGATCACAATGTAGGGATAGGGAGGGAATCCACACGATAGCACACTAACACATATCGAATTTCAACACAGAACAAAAACGAACACAAAATTTCGATAGATCTTCTAATTATTATTTATACTATTTATTATTCGTAACCACTTAACCGAACGCTAAACATTATTATATGTTTACAAAATAAAGAAAAACAAAGTAAAATGCAAGAATCTTTGTTGTCGAAGAAAATTTTTTTCTATTTTTTTTTTGACTGGCAGATCTCTTGTTTAAAAGTATTGGTGTGGTTTTTTGTTTCCATTCAGCGATCGTGGTTATTCGATTCCATTTTTGATTTGGTGATGTGGTACGGCTGATATTGGAGTGGAGCGAGTTTGTTTAGATCAATTGCAATCTATTACATTTTGTTGCCGAATGAGGAAAAACTACAAACAAAAGTTCCAAATAATTGCGTTAAATCTCTATTATTGTTGGTTATTTTTTTTTCATGTCGACCGAATAAACTGTGTTATTTAAGTTTTTGTGTTTCATTTCTCCTCGACCAGAAATTATCAAGCAAAACGAAGTGATCGTCTTTGAAGTTTCGTGATTAGAGCTCAGGCTCGAAGCAGATTAAAATCTGCAATCAAATTAATGAACACTAAATAAATTGTTGGACCAAAAGGGTTCTACAGCTAATTCTGTTTGTATGAGGCATTATATTTTTGGAACGAATGAATTGGCTGAACAGTGAAGTAATATCAGGACTCATATACTCGCGGATGTGTGCCAAACGCACGCAAAAGGTATAGGTACGAAACTTCGCTCAGTAGTTTGCACTTACCACCGAGCCAATTCGACAGTTTTGCTTCAAAATAACAAGCAACGAGCCATTGTATCCTATATTTTGATGTATGATGCGTCGATGATCGAGAAAAAATCAGCAGAAATCTGAGATTTAAGATCAAAATCTGAAAAGCCAAATCAAAGAAAACGACAGTAGTTACTTACTTCACTTTTGGTGGCGCTTACAGTTCGGTGTGCACCACGGTCTCACAGGAACTGCATAAGAGTGGATGCACAACTGAAAGGTAAAAAAGAGGTTACAGGCTTTAAAATTTATGGAACTTTCTTAATACGAGACTGTTTGTGTTGGTGCGCTTTGAGTTTCTGCTAAGAAGATTATCGTTCGCACATTCAAATTTGAAGAAGATTAAGTCACATGGCGCTAATTGTTGAAAAAGAATCACGCGACAACCTCCGAAAAAGAACTTGTCGAAATGCAAACGTGAATATTCCAAAGGGAAATTCCGCAAATGCAGATTTAGGTTTTGCTAGCTCACAGAAGTAAACAAGTGTTGATGTACACTTCTATCGAGGAGAGTCATTTTTCGGGATAAATCTGGTTTCAAATTTCCTTAAAAGCTTGCATTTTGCTTCACATTTGGCTACACAAAATTAATATATTCCATTTGTCTGCCTTTTGCATAATTTAAGAGAGAATTGACGAACTTGTCAGTTGTGACACCCTCTGCTGCCGAAAAATCCAATTCTGGTTGACCCTTCAACTTTATATTCACCACCTTATTTCGCACATAATTCGAAAATCCCTCTCATTTTCGAACTCGTTCTCTCACAGGACTTGCAGTGTAAGTGTTATTATACCACATGGATAATTTCACCACCAAGAAGTACAGATTTCCCTTTTCTTATTTGATAAAGATATCCGTACTCAAACTTGATAGATTATTAAAATATTTACTGATGAAAGTAAAAAAATCCTGGTTTTTGTTCTGTTTTTGCCGAATAGGCTTGATTTTTGTACCAACAAAATAAAAAATATTTCAATATTCAATTATCGCACTTTTATTCTACTAAACAAGAAAACAGATGGACTCAAACAAATTGGAAACTTCACTTTTTGTGAATCGTGTGAAACAGTAAAACGTATTGACTTATTGGAAGATAGTCATCCCTGTCCAACCACAATTAGTGATATTTTGCTATACAACCAAATTCTGAAACCAGTATGGACATTTGGGCACCAGTTGTGGGCATGACCACAAAGGAGTTTATAAAAAATGAAGTGCTTTCAAAATATATTACAAATGAACATAGTGAAGCTAAGATTAGACTGTATGCCAATTAAGCATATGAATGCCAAAAGGCAAATGACCAGATTAGCTGTTAAATGAACAAAATGCCAGGATTATCAAAACTGTATATTAGACTATATGACCAAAATTACCAATATGGTCATATTTGACATGATTGTCATTTGAGGCATTTGATATTTATTACCAAAAAGAGAACGAAAATTAAAATGAATCACAATTCTACGAACTCAAACAACGATGACAACAAAATAATTCCTGTTCCATCAAAAATGCCATTAATGCCATAACGAAATTTCAATTAAAAGCATATGGGCATATAAGGCTATATGCTGGCATTCGTACCTATTGTCCCATTACACCATATGCTATTTGGGCATTTTTATCTGTCAAAATCAGCCTGGTCATATGTGGCATTCAGGTCATTAGAGCATATGAGATATGCCCATTACATTGTATAACCATATTTTGACAGGAGAACTGTCAGATATTGGCATTTTATGACCACTTGGCATACCGTCTAATCTTACCTTGATAGTCAAATGCACCTTGGTACACACAACGCTGATGTAAAGGGTCCGCCATCTAACTTTTTTTTTCAACTAGTGCTTATTTCGCGAATGGTAACACTTAGCTCATGTCTGATTTGACAGATAATTAGTTTCATCCTTCCGCTGAACGAATATGGTTGTGCATACGCTTGAACAACGCTGGGAAATACTGCGACATTACTTTGAAAATCATGGTAATGTTGCAGAATGTGCGCGAAAATTGCGTACGGAATTTGGAACAAGAGAAGCACCGTCAGCTCCGTATGTTCGTTATCTTGTGAAAAAAGTGAAAGAAACTGGCATCCTCATCGATAAACCGAAACGTGAAAAGCCAAAAACAGTGCGTACACTGTTTGGTGCGGAATTTGGTCCAGAGGCATAATTGGGCCATTTTTCTTCGAAAATGAGCAAGGAGTGGCCTTTACAGTCAATGGAGATCGTTATCGGGCCATGTTGAACGAATTTTTGTTCACAAAAATTGAAGAGGAGGATATTGGCAACATTTGGTCTCAACAGGACGGCGCTACGCGCCACACAGCCGAAGCTACACTCGATGTTTTGCGCCCTGTTTTTGAAGATCGCATTATCAGCCGCAGAGCTGATGTCGTTTGGCCACCTCGGAGCTGCGATTTGACACCGTTGGACTATTATTTGTGGGGTGCCGTAAAAGATAAGTGTTACGCCGACAAGCCAGAGCCAATTGACGCTTTAAAGGACAATATTCGTGAAGCCATTGGTGAAATACAGCTGGACACAATCGATAATGTGCTTAAAAATTGGACCGATCGTGTAGGCTACTGCATGGCCAGCCGAGGCAGCCATTTAAATGAAATTATTTTCCATTACTAACCGGAAGGATTGTACTTTCAAATAAAAAAATAAATTTGAGAAAATATTCGGTAGATAGTTTTTTTATAGCATTTTCAAAAAAAAAAAAAGTTATTTGGCGGACCCTGTACATAGACATCTACCTATAAATAGTTGAAAAAGAACTTAAACAAGTAACTGTTATGCACAGAAGTAAGCTTCTCAACCACGTAAGCTTAGAAATAACCGAATGATTAAATACAGACAATTCAGGAGATTAAGGGGGATAAAACCTCCGTAATGTTTTCTAACAAAAAAGTAGAACGGCTAGGTGCAATTCCTGGTGTTTTAGATCGGTTTAAGGTCCCTCCCTATTACCGAAGCATCTTTCGCATACCTACTACCTTTGGAATGCCTTTCGATTAATGAACCTCCCAACACAAAAAAAAAAGTTGTATATTGTTCATGACAAATTTATGTCGTTTTCCATTGGGACAAAACATCAATCTTTTTTTTGATCTAAATCACTTTTCATGTTCCATTGGGCAACAAAATCAATCTTTTTTTCGATTCGGAACACTTTTTGCAGATCTCGATTTTTTTTCAGATCTACACATACTGCTACAATACCAATATGCTTTGCACAGCTGTCTTACGTCATTTTAAGAAGTTTGCAAAATGTATTACAAATGAGCATAGTGATAGTCAAATGCACCTTGGTACACACAACGAAGTACATAAATAGTCATGGATATAATTTTGGAGGAATTATAATCTTCATAGTCTTCCTCTAGACTAGGAATCACCAAAAATAATAAATTTGTATCTATACAACACGGAAAATTATTTGAAGTCGATATCCATTTGTGATTTTTGCAAAAACAAATGCAATTTGAACATCTGATATTGCTGTCAAATAACGCACTAATACATCTATAAAAGCAGATCAATTTCGTTGCGCGTTCCATTGGCAGCGTAAAATCTGAGATCTGAAAAAGATTTCTGGTGGTGCCAATGGAAAACGACATTTATAGTTTTCAATTTGGCATATAATGTCTGATTTGTAATATAATAAGGACAGCCGTCAAATTTAGACAGTTAACAGTGCACGGAAATTATACATATTTTCAAAGATCCGTGAATTCATCTGCTGGATTTTTTTCTGCAAAACTGAATAGAAACATATTCTTGAGGCACCCTGCTTACGGAAAAGGTCATCCATGCCACTAAATTTTTGTGCACCTTACATTATCGCACTATATTAATGAAAAAACTATTTTATAAGTAGGTAAAACTTAATGTTGTCTTAAGGAACATCTTTAATTGCAAGAAATTTCAAAACCGGTTTCCTACAAATCATTTTTCACCCTGAAATGTCACAAAGTTAATGCGACGCACAATCAAAACTAAAAAATTAGATAAATAGATAGATCTTTAATTAGCATCGAAAGCTATTATTAACATAAATTTGTACATTAATATGACACATTTCTTAAAAGATTTTAAATTATTTACTGTCTTAATATTTGTAGGCAGTTCATTATATAATTTGAAGCCGTTATAAAATGTTGCTTTTACAAAATTTGGTAACCTTAGGTCATTCATGTTTCTTTAAATGTATGGTTGGATCTCTCTAATATTTATAACGGACAATATTTCGTCAAATATCTTGGCATCGTATTGTTCTTTATCTTGAAAACAAAAATTTATAAATTCATAACAACTCTTTGTTAGACACACAACCAACGCAACCTTTAACAGATAAACTATTGACGTATACCTACTACACTTTAATATATTTCTCATTGCTTTATTTTGCAATTGAAATCTACCCAACTGACTTCCATTACACAAAAACAGAACAGTTGAACAATAATCAAAATGAGGCTTCACAATATAACATTCTAAATCTTATGTCGTTTTTCCATTGGGATTTTCAGATTTTGCTCTCAGATTTCAGATCTGTCGTGCCCAATGGAACATAAAACAGGATTTTTATTTCTTTGCATCTGTGGTGGTGCATGTTTTAAGAGTCAGCTGTTCTTAAATTGTAATTTATACTTATAAAAATCCACTCAATTTATGTTGATATCCATTGCAGCGGCCAAATGTAAAAAACGTATTTAATGACACACTTTAAAGTTTGACAAATGACAAATGTTTTTATGTCAGTGTACTGTCGTTTTTCATTGGGACCACCAGAAATCGTATTCAGGGGTCGAATCGCGTCGTCTGTGATCAAGCATTACGTGACGGAATTTGTTTTTGTTTCACATGTAAAATCAACTTAATTCCGTGAACGTGTAGCTCGTTCGTTTTTTCTTTTTTTTTGCAAAAATTTCATTTTGGTGGCGACAAAGTAGATGTAGCGCTTGGGGGTTTTTTTAGTGCTTAAAAAATATGTTAATGCTTTTTTAACGCCGACGCTGCCCACCACCTTTTTTGCCTACTTTGCAGGCATATACCATACAGGGGCATTTAAAAAAGAAATAAAATGTATGCACCTATAATTTTTTTAAATTTTATTGAAGTTTTTATTTTTATTCATTTTTATTTCACTGTGCTTGCCATATGAGTGAATATGAATAAACTATATTTGTTGTTGTTTTTTTTTTACTTTTATTTTTTTTATATACTTTGAAGCTGTTTTTAAAAAATTACAGTTTTGGTGCCCAAGAGGTCAAAATTAACGCAGACAATTCAAGAAATAGTGCTCAAACGCCAAAATTGCTTGGCAACGCTGGTGCCCACTGAGAGGTGTCAGCTGATTTTCACACCTGTTAAAAACCCTGCAGAACCCTGAAAACTCGGATACTATATCGAACGCAAAATATGTTGCCTTGAAGTCTGCCAGTTTTTGAAATTGAAAAATATTTATCATCTCTTTTGTAACATATTTCATTCATCAAAAACGCAAAATCATCACAGAAATTTCTTTTGGATCCACTAGGTGATCTATACACACCCAGAATAACAAATTCATAGTTACAGAAGTGACATTAACTTTTAAACATCGGCCTTACTAATGTGGTATTCGTTTGGGCTTCTTCAGATTTACCCTCAGATTTCAGATTTCGTGTGCCTAATCGAACATAAAAACGATCTTGCTCTTTTTTGTGTTGATATTCGTTCGACTTGAATATGTGTAGTCTTCGACACTTTTCAAAGCGCTTTCCATTCACTGGTTAAATTTTATACTAAAATATTTGAAATTTCCGTCCCGATTGATTTCTAAATATTTGTACATAATGGGGCATATTCATAGATCTTTGATAAGCTATTACTATGTTATAACTAAACTAAACCGGAGTTTATGTTATTCATAGACAATTTTAACCCATGTCTAAACGAAAAACTCGAGTCTAACATTAAACACGACAGAACATATGTTTAAGTTGTTTTTAACTACGTCAAAACCAAGTGAACAAAAAGAAAATTTAAGAATTTCACAAATAATCTCATATTTGGTTTACAATAAATAAAATAACGTAGCGCGTAATTATTTACTAAAAAAAGTAAATAAAAAATTTCGGTGGATTACAACATTGAAGAAGATTTTGATATTTTGAAAGACATTGCTATGGTACCACCAACTAGAGGACTGCAGCGCTACAGAGCCCGAATCGATCCGTTTCAATCATTGACTAATGAAGAATTTTATGAAAGATATCGATTCGACAAAGATACGGCAACGACGGCAACTATAATAATTGATTTGTGTAACATTCAAGACACACCATCCAAGAGAGGCTTGCCTTTATCTGGAAGCCTTCAAGTCTTAACGCAAGAAATACAACAAGTCAAATTTTTGAATTTTTTTTTTCGATATCATTTTGACATCGTTTCTGTTATCATTCACAAAATTTAAATGCCTTTTGACCAACTCACACAGCATTTCTTTTTCTGCTTCCGACCAATTTTGTTCTCTTGATCTTCTGATATTTTCTTTGCCGCTCATTTGTAATTTTATAATTTTTGTTGATATCACAAAACATAATTATGTTTGCACTAAAATGCATGCCTTATTTTTGTTTGAAAAAACGCCAAAACCAAGCCAGAACCACAAAAAAACACAAATTACAAGTTGTAAATCCCTTTGACTTTTTGCTGTCAGAAAGTATTTATGTAATAGATTTGTAGTACAATACACGTTAGACTCGGATCTAACTAAACAGAGGTGCCAAATTCTTTATGAATAGCACCTGTGTCTAAGCTGGGGGTTAACTTTAGATTCGAGTTTAGTTAGACCCAGGTTTATAGTATAACTATGAATATGCCCCAATGACTTACGAAAATAGATTCAACCGATGCAACGCCTTTCTAAGCTGTAGAAAAAATTCAAGCAAATGCAAACAAACTTCACCAGTTGTCAAACTCAAATGCATTTGTATTGGTATTGGTAAATCTGAAGCAAATCTGAGAAAATATCTAGATTCGCAAAAGTGTTCTGAAATCTGAAAAAAATTGTTTTTTTTTGTACCAAACGAACATAATTGCTCTGAGAGCGCCCAATCGAATACCACAAAAGTGTTTGCTGGTTGCTGGATGCTTTCAGCGCATGCTCTGTTCTGTATCAATTTGACAGTATTCGAAACTGCAGAAAACGAATAAACTGCTGAGTAGCAGAAGTAGAAAATATTCGAGTGTACATATTTTAAATAGAGTCAGAGGAAAAACAATATTGCACTCTCTATTGCATTTGAATTTTAGTGGGCAGAATCCTTTTTTAAGTGTCATTGACTATTTCAAGAAGTGATTTTATAAGACCACACGTCCAAATCAAAAACAGATTTATAAAAAAAAAAAAAAAAAAAAAACATGGAAATAGGACTAAAATATCAAGCACTGTGTACAGATGTAGGTGCAAAAGAATCCAGCCGCTGGCATGGATATCACTTTACCGAGCCTCTACTGAAAAAGCTAATAGAACCTAAATAATTTAATTACGGGCTAAGCTATATCTCACTCCAACTAATCCTGCGACTATCGTAATTCGGGGTTCAAAATGTAAAAGGCACGTTAAAAAAGAACAGCAAACCAAAGTTATTTAGTACATTTGTTTAATAGATGGGAAAATGTTTTTGTTTACCACCTGTAGAGCTTAAAGAAAGTGCACTTGTATTCAATGCTCTTTACTCTCTTCTCGGGAGGATATCAATAAGTCAAAGGGTAGCTAAAAAAAAAAAAACTTTCGAATGGAAATACTTATTCTAGTACGATTTTATGTTCACTTTCAGACGTTGATGAATATTTCAAACACTGTCCCGTGCGTGACGAAGAAGGCCCAAGTAATTCCTAACTATCTGTATCCTGTCAACAAGTAATTAATAATAATGGAGCCGCCAACAAAGAAAGAGCGGTATAGCTTCTTTGATAACGAACAATTTGAAAAGTTTTATCAGGACTGTTACAAAAAAGTATCTGAGGTGAGTTGACATGTTGGAAGTATAAAAAAAACCAACTCAAGCGAATTACCAAACAATATTGTGTTATGCATTTCAGGAAGTTGAGGCGCAAACATATCCAACTTCAGATGAAGAAGACTACCCTATGAGGTTTCCCGCTAAAAGGAAGTTTGAAGTTGAGCAAAGCCACACAAAGCAGAAAAATCTTGTTGGGCCGTCCACTTCAACTCAGCGACCCGATAAAATTTCTGAAGTGACAACTCCAGATGAAGACTACCCTATGAGTGCACCTGTTAAAATAAAACTTGATGTGTCCACACGCACAATTGAAGAAATGACTGGGGAAGATGAACAGCAAAACATTCCAGGGCCGTCCACCTCAACTCAGCGACCCGATAAAGCTTCCGAAGTGACAACTCCAGATGAAGACTACCCTATGAGTGCACCTGTTAAAATAAAACTTGATGTGTCCACACGCTCAATTGAAGAAATGACTGGGGAAGATGAACAGCAAAACATTCCAGGGCCGTCCACTTCAACTCAGCGACCCGATAAAGCCTCCGAAGTGACAACTCCAGATGAAGACTACCCTATGAGTGCACCTGTTAAAATAAAACTTGATCTGTCCACACGCACAATTGAAGAAATGACTGGGGAAGATAAACAGCAAAACATTCCAGGGCCGTCCACTTCAACTCAGCGACCCGATAAAGCCTCCGAAGTGACAACTCCAGATGAAGACTACCCTATGAGTGCACCTGTTAAAATAAAACTTAATGTTACCACACGCACAATTGAAGAAATGACTAAGGAAGACAAAAAGCAAAACTTTGCAGGGCCGTCCACTTCAACTCAGCGACCCGATGAAGCTCCCTTCACGCCAATTTGCTCCAAGCAAACCATCGACTTGCCTCAAACGACTGAACAAGATGAAGACGACCAATACCAAACCGTTGATATTAAAAAATTTATAAACATACTTGCAAACCAATGCGAAATTATCTTCGCCGAAGAGGGGACATTCGTTCCATCCAGAGACTTAAATGATACAGTTCTAAGGTTTATGAAGCCAAATAATTTCTGGAGTGAAATGCATATTGGACCTCCAAGAAGCAATTCGAAATTTCACTTCTATTTAGTCGTACAGGATCCATTGCCAGCAACAGGAACCACAAACAATCCCTTGGCTGGGGTGAGTACAGGTTCAGTTCTATATTTGTTGCAAAATATAAATTTTTGTTTGTAATTTCAGAAATCTAATGTAATGGTGGCTATACGCCAAGCTGTTCTAAGAAAGGATGGCTGTGTACACATCAAGAATCTTGCGCGTCTGACAGCTTCGCAATATATTTCTGCTGCATGCTTGGACTCAGAAATACACTCTATTAGTTGGGAAAACACTACTGCCAATGATCCCATCGCATGCGAAGTAATGTGCGTTGATAACTTGCCATTTAATCCCTTTACTAGAAACGGGCGCATAAAATCGGAAGAATTCTGGAAGGAAGATACTACATCGTTTCCGGATACCACTACGACATGCGAGCCTCCTACAGAAGAAACAACAACCAATGATGTATGTAATTGTAAAGATTCACATTTTATTTGCTGCAATATGTTGCTATCGACCATTCTAGCATGAGC
This sequence comes from Cheilosia grossa, assembly GCA_963082955.1. Taxonomy (NCBI): domain Eukaryota; kingdom Metazoa; phylum Arthropoda; class Insecta; order Diptera; family Syrphidae; genus Cheilosia; species Cheilosia grossa. Next base: position 4,575,797 of record OY720149.1, on the reverse strand, counting down.
TTCAAGTTCCCATCGGCGATCTCAAAACATTGCCATCAACCCCATTGGCAGAGAAAATGCTGTTTGATACTGCGGTTGACAATCGCCATGAAGACAAACCAGACATTCTGGTTGTTTCAAAATTTGTATACGCGATTCCTCGAATTCCACATAATCAACGCAACAAATACGAGGCCGATTCTCGGTCATATGTTGAGTCCACAAAGGAAAGCGGTTATACAGTTTCGGAGGCTGTTTCCGAACCAGAAGAGGACACTAAGGTATTGCATGTGTATGAAATTGAACGCCAAATTCAGTTTTGTATTAGTTTCAGCTTCGTGATCCATTGCGAAGACCGTTCTCTGAATACGGGAATAGCTTTGCGGATCATCAGATTGTTGAAATACCAATTGAAACCTATTTTGAGTTGAAGACTTCTTCGGAAACAGAATGTGACGACAGCAATTTGAGAAAGCTTGCTGAAGTCGCCCAGGAGAGGAGCTAGACGACGGATCTTGGATTGTAAAATGTTTAATAAAAATTTAAAAATTACGTTTTTTTCATTGAAATGTAACTATCAGTTTTGTAATCCTTCTGGGATTTGTTTGTCATAGAATGCACCATTGTGCGAAAGAGGGGAAGATTGGTCAGTTCTAGCCTAAAATGATTTATGATGTATGTGCTAGCGGCTAGTTTACATATAATAATAATAAATTAAAAATTACTTCTCAAAGTAGATCAGCTTGTTTGCTTTTATTGGAAATATAGATAACCTACAGAAAGGAGACAGGAAATTGCGGACATTCAAGTTTAATAAGTCTGACCACGGTCGTATGTCGGAATTGTTATTGGGCAATTTATCACGCGAACAGTAGACGTACTTTAATGATGAGGTATCTGTGTTTATCTCGGGCATTAGCTAATGTGGCATTCGATTGGGCGCTCTCAGAGCAATTTTTATGTTCGTTTGGTACAAAAAGGGCAATTTTTTTTTTCAGATTTCAGAGCACTTTTGCGAATCTAGATATTTTCTCAGATTTGCTTCAGATTTACCAATACAAATGCATATGAGTTTGACAATTGGTGGAGTAAATTTTTTCTACAGTTGCATCAATCAATCAATCGGGACGGAAATTTCAATTATTTTAGTATAAAATGTAACCAGTGAATGGAAGCGCTTTGAAAAGTGTCGAAGACTACACATATTCAAGTCGCACGAATATCAACACAAAAAAGAGCAAGAGCGTTTTTATGTTCGATTAGGCACACGAAATCTGAAATCTGAGGGCAAATCTGAAGAAGCCCAAACGAATACCACATAACTTTTGTATGATAAATCCCGAGATCTATGCGGGATTTACGGACATTTTTCTAAATCTCGCAGTTAATCTCCGGTGGAACTGTACGGTAGCTGTTGTAAAATTTGATTGGTACAACTTCTACCAGTCACCGATGCATAGCGATCTGTCAAATCTGAAGAGCGTACTAGGGTTGATCAGGAAAATAAAACAACAACATATGCAATATTCAAATTGACGAATCGTTGATGGCCATCTTTCGATTTTTAATTTATTTTATTTCTGTTTCCCATTATATATATGTATATACATAGTTTCGAATAAGATTTTAAGTTTAATCTAAGATTCTACTTTATTTACATAAATTCATTTGTCTAACAATTTTCTCATTTTAAAATATATATGTATTTTGCATTAACAATGTTTTTACTGATGATATATATGTATGTACATACAATAATAATTGTCTATAACAGCAATAATTCTTTACTCGTGACTCTTTTAAATATATTTTTGTAACCCTTTGGGTTTTGGGTTTTTGTTTGTTTTTGTTTTTTTACTCATTTGTGTTCCTAGTTTCTTTGCTTTTGGTTTACAGTTAGCTCACATATCACAGTGTGAAATATATATATATATGTTTCTATAGCTAGTAAAAGATATACATATATATTTTTTGTTTGTTTAACTTCTGCAGTTGTATAGGACAAAATGTGTGTTGTCTTGTTTTTATTTAAAGGAGTTTTAAATTTTATGAAAAAATATCTATATCATGTTTGAATTTTAAAATTTTCTTAAAATACCTTAATGAATAATAAACAACGTTTAATTTGGTGAACCTCTCTGTCATTTAATTTGGTAAATTCTGAAACTTTTTCATGTATTACTTATTAAATATGTATTTTTTTTTTGGTTTGTTTTTCTTTTCTTTTAATTGTCAACATTTACTTAGATGGAATTAGTCGCTTCGATTAATTATATTTATACATTTACTCGTAGTAAATCTAACTTTCAGAAGTCAACAACATTTACATAAGTTTTATAGCTTTATTGGGTTTCTTAACACTTCGAAAATGTTATAATATTTCCAATTTGTTACGGGATGGGTTTATGTAAATGTATGTATCTCTGGATTAATATTTAATTTTATTTTAATAGCTTTTACTTTTATACGAGGTTTTTTCTTATTTTTTATTTTTTTATTCTTAATATTGTAGCTGTTGTTAATTATTACTTGGGAATTTTATACTTGCTAAACAGATTCCTAAATAAGTTGGACTAAGCAAAATAAATACAAAAATCGCAACGCTTAAAGTATCCATTACGGCGTGCTAAGGCGGGCATCTATTGCTTTAATTATTATTAACTATAAAATTGGACTGATAGTTTAGCTGTTCTGCATCAAGGAGAAGACTATAATGTACAATCTAGATGTTGGTTTAGTAAGTTGGATGACTTGGGGTAGCTAAAAAATCTAGTCAAGAGTTTCGTGACTGAGTATTAAGTTGACATTTCATAATGTGGCTGACCTGCGAAAAGTGACGTCGCCGACCAATCTAGCTTTTGCGTTCAGGGTCCATCTTGTCCAGACCAATTTCTGGAGCTGGTTTTTGTTTTTGTATTCGTTGGCAGATTTTCCGTTTCAGATTAAGATTTACCAGTTCTCATAGTAACTGAATGAACAACTATCGCTCATTTAGGTAACAATAAGAAATTAGCTCAGACTCCCAATGGGTCTGAGCGAATTCAGAAAAATAAACTTTTTTCATAGCTTTTGAACTAGTCGTACAAAAGACTGACACCTTGTTCATAAATCCAACGATTTTTCTTTTTCTGATTATATTTAGTATAAGGTTTGTTTGACGTGCCTAGCACTAGTGCCCACTAGTGCGCACTGAGAAGTGTCAGCTGATTGCCACACCTGTTAAAAACCCTGAAAACTCGGCTACTATATCGAACGCAAAATATGTTGCCCTGAAATCTGTCAGTATTTGACATTGAAAATAAACAAGTAAATGACATCGCAACTCAGCACTGAATTCCTGCCCCGACAAATTAACTGAGGTCAGTTCAGTGCACAACTAGGGCACCCTAGAAGTCATGTCAAACACAAGTTTTCAGTAGGTACCAGGGCGAGTTCAGTGCTATATCGAACACATTAGGGTTAAACCAGTGCGCACTAGGCCCCACGTCAAACAAACCTATAAGCTGCGCCTGTAGCCGTTTGATAGCTCTTCAACGTCTACCTTCTACTTTAGAAGGAACCAGAATAGAAAGTCTTTTGAAATCGTTCCATTGGCAGAGAAATTCTTCGAGTTCCTAATTAAAGGAACAGATCTTACAGATTCAGAAGGGCGAAAGAAATTCAAGTGATTTTCAAATTGTCAAGGCGAAAACCCAAACGAAAAAAAAAGTGATTGTCCCGCAAATTTTGATAAGAAATCATCCCAACTTTTCTATTTTTGAACACAACAAGTTATACTGCGTTGTATTTAACAACAAACTGTTAAAGTTTTTAGGTGCCCATTTAAATTAACACACTTTTTGGTCGGGACTACCCAAAGTGACACATTTCAAATGAGAGGTTTTTCTTCTAAAACAAAAATGACTGACGATGGATATTATGACATATGAGTACGAGCGAAGAATATAATTCGTTTTGCGGTTGTAACTTAAGTAAAAATTATTTTTTTACGGGTACTTGTACTATGAAAACTAACATAACTTTTAGTGAAAATACTCTTTCGTTTCATTTCAGGGTTTATCTATTTTTCCCGAATTAGTCAACTTAAATATTATTCATTTGTAGATATCGTCGGTTGACAGGTAAAACTCAATAACTACGCATTTGGAAATAAAATTACCTTTTATCACTTAGTACTATATTTTTCAATAATCTATCGCAAGAAAATCTCAGTAAGTACATTACTCGATCCCAAATATGAGTGTAAGATTTACAATTTTCATCTACTGCGTTTTTTTACGTTTTAACAGTAGAAAAAAAACCTCACTAGTTGCAAAAAATTCAAAATGTACTCAGTGAGATTTACCTGTCAAACTGTAGATACTGGTTGACATATTGGCTCCTTTTTAAAACTAAAAAGGCCTACACGCGTTACCATAATATTTCTGCTCCGTACTTAATTCTAAGCGTCGAATAAAATGTTATACTGCAAGTTACGATTTCCATATATTATTTAGGTTTATATGAAAAATCTTGTACAATGGGTTCGTGTTATTAAAAAACAAATGAGTGATTGTATGTTTTTTTTTTTTTGTTAAAAAAAGACAACAAATATTACAGAGAACAAGGAACCTGTCTATATATTTTTACAGTTTGTTTTCTATATTTTCTTAGATTTATTTATGTACATATTTTTCTCTTCTGTTTGTTTTTTTTAAATCTCCATTTTAAAGCATAAGGAAAATAGTTTCTTGGCAGTGATATCTGAATGCGAAGTGAAATGTTGTCATTTTTTACGATTATGTGATCGACACAATAATGCTTTTTAACTGAAACTACAAGCGTCAACAAGGGTGTGTGTCCTTTGCATCAATTTGGATGAATTCCTTATTCCGAACACGTTTTTTTTGTCGCTTTCCATTGGGATTTTCGGACTTTGCTCTAAGATTTCGTATTTTTCTTGCCCAATGGAACATCAAACGAGATTTTTCTTTGTTTGCATTTGTGGTGGTGCGTGTTTTAAGAGTCTGCTGTTCTTAAATTGAAATTTGTGTTTATAAAAACCCATTCAATTTATGTTACCATCCATTGCAGCGGCCAAATGTAATTTTTTTTCTTTTTTTCACAGGCTTGTCGTCTAAAAACGTAAATAATAACCCACTTTAAGGTTTGACAAGAAACAAATGTTTTGGTGTTAGTGAAGGTAGGTTTAAATCTCGCTCAGATATCGAGATTCGCAAAATTGCTCTGACTCGCAATGGAACATGAAATCTGACAGCCAGCTGATTTCGAGAGCAGAAAAACTGCTCTGAATCTGGAAAAAGTGTTTTTCTGTCCTTATTGAAAACGGCATTAATCGCTCGCATTGGTTAACAGTGTCGGTAGTTTTCGTTTTAAGGATACTGAGAGCTTCATCACTGAGTTTGATAAAATTCTAACATTGCTTATAATCGATAACACCTTCTTTAATCGCTCGGTATGGCTACAATTTTATTTATTTTCGATATCTACGTACCATTTGTTTGGTTTTAGGAGAACTTTGACACAATAAAAGCTGAGCTTAAGGTATGTACTTTAAACACTCGTCGAAGAGATTTTTTCATATTACTGTAAAGTTCTTACACTTTTTGGATAGCTTACTATTTTTTTCTTTTTGTTTTTGTGTGTGTAGTTTTGTCAAAATGATTTACGAAAATTAAAATTGAATTCGTACGTCTTCTTTAAAACACATCAGCTCAACCCGTTTCATTGTTTTAGTAATATTTGGTTTCTTTGCATTATTTTCTCTCCCTGATTGTCCTTGTTAACTTTGATTTGAACAAAACTTGTCCCGCAGTTTAATTCATTCTTTCGACGACAAAGAAAAATATTTTTCTGTTATGTGTTCGATTTAAATATAAAACGAAAGCGTTTCAAATTAAAACGAAACACTCTTTACGCCAAAAACGTCAACATAAATTTAAAAATTGCATATAGGATATTACATACTCATGTAGAACTGTTTAAATACACATGTACAAAATATATATAAAAAATAGTGCAATAGGTTGATTTATTGTGCGTTGTGAAAAGAGGACACGAATTTGAGTAATGCGGTGTAAAGTAACTTAATTATTTTCTTCCCATTTCAGTAGGAGTAGGAGATTTCTTAACACTGTCAGTTTGTTGCTTAAGAAAATGGCACTCTTGCTTGTTCTTCCTTCTGGTTGCATTTTACTACCCGGCCGTCAAATTTGTGTCACACTCTATATAAAAAGAATTGACATCATATCCCTTGTGATAGATGTCATTTCATTTATATAGAGTTTGATGTCATTTTGACAGGCTGCCTTAGACTGAGGAGACGTCAAACAATAATAAAAAATTTAATTTACGTTTTACCAACAATTTGTTCCAGTAAAGTGATGTGTGCTGACATTTTATTTAACAAACATGACAGTTTATATTTCTCTATTTGAAATGTCACGCAAATAAAAATGGTGGCACCTGTCTGTCTGTATAGTGAGGAAACAATTTTTTTGGAAAATAAGGCAGTCAATGCAAATTTTGACGTGGTGAAAAGAGTAGCAAAACCAACCGTCTTTCCTTAAACGAAACAGTTACTTTACACCTAACCCAACAATTTGGACACAAAACACAAAATGTAACTATACCTTCAGTTTTACTTACTGTTCGAGTATGAAACTGTTTGTTACCATATATTTTAAGATAAGAAGAAACGATAGTAAAGTCTTTTTAGTCTCACCATGGCAGATCTATTGCAGAGACTGCCATTTGCCTTTGGTCTCAAACAGATGAGGTGGCATGACGTTCACTGTCAATAGTTAGGCTGGACGCTCGTAGACTCAGTGATGCCAATGACAGATTGCTTCGATACAAAGGCCTGGGAGATGAAGTGAGCAGTAGGGCTGTACTATCGACTGCTGGCATAGCTCCAAGCGTATTACTCTTAGCGTTATTACAGACCACCCCACTAAATGCATCGTTGACACAGGACGATCCAGTAACTGTTGCTGTTGATACCGCTTCAGGCACTGTACTATTAGCACTTGCACCGCCCGATGCACTGTTATCACTATACAGATGGAGTCTAGAGCTAAGGACCTTATTGCATGCGGGACATGCCCGGGGTGCTCCTTTTTCTCTGCGACGAAGAATTTCGTGGGCACATCTGCAACGAGGGGAAAACGTTCGTTTTTATCTCCTCAGATGTCGCCGTTCGAAGATCCTCACCCCAGAACTTGATTCTAGGCAGTAATTTTTCAATCATCATCGTTTGAAAAATAACTTCCGCCTTAGCGCTGAGGGCTGCATTCACTTACCTAGCATGTAAAATATGCGCACAAGGCAGTGCTTCTAGGGCGTCAGCTTCAATGCCAAACACCTCACCACAGGCTCCACAGTTAAGACCCAGGGCTGCCTCTGTTTGTGTGGCCAGTCGCGAGTGATTCCTATACTGTTCCTCATCACCTAAAGCTCGATAGATTAAGGCCAGACGAGCACGTATTTTTCGCACCAAGAGCTAGGAGGAGAAAAACAAAGCAAACACAACATTAGACCATGTTCTTACCATTAAGCGCCTCACCTTAGCTCCAATAGTACTGGCGACCTCTAATAGACGTGTGTTAAACTCTAAAGGACGGCAATTGCATATCTTCTGCTGCAGCCTCAAAGCTTCCAGGCATCTGGCAGCACCATCCATCGCCTCCATTTGAGCCATTCGATCCCCCATGGCTGCAGCAGTACCCATTGCTTGTTCATATTGACGGAAAGCCCTCTAAAAGAAAGTTATATAAAAACCCACACCAATTCGTCCCTCCCTAATCACACACATCAATGTCCATTTTCTTCCTATAAATATCACCCATCACACGTATGCTTCGAGTATAGGTTGCCTGGTCGCCTGATATGAGGGCAAGCCTTGTTGCTTCCTAAAAGATGCCAGTCAACGTTTGTGAAGTTTGCATATTCATCGTCCCTACATACCGTACAATAGTCATGCGCATCTCCGAGGTCGCCCTGTTTGCGCAAAGCGGCAGCCATTCGAAGGAGTGCCGCTCGATGATGGGACGAATTCAAGTCACCCAACTGAAGCGACCGCGATAGATCGTAGGCCTTGGAAGCGTATGTGGCACTTTTGTCATTGTCTTGCAGTCGACCGAACAGTTCTGACAGAGCAACATAGACTTGGAGTTCCAGCGAAGGATCCCCTATCGAAGTGGCAATTTTGTGAGCTCCCTGCAGACCTTCCAGGGCACGTGAGAAGCCACCCATTTCTAAATAAACCTTGGCTACTGTTAAATGCACTAGTCCTCCTGTCTGGCACTGCGTTCCACACTCGTTGTACAGCGAATGACGTGCATAGCTGAGAGCTCGTTCTAGGCCACCCAAGCGCTCATGCGCCCTGGCTAAATTCAGATAGGTCTCTGCGCGCATTGTTGGCGAATCAAGTTCCTCAGATATGCCCAGTTGACGATGTCCAAACTCGATTGCCTCCCGATACTTCCCCCAATCCATGTGCGCCTGGTACATGTAGCCAAGCAATGTAAACCTGTCCTCCCGCCGGTTTGTAGACTTGAGAGCGCTTCGCCATGTACGAACTGCTGCGTTTTGATTGTGTTGCTCGTATAACCGGATGCCGCGTTCCATCTGTCATAGGACGGTTTATAACCTTTGGCTAATTTTTTATCCACGCGACAGTACATACCTTCCTTCTAGCCAGATACTGTTTCAGGCTTCTCTGGCACGCCAGAAAGCAATTAATTACGGAATTTCTCGATCTCGAAAATCCGTGACGTGCCCACAACGAGGTCCCATCTGGACTTGACCCGTATCCAGCCAACCTAGAGAAGCTCTCGTCCAATTGACAAATATCTAAGAGAACACATCAATTTTTATCCAGCCAATAATATAATTTGCACAGTTCAATATACCAGTTGAGTTTTCAAGTAGGTAACGCGATCCATCGGGAGATGCTAGCAGATGTGTTGCAGAAAGATTGTGACTATGCGGTACGCTGCTGTAATATCACGAAATATTTGACAGGTGGAGGAAAACTCTACAAACACTCGCTTACCTAAGAAGATCTCGCGAAGCGATACTCTCCCATGACATGACTCCTTGAAATATAATCTTACTCGATTGGTTGGTGTCTTAAAATTGAGTATCCACCATCAACACGACGGAGAATATTATGAATCTTTGAAACAGAAATGTAATTCAATTAAAATATTTAATTATAATAATAAACTGCCGCATCAGTAAATGTTCCGCAGAAGTCATCAACAGGTTGCACAACAGTTACGTCAAATCTTTAGAAGGAAGCCAGATATATGGTAAGACGTTAGACCTGGCATTTTCTCTTCTCTCCTTATTTCGTACGTTATTTCGAAATGTAAATTAGCGCGGCTATTCTGCTTGCCTCTACCGAAGTGACTTCTGCAGATGGGGCCCAAGTTAAAGAAATAAAAAAGAAAAACAATCTGTACAAAATAAATGATTTTCTTTCACTCCACTAAGAAATACGTGTCCGTGGAAACGCCCCATTATTCTGCAAGAGTGAACTAATAAAGCCCCCACACACAAGAGAGGCGAATTGCGAAAATACACTTGTTTGCACTTGTAACGTGATTGTTGGTTTTTATACGCTTGTATTAAGCAATTAAATTAAATTAAATTAAAATAAAGCAACCATCAGACTACAATGGGATTAGTCAGAAGTCTTGTTATCTTAAGTCGACTAGATTGGTCTGGAGTAGATGTAACCCAAAAACTAGATTGGTCCGTAACGTCACTTTTGCTACCTCAGCAACATATGCTAACTGTCAGCTTAGTACTCGGTCACGAACAGAGAGCCTTAACAATAAACATTTTTAGTTTCGATTCTGAATTTTAGAAGCTTACAGTGGCCATATTCCATACAAATTTTGCAATTGTGAGCTTCGGTAAATTTAAAGCCGAGACTAAAATTAATTTGTTATTAGTACGACACAGAGACAATACTGAGACCACCAATTTCGGCCGATTTCCCGTTATTTTGTCTACAAGCTACATTTTTACGTGGCACATAGAAATTAGCATTGATAAATGTCACGAAACTTCAAAAATTCCGGCTCACCAACACACTCTCATAAAAAATTAACCACTTCCGCTGTGGGCAAAGCTGCTGGCCGCGTTCATAGAATTTTATACGTTAAATTTGAAATTATTCGTTACGTGTGGTTAGTATTTTTTTTTTAGGAATAAGTGTACTTTTGCTTAAAATATTTATGAAATATCAACAATGTTGAAGGGTTGAGGGAGGGTAAATAAAAAAATTCGATTAATCTTTCTTCAGTTATTAAAGAAAAATTTACTCATGAAACCGAAGTTAATAATATTCAAAAGCGGAAAATAAACAACTGTGGCAAAACTGTCACAAGAAAATGAGTGTAAATGTTATTAAATATAAACGTAAACTAATAAAACAAGAAAAAAGTATTGTAGGGGAAGACTGTCGGTGTGGGCAGCAGCGTTCCCTCCCTTGTCGTTAGGAAAAGTTCGCATTGCGGTAGAAAATGGTACTCAAATGGGTCTGAAGGTAGTACGCAATAATAGCCGTATTTTATTACCAGCGTGATCTGATCCGAATCAGAACAGATGCTGTGGCAACAGTTGCTTTCAAAACATCAAAACACGACGGATAATGTATGAGTGTGACAAACTTCATATTGCCAACACCCATATTGCAAACATTCTTTACAACGTGACGTGCGTCGCAATATGATGTCAATTGACATGAGATTTAATTAGCCTGTCGGTGGTGTTACCATATGAATCAAATTAATAATTTTACTTTTGATATTGTTTTTTCAAAAACTAATATAAGATTCTATGTTCAAATATGCAACAAATAAACAATAGTTTGCTGCTAGTATTTCGGTTTTTCTTGAAATATTAAGGTGTATTCATGCGAGCGAATGAATTTTGTAAACATTTATGAAATGTTCTCGATTGGCTTCAGAAACATTTCATAAACATTTGTCAAACATCATTTGTTTTTACCGGTGTAGACGCCGATTAAGTATTTATTAATTTATTAAATGTTTTACTGTCGGGAATTCATGGCCAGAGGCTCGAAAACAACAACACCGCTTCCGTAATATGGTGTGCTTTGTTTCTAAAAGGAAATGAGTTTACCTACAATCAGTTCGAAATGTAATGAAAATCTTAGTGCAGTTTGCACCTCTGATCCGCTCAGATTGGAAAGAAGAACAAACTGAAGTTAAGGTAAGATTAGACGGTATGCCAAGTGGTCATAAAATGCCAATTTCTGACAGTTCTCCTGTCAAAAGATGGTCATACAATGTAATGGGCATATCTCATATGCTCTAATGACCCGAATGCCACATATGACCAGGCTGATTTTGACAGATCAAAATGCCCAAATAGCATATGGTGTAATGGGACAATATTTGGCATTCATATGCTTATATGCCCATATGCTTTTAATTGACATTTCGTTATGGCATTAATGGCAGTTTTGATGGAACAGGAATTATTTTGTTGTCAACGGTGTTTAAGTTCGTAGAATTGTGATTCATTTTCATTTTCGTTCCCTTTTTGGTAATAAATACCAAATGCCTCAAATGACCATCAAGTCAAATATGACCATATTGGTAATTTTGGTCATATAGTCTAATATACAGTTTTGATAATCCTGACATTTTGTTCATTTGACAGCTAATCTGGTCATTTGCCTTTTGGCATTCATATGCTTAATTGGCATACAGTCTAATCTTAGCTTTAGTTAAAACTAAACATTCTACTTTTTATAATAATACTCATAGATGGCGTTCTCACAAGTTGTGTTCGTATAATCCAGAGAGTGGTTGTTCTGTATCATTTAATAATTTTTAGCATTAGAAGGTGATCAACTCAAAAATGGTAGGTACGCACGCATACGATTATTAAAAAGAAATTTGTTTCCCAATAATTAGTTTTGAAAATAATTCAAATTAATGCAACTCTCACCTTTCTGCAGGGAAACTAGTGAAAAAAATTATTTACGAACTCTGAAGCATTTGATAAAAATTTTTTGTTAAATAAATGTTTACGAAACATTACTTAAATATTTATGACAATTTTCGCTGGTCTGGGCATACCTTTATAGAATGATATAGCAAAATCTTGAAGAACGGGAAATTTATTCGATGTGAAAATATTTTTTTTTGTTTTTGTGTAATGAAGGGTGTTGAATATTTAAGTCTGGCAACGTGACTGTGTAAATTTCTTTTGGCAAACGTTTTACAGGCACACCAAAATTGAAGAATGAAACAAGCTAGGAAATAGTACAATCATTTTTCAGATCAGATCTCGATGAACAGCAGGATCGTATGCTGTTGTTGTAAGTGCATGTAAATCGATGATCTATGGCTGATAATAAAAAATGGCAAATGTACCTAAACGGCTTTATGGTAATTTTTCATTTAGAATCGGATATTTGTTTATACAAAATTCACATATACTTTACATTTTCAAATATCTGTCTTATTTGAGCACACATTTTATGTTCATTAAGAAAATAACACAAATGTAAGCAGATTCCCTGCATAATAATATAAACGAATAGTTCTACATAAAATATGGCTGAATGTCAGTTCGAACAGGCCTACCCTGACTTGTCTGTCACTTTGACAGACTCTTATGAATTTAAAAATGTGTAGTTTTCCTAACCGTCGTCGGCGGGGATAGAAAAACAAAAAGTTGTATGTTCCACAGTTCTTTCATTATTTAACATTAAAAAATAATTTAAAATTTGTTTTTTATAAATGTTCAGTCTGAGATCTCACTTCACAGGAAAGCGATTGAAAAAAATAGGTGTATCCTGTGCGAGAATTTTAATTCGAACGTGTGTCTTTTGGTTTAGGGCTCCATTAAATAGAGCGCGTTTTCCAGACGGGTTTAATATGTATCCCCTGTCACACAGAGCGCGTTTCTAGCGTCTCGTCAAATTTACCGAATATTTTGTGAAAAAATGATTGAATGTGTACGAAATTACCCGTCTCTGTACGATGGAGAAATATGGGAGACAATTTCAAAAGAATTGATTGAAGACGTTAAGCATAAGTATTTTTTGACACAACCAGTGATATTCTCGGACTTGATTTCTCATTTTGTTAATTTTATGCGCCCAAGTTCTTTTTCTTTTTCGCGAATTACGCGAATTACAGCTACAATTCTGTTTGACGTTCTCTTACGCGGCGGTTGGAACGTGGCGTTCAAATAATCTTACCGTCGCGTAAGATAACGATAGTTTCAAGGCGTTCTGTTTGATGGAGTATTGTCTCTTGTTACAATTTTGGAAAAAAAGTGAATTATTGATATGAATTTATAAAAAGTAGTATGCGGTGATTCAATGTAGGAATGTACTCAGTTAGCAAAAATGTACTCAAAAACTACAAAACACTACATTTGTAGCACGGGAGGGAACGCTGGTAGGAGAAGTAAAGAAGGAATCACTGTTAAATCAATCGCGGATATAAGCGGACGTGGTAAAAAATTATTATAAACGTGTCTTTTGTCAAAAGTATTTCTTGGTATTGATTATATTTAGGCCGCACAACCGTGTTTGTCCTAATATGTTGCTAGTATATAAAACATTTCACTTAGGTAGTTTTAGTAACCAAACACATTATATTATTCGCCTTTTAAAAATATTTAATAACTAACCAATAGCATTCAGTAATGTTAAAATGTGGTATTTCCAAACTCTATCACATTCTCCCACGGTTGGCAGCATTTATTTTATATTTTTTGTGTGTTTTTGCATGTCACACGGATTCTAATGTCGTTTTCCATTGGGACAGAAAAAGCTGTTTTTCTGCTCTCGAAATCTGCTGGCTGTCAGGTTTCGTGTTCCATTGGCCGCAAAAATAAGAGTCAGAGCAATATAGCGAGATTCACACCTACTTATACTAACACCAAAATATTTGTTATTTGTCAAACTTTAAAGTGGGTTATTATTTACGTTTTTAGACGACAAGTCTATGGAAAAAAGAAACAAATTAAATTTGGCCGCTGCAATGGATAGTAACATAAATTGAATAGGTTTTTATAAACACAAATTACAATTTAAGAACAGCAGACTTTCAAAACACGCACCACCACAAATGCAAAGAAAGAAAAATCTCGTTCTATGTTCCATTGAGCATGAAAAATCTGAAATCTGAGAGCAAAATCTGAATGGAAAACGACATAAATTGACATAACACCGATAGGAAAACAAAATGGCGAATTTGAAAAAAATATTGAGGGGGCCAGCGGCAAGAAGATTGCGAGTTGGGGTTCTCAGTATTGTCTCTGGTCACGAATTTCTTGACTAGATTCGTCGGCTACCCTTCCAATCAAAAGTGAGATACACCAAGTCAGCCAGCTGTCAGACGTACTAAACTAGATACTGGAACGTCCCCAATATTCTTGTCTCTAACTGTCAGATTAAATGCACAATGCGTACACTAGAGGCGTTTAAAACTGCACCCAAACAAATTGCAGCTAGAATGTGATAATTCGCCCGACAGCTGTTCCTAATTCGCTTCCATATGAGAAGTCCTAAAATATATATGCATATACTCAGAAGCTTTGATGTTTTTTGTAGTTGAACCAGTGTTTTGTTTCGTAATTGAGATTTTACTTTTCAAAGAACAAGAGCTTTTGGAAAAATGCTTAGAAAATGTTTCACCCTGCCGATTCGACAACAGCGAGTCACGACAAATCATGGTATATCCAAGTCGTAGAAAGTGTGGGAATAAAAACCTCGATGTTGTTCTTTCGACGTTTTCATATAGCGGAGCTAGAGGAATGTGAGGTTGCCCCTAAGAAATTCGAAAAACAGGGGCTTAGACCAAAATGGTTGTCAGTCGTTTCAGACGGTGCATTGCATATGTATCGCCTGGGATTCTTAGAAGAACTAACTGGCGAGCGAAATCTTCTTCCGAGTTTTTTTCACCCAACTATTATGTTATTTGAATGCCTGTATCAATTAGGAAAACATTTTCAGACAGTCGTTTGCTTTACCAAGCTTCAGCTACAGCCCGGCATTTTTTAAATATTTCAATGCAAAAGACAAAAAACATTTTGATGCAGTTTGACAACTAAATATTTCACCATACCTGAAGCTTTCCGGTTAAGAGTGCTTCTACTGTGAACACCTGACAGACATCCAAGAGTCTCTTCTAAGCCGTTCAGATGGGGTATAAAAAATAAAAACCAGCACAAGCGTGCGGTCCTTTTATGGCTGTTGCGTCTGCTTTTCGATTTTCATTATAAGAAATGGAAGGAAGCCGACATCGACTTGACGATGGACTGTTTCTGCAATGTTCACAGGAAATGCGCCAAATGCCTGAGCATATCTAAAGTACTAACGTATATAAAGACAACGCGACAACTACACAATCCGGTGACAGTCGAATGACCACTCTGTCTAACCACACTAAGAAAACACGATTCGCACTAAAACGTAATGTTCACAACTTGCTTGCAGGCCGCACCATGTCTTTTAATTGACTTCGGCAGAAACATCTACCCCACCACAGATAATCATCCCTTTACGTCCATAATTACTAAACCAGTGAATTCATTAACCAAACGCACCCTCTCTACTACTGCAAGGCCGCCAAGAATCCGCAAGTATGCCCCACCCTCCCCTGGATGTAATGTAGATATACAGCAGGAGCCCTGATGATCTCTGCGATGCTCTCTGCTGGAGGTCATTGTGATTGCGCTGAGGTGTATACTGTATAGTGGGACAATAAAACAAAATGCGAATTACCAAAATGAAGCGTCGTGGCGCAGGATCAACTCAAACACAATTTCATGCAGGAGCACATATTTTGGCGGGGAAATCCCGGAGCAGCTGACAGTGACACAAGTCTACCGTTTGATGGTCTAGGTCAGGGGCGTTCAAATTCAATAAAAACGAAAAAAGCCTACTTGAAAGACCTATAAAGGCGTGAAGAGCGCATTCGTAAAAGTACTCATTGCACATTTCGCTTGCCATCAAACTCAATCATTAAAGTAATTGCCTCGTCCTTGGACCGAAGAGTGTGCACCGTTGACCCAGAACAGAACACACACATTTGAGGGTACACAATGGAAAAAAGACACTCTGCACAGCTAATACAGTTTTTCTGTGCACTTTTACCGCGAATTTATGCACATAGCTACAGCATAATCAACAGCTTTCATTTGGAAACACATCAAGCAAAGCACTATACCCTCAGCCCTCACGACTGGGATACGTAGGAGCACAGCACAGCAGCGCAATTATACTCGAGTTTCCATTGCCCATTCCTCTTCAATACCTCAAGTGTGAGGTGGGGCTTCGTTTTCGTTTTCAAGTGAATACCAGTCCTGAATATTCATTCATTAGAAAGATGGCCAGAATACTTGTGTACCCACCTTCTTCGGTGTGAATGGCTATGCTCAAAGGATATAATCAAAAGCCTTGGAACCTTGCATGAACATCAAACACTCGTGCGGCACCTTTTCTTTCCTACACACACAGAGTGTGCCCTACAAAAATAGGTTAATTAACTGAACATTTATGTATGCTCGCCACGGTTGTGACAGGACTTTTTCCCTTTTCCTTCCTAATTTTTCTTCTTTTTTTTTTTCTTTTGTTCCAAACAAGACGAATATCAAATATAACTGAAACTCACTGTCTAAGCTGGGAGATCTGCAACCGCCACACAGCACCACCAGTCACTTCCCTGTCACTCTTGTTTTTATTTTTCGATATAGGTAGATCTGCTTTTTCGCCTACCATACGACACGAAAATCAAATGAATTCTTAACGAGGAACGTTCGATTTCAAACAACAAACTTCAGGCCAATTTGCACTTTGTTTTTTTTTTTTTGTTTCTTTTTCTGCTTGTTTAATACAAAAATGGATTAAAATTCGCGTCGAAGGTTTCAGATTACTGAAAGGTGTTGTCGGCGTTAATTAGTAACTACAAAAAAATAAATGAAAATAATAAAGTTCTTCGTATTTGGTTTGTCCTGAGAGAGAGACGAGAACTTTGTAAAAGCGATGGCTGCGAACTGACGACGATTTTAAGAATTCAAATGCACAACAGATACATACATTGAGAGTAAAACAGAAAAAAAATATACCAAAAAGACACAAAAAGCCAACAGATTCAGATAGCCAGAGAATGATGGAGTGAGAGCGGATTTGGATTCGGATCCTTCTATAATTTTCCTTGCTCACACTGGAATTTTCACGAAAGCCTCAACGCTCCCATTGGTATCGAGATGTTTTTTGTTGTTCCTTTTTATTTCTGGTGAGAAACAGCCGTGAGATGTCTGAGCTTAAAGAGGATACCATTATGTGAGAGCTTTACAATGCAATAGACGCGAGGATGCTTTAGGGAATGTTTAGTGGGACATGCGTACAGCATCCCGCAGTGATTTTGCTTTGTCCATTCAGTGTTTTGAATTTTAGCAAAATCAAAACATGCCGCAAAGTGAAAGCAGTGCATGGAGTTTTCATCCTTTTCATCCATTGTCCATTGTCCACAGCATATGTGTCCATCAATGAGTTGCGCTTCGATGCAGGTGCGGCTCTATGGCCTACTAGATTTTATTTCTCGCCGTGTCGCATCAATATACCCATAAGGGGCCAATCGGTTACATTGAGAGACACATTCTGCCCGACTTACGGACTATGCGCCTCACGGTAAAGCACTGTAGGCATGTTGTGTGCTCAGAGCAAGCCAACACACTTCCTGGTAACCTTGAAATGGAGAATTGCAGATTGGTAAGTGACCCGAAAAGGCCAACGAGATGCTTGATTGGAATCCTTTTGTGTGTCCAGTGCGCTTCCAAAGAAGACAGAACTCAGTTAAAATTTCTTGATTTCATTATTCATTTACCAGACTCTTACACTATCAAAAGTACAAAGGGGATGCCTGCCAGAGAAAGAAGAAGGTGGAAACTCCGTGGGCCTTTCTAATAATCACTTTTAACCTTCACCTTACATTATTTGTAGGTCGCAACATTCAATTTTGTTTGGAAAAGTTTGCCATTTTGAGTGCGAAAAAAATGAGTATTAGTTTCGCGGCATGTGTTAAGTTCGCATGTATAGGCAGAGGTAGTTCTAGATTTCAGAAATGCAAAACAAATGCACTGCAAATGCAAATGATTAAGAAAAAAGAACTCAATACACACTCGACGGAATGACGGAGCAGATCACTGGGCATAATCAAAAACCAATATTTATCTCAAGTCGGCTAGATTGGTAGGGACTAGATAAAAGGTGAACACAAAGACTAGATTGGTCGGTAACTCCACTTTTCCTACTTCAGCCACATATGCGAACTGTCAATTTAGAACTAAGTCAATAATTTCTTGTATTCGTCGGCTACCACTTCATAAACGTCTACTGCAAAAGCTGTTCATGTCACCGATCTAGGTCCAATCAAAACTGAGACACATCAAGTCAGCAGCTGTCAGACTTACTAAACTGGATAGTTGAAGGACGAGCACGCCGCTCATGCTCTGGAACCGAACGTGAAACACTCCACCAGCTGTCATATGACTAAGACCACGCCTAATACGTGTATTGCCAAAAGAAGTGTGACAAAAAGCCAACTCGAATGATGTTTATTCATTTTGGGCCTTACCGATAAACATTCTGATGCAAAAAACAGTGCAGCTGTGTTCGCTTTGTTCGAAAAATGTACCCAAACTTTACGGTCGGTATATATGACAGCCAGGGTTGGATTTCCCCCAGTACTTCGTTTAAAATTATGTATACCTACAAATGACAGAAGTTTTAAGAAGTATTTTCAAACTTGAAATCTAGATTTCGATGATTTTAGTGCGTTAAATGTCAATTTGAAAAACGCAGCTAAAATTTAATAATATTACAACTTGTCATATACGCCGTGTGCTTACGACCTGAGTTTCAATCCCAAAGGCTATTTCCTATCTGTTGCCTTTCGGCAAAAGGTTAGGCATATACATAGATTCTTTTAATTATGCGATTGACAATAGTGCTTGATGAGCAATGGCATCTTAGGGCACTAGTTTAATTCGTTTCCCATTATGATGTTTATACCTAAAAAACGTGCGTAAAAATATTTATGAATGTCTTTGAAGCGTTAGGCCGGTCTCGATTTGACGTATTTTGTCAAAACAATCGATGACATTTGCGCAAAATAATTGTTTTCGGCTAATTTTCTGGCATACCCATTTGTAAGTGTTGAAAAGAGAATTACCCATTAAATCAGAAATGAGAAATTTTGTGTCAATTTTTCGACAGTTAACTCAGCACGAAAGTGACTGAAAATCAGCCAAAGTAGCAGAAAAAAAATTCAATAAACGTCAAACGTTTATGTTAATTTTTCGGCAGTTTACTCAGCACGAAAGTGACAGAAAATCGGCCGAAGCATGAGAAAAAAGTGACTAAACGTCAAAACTTTCATGTTAATTTTTCGGCAGTTTACTTAGCACGAAAGTGACAGAAAATCAGCCAAAGTAGCAGAAAAAAAAAATTTACCAAACGTCAAAACTTTTATGTTAATTTTTCAGCAGTCTACTCAGCACCAAAGTGACAGAAAATAAGCCGAAGTGGGAGAAAAAAAGTGAGCAAACATCAAAACTTTCATTTTAATTTTTCGGCAGTTTACTCAGCACGAAAGTGACAGAAAATTAGCCGAAGTGGGAGAAAAATAAGTGGGCAACTGCCGAAACTTTGTGAAACCAAAAATCTTTTGAAGGATATTTTAAAATTTTTGGTCACTTGGAACACCTTTTGGTTTCAGGCCACACCGTATAAGAAGTAAAAGCTGCATGTTCCGAAGTAAGCGAGAGGATACACCCTGTGCGCTGTTTGTACCTGATGCTACACCTATCTCACCTAGATGCAACAATTCCTCGACAAGCGCAGTTATCTATCCCAAGGTCAAGAACAACAAACCAATTTACAGAGGATGCGCCAGAAAAATTAAATCCCACCGTGCGCGGGATGATGGAGGGAGTGCATCACTTGCAATGCGAATTATCGATTCCTGGATGCGACAGGCAAAATCAGATGTTATACTTTTCTTATCCTGACCTAAATGAATGACTCCATCTTTTTCCGGTGCTCAGATCAGGGATTTTACCATACATTGCGCATGTCCTGCATTTAATATTGATAGATTGCCAAAGAGCAACCGGTTGGCTCCACTTTATCTCAGTTCTTCCTTATCATTTGTTCAGTGCAGTGAGTTAAAAATGAAGTTTAAAATTCTGGTTCTTACCATTGCTTTTCTGGCAATAGCAAATGCTGGCATTGCCGGTCCCTATATCCTTTGGGGTCACGAAAAAGTTCACATATTGAAATTGCCAATTCCAACCGAAGCAGATGAACAAAATCTTCTAGCACTATTCACCGAAGCAAAGGCGATTTTAGTGTTTGTCCGCGAGAAGACTGTTCGCCTGGACACCGAAAGCTATCCAAAGTTTCATGCAATGATTGCCAGAAGCACTTGGGCGTTTCTGCCACAATATAACCTTGCAGTGGCACCATTCGCTAACAAGTCGACGACGATTCGTCTGTTTGGAACAATTGAAGAACAAGATGAGCAAATCGTGGTTGGGTTCGATGAAGGTGTGGCTCATTTTGGAGAATCGCAAGTCCTTGCCGTAATGGCCTATCGAGATGAGTATTTCGTCAATTACGTGCATAAGCGAGAAAAAAACAATAAAGAAGTAATAGCGAATACGATGAGCGCCACAGAAGACTCCATCGCAAGCAGTTATATATATCGAGCACCGGGCAAGGCGATTTTCTTAACAACAGCTGCACCCCAGCTCAACAGGGACATCAATGGGATGCAATACTCGTACTCGCTGGTGGAAAACGAAAAGGATAATACATTCGGTGACTACAGCAATTGGGGTCGGCTGAAAATCGACTTCAGAGTGAACAACAGCCGACTCAGTCTACGTTTCAACTTCACTATGGACGCGGACAGTTACTGGTCACTGCGATCCGTTGAGTTCGAGTACAGGGAGTATCTGAATGTTATGCCGCTGGTGGAACCTTTATTTGAAGCACCATCCGGATACTC
Organism: Cheilosia grossa; assembly: GCA_963082955.1. Classification (NCBI taxonomy): domain Eukaryota; kingdom Metazoa; phylum Arthropoda; class Insecta; order Diptera; family Syrphidae; genus Cheilosia; species Cheilosia grossa. The sequence goes on along the minus strand of OY720149.1, from coordinate 4,554,741 downwards.
ATACAGATGTGAATCACGCTCATTGTTTTTTCGTAACGAAAAGGAAAGCCTCACCATAATTGATTATCAGGTACAGCCATGGTTGAAGGGTGCCAATCGCTTTAGCGAAGCCTACGACTGCATCGGATTAACAACGATCCCAATTTGGTCGGGTTTGTTCCTGTGCACAGTCATGGTGTCGCTGTTTTTTATTGGACTACTCGTATTGGTGGACATTAAGCCGCCGGGTAGTTTCAAGAAAGTTACCTTTAAAATTCACCAATAGATTTATTCATTTCTTTATATATAGGAATATCTATGACTTCATAGTGTTAATGATAGTTCATGTTTAAGTAAAATAAATGTTTTTGAGGCGTGAAGCCGCAAGTGTATGTAGGTGGGTGTATAAACAATAATATATTAAATTGGGGAAATAGTTTTTGTTGTTTTTTCTTTGTATCTTCTTCAACTTCAATGCATGTATAAGAACGAAACACGGCAGCTCTATGTGTGTGAATGGGCATGTCGTTGCAACAGTCCTTGAGGGTCGACAAAATCTGGAATTATTTGATTATATATTTTAATACCGTTGTACCCAGTTTTTGCGTCCGTTCAAATGCTGTCACCCAACCCACAAGAAAATAAGTGGCTATCTTTTAAATAAAAGCAGCCAGGAGCAAACATCAACGGCAGGATATTTTAATATCATTTCAAGCATATACATACGTATTTTCAGTGCTATACTAGGTTTTTAGCTGCCATCTTTTTTTCTCATTTGACACTGTAGTTGCTGCCAACTATTGTTGTAAACTGTTTCTTACGGCAACTAGATTCGAATGGACTAGATTGGCCCTGAACGCGAAAACTAGAATGGTCGTTAATGTGCTACTACGTCAGGCAAACAATCGAAATGTCTACTGAAGGTAAGATTAGACTGTATGCCATGTGGTCATAAAATGCCAATATCTGACAGTTCTCCTGTCAAAATATGGTCATACAATGTAATGGGCATATCTCATATGCTCTAATGACCTGAATGCCACATATGACCAGGCTGATTTTGACAGATAAAAATGCCCAAATAGCATATGGTGTAATGCGACAATAGGTACGAATGTCAGCTTATAGCCTTATATGCCCATATGCTTTTAATTGAAATTTCGTTATGGCATTAATGGCATTTTTGATGGAACAGGAATTATTTTGTTGTCATCGGTGTTTGATTTCGTAGAATTGTGATTCATTTTAATTTTCGTTCTCTTTTTGGTAATAAATACCAAATGCCTCAAATGACAATCATGTCAAATATGACCATATTGGTAATTTTGGTCATATAGTCTAATATACAGTTTTGATATTCCTGGCATTTTGTTCATTTGACAGCTAATCTGGTCATTTGCCTTTTGGCATTCATATGCTTAGTTGGCATACAGTCTAATCTTAGCTTAAGTCATGAAATTCTTAGCTAAATCTGTCAGCTGGCCGATAAACACACAAATGTATCAAGTCAGCCTGCTGTCAGACTCTATTCCCCACCACAGATGGGAGTGAATATAAACAATTTCCCTACAAGAAGTATAGGAAGTATTTCGGCGAATAGAAAAATACAAGATGGTTGGTTGATTTCGAATTTAAGTTTCTGATTCTGCATTGAATAAATATTGCTGTGTCCGATAGAAAAAAAAAACCGACAGTGACACGCGACCAAAGAACTCCACGAATAAAAAATTACCCAACGCAAAACTGTTTATTCAAGCTGCTTCGATGACGGTCCAGTAACGAAAGAGACCGGTTAAAGGCAAAAATAATAATTTTACATTGTGGAGAGATCAAAAAGTGGACTTTAAATATTAGCAGTTGTTTATAGGGAATTTTGTGTGCAATTTGGCAAATGCCATGTAAAGAACAAATATGTTGGGTATCATTTTTCACGTCTAAGAAAATTTAAAGTATTAATCAAGAACAATGGTCAATCATTCTCCTTTCGGAGAACCACACTTCTGTAAATAATTTAAATGACATTGAAGTAGAGCAGGATTCATATAATTGAATAACAAATTTTCGAATCTGTCCCCCTATGCCATCAGCAAAAATTATATCCAGCGACTTAAAAAAAAAGTCTGCTACTTTCCCATTTGAAACAAATAGGTACGTCTTTTTTTCCAATTCCCAAACTACTTTTCACAGGTAGCCCTCTTCTAATTCGCTTGAAAATCTACTACCACAATCTGTTTACCTACCACACCAGCTGCGTTTGACATTTCCCTACGAAAACTATTTCATTTTTCCCGCCTGCTTCTCGAATAAACGATTTTCCAGCTTCACTGGTTTAAATCACAACCAATTAGACACGATAGACTATATATATATGGATCCAATCAATTTGAAAACAACCCCCGCATCTTGTGAAAATGATATACATTTCTCTGTCGTTCGCATGCGAATCGTCACTACACCACTATTCAAGTTGGAGGTTAGTTAGAAGAACTTAAGAGGAGCAATCAAAGTAAAAAAAAAAACGAAACAAGTGTAATCAAAATTGACATTCAATTTCATCTCGCATTTTTTTCTTCTGGTTCAGTATTCATTTGCCATGGCCTAAATTGCGTGGTTTGCCTGCACGAATAGTTTAATTTACAATTTAGCATTGCGGTGTTGATAACAAAAAAATATTCACGGGCATACGTTTTATTAAATCGAGTGTGTAAATTAAAAAAAAACCCCCCTTCGACGCATTTAACTCGAAAATGATTCTTTCGCAATCAATCCGTATACGTTCCACTGCATTCGTTACTGCTCGCAAAAATGTTGCCAAATGCTGTCCATTGTTTATAAATTGTTCCTTGTTACGGCCTAATGAGAAAAATGCGCAAAGTGTTGTACTTCGCGCGTCAGTGTCAACTACTGCAGCTGAATATAATAAAGTGAAACCATCAACACTGGAGGATTTCCAGCGTGTTTACGAACAGAGCAGGCAGAAGTTCAAATGTATGCAACACATAAAATTTCCACAGATAAGCCATAAAAATCCTCCCACACCAGTATGTCATAACATCTTTTAAGAGAAAAAAAAGGCAAAAATTAAATAATACCTGAATTATATATCTAGAATCCACTTTGCTGAATGAATACGTACATTCACCTCGTTCGCATAGTCGTACGTGCAGTACGTATATAGCCAATTGGATTGTCTCGCATCGTATTTATAGCATAGAGCCAAATGAATAAAAACGATGCGATGCGTTTCGATTTAGTTTTGAATGGATTTGGGGTTACCTCTCCAACCACAGACCCATTTAATCAATGGTTCGAACTTTTCGCTATCACTATTTGTAATCAATCAAAAAAGGCTGTTGTATTGACAGATATAAATACTTGTCAACTGCTAGGCCCGAAACACTTTACTTGAGAGATAATGTCACGCGATATCAACTACATCGTATGATCGAAGCGAACAAATTCAAAACATCTCTTCTTTTACCGGCTACCGGCTAGATGAATGGGGAATCCATGCGTAACATCGACGGAGCTCAATCAAAAACAATTCTTCGCAGTTATCGATCAATCAATGAAGTCAATCTTAATGCACGTATGAAAATCAAAATGAAACTTCACTTGGTCAATTAGCTTGATGTTGTTCAAGCGTATTTTAATGCGACTAGATTATAATTGTGTTTCAAGTGCATTTTGGGGACCCGTTTCGACGCAAGCTTAACCTACGCCTAGAATGCTGTGCAGGAGGAACTTACTGGGAATATCCTCTTGGTTCCTCTGCCTGTGTCTACTGAAATAAAAAAGATGTCGTCATATTGATGAATGGCGTTCATCAACATGATATTCATTGATTGAAGAAATTCATGAAAACTTTTTGACAATTGATGAACCGTTTTTCAATATGAAGAAAGTGCATTCATCAATTTTTTTTGGCAGGATTCTGATAAGAATTTCATCAAAACATTTGACGAAAACACTTATTTTGATGAATTTAGTTATTTGTTCATCCAGTTGATGATTTATTCGCCTTTTTGATGACCGCGTTCATCAAAATACAGACTTTAATTTTTATTAAGGAGAATGTTGATGTAAGCGTTCATCTTATAGATGAACTGATTCGTTATATCGATTAAAAAAATTAAATTCACCGTTATATTCATCATATTGATGAATTGTTTTCATCGTTTTCATCAATTTGATGTACAGATTGTTAATATGATGTATGCTGTCGGTGCTCACGAACGAAGTTAGTACACCATTTACCCTCACACACGCAACATGCATCTTATAATGGATAATTATGTGACATTGCTCATCAAGCGCAAAGTATCTACACAGGGTGGCATAGAAAAAAGTGAATAGTCTAATGATGAACAATGAATATCTCAAAAGAGTCGATATATGTGACTTCGAAATTTCATCATATAGTTATATGTAAATCTTTTAATTAATGTTCCCCCAAAAGTTTTCATTTCTATTTTAAACATTGTATTGAAAATTGCTTCTACTACGGGCGACTGATTTGCTAAATATACTGCAGTAGATAAAATTAAAAACGATTAATGAAGTGTGAAAAAATTCAATATTGCCAAGTGTAAAAATGGTTGAAATTTAAAAAGCTATAGTCTAATTGCGATTATTCACATTGATAAGATGTTATCAATATTTAATAAAAAGCATCAACATATTAACATATTTTAAGTACTTTTTATGTCATTGGTAGAATGAAACTAATATCATTCGAAAGGTACTGTGCCACAGACAAAAAACCGTGAGTATAAGTCGCCTTAAGGACTGGTAAAATTAAGTTAAAAATTTCTCATACAAAACGCTTATCAGTCAATTGAAAGTATTTTGGTGACATTCAATTTGTCGTCGCAATATTACTATAGGTATGTTTTCAAATAAAAATCATTTAAGGTTATAACCTATTTTTCTATATTTATTTTCATAGCGACGTATTAAAATTTGAATCATGAGTAAAACTTATTTTTTTCGATACCTGGATGTCGCTTCTTTTTTTTTTCATTTGTAAAAATAAAACAACGTAAGTATCGAAAAGTGTTTGTTTTTAGTATACATACTCATTAAAAGGAGGATAGCGTCGATTTTCGACCACAAGAGAGACTAGCATTAAATAAATACGTAATTGAAACAAAGCTAGAATTATCATGACTTTTCTACACCGATTTTCCTTTGGTAAGAAATATTGCCATATACAACTCGCTATATTTAAAACGTTGTGATTTCATTACATACAAATATATGTAAATATGTTATTATGCCACTTTTAAGAAAGTATGTCTAGGCGCATTTTTAAAGATTTTCAAAATCAGTTTAGTATTATTATTTAACCAAACTTTTGTTAGGTACATGTTGTCTCATGCTTTAAACTTATAAAATTCAAGGGAATGGATCAATTAAATATTGGTTATGACTAAATAACAAAAAAAAAACACAAATGTATTTAATGGCCGTTTTCTGATTCTAATTGGGATTCATTATCAAAAAATAAAAGTACCTGACTTCGAAATAAAATTGAATACAAAAATCCTTTCCTTTCGGATACGAAGAAATTCAGTTATTAAAATCACAATATGATTGCCTGCATTACCATTTTCATGACACTATGTTCGTTAACGTATTTTAGCATTCCCATTAAAGATGGAAGGTTATGTGTTTACGTTTTATTTGCTTTCAGTATTTCCATTTCACATTTTCTTTTTCGTGTGAACCAACTTACAAACAGATAAACACAAAATTGATAGCACAGAAAGTACTCGTGTGCATCATATTGGCCGCGTTCCACTGCCCGCTAGATGACCAGCGGCACGAAAAACTCCATATAAAAAAAATTGACATTTCACCTAGATGTCTAGCACCAGGTTTGTTTGACGTGCCTAGCACTAGTGCCCACTAGTGCGCACTGAGAGGTGTCAGCTGATTTTCACACCTGTTAAAAACCCTGCACAACCCTGAAAACTCGGCTATTATATCCAACGCAAAATATGTTACCCTGAAGTCAGTCAGTATTTGAAATTGAAAAATATTTATCTTTTGGTGAAGATATAAAACTATTTTTTGTTTATTGTTAAAAATGAGTGAACTTTATTCTTTTGAATACCAAATTTATTTGTATTTACCTTTATCACTATAAAAAAGTGAATGCCAGCATGCGAAATGACAGCACCACTCAGAACTGAATTCTTGCCCCGACAAATTAACTGGAGTCAGTACAGGGCACAACAAGGGGGCCGAAGAAGTCATGTCAAACACAGGTTTTCTGTACTAGGGCGAGTTCAGTGCTATATCGAACACATTAGGGCCCACGTCAAACAAACCTACTTTTTGTGAAATTTTGAGAGAAAGACAAACAAAAAAGCGCTTGTCAAAGGAAATCGTTCAAACGTTTACAAAATAAAAAAAAATCCGAAACCGAGCAAGTGCAATTGTAGTGTGGAAATAATTATGCGAAAAAAAAATGTTAAATGCCATTTTGCCGCTGGCCCTATCGTTCTATCGCGGGCGTTCCTTCATCTGGGATATTGATGAACAAATTTGTCACACTGATGAAATTAAAGGGGAATTTCGGTTCATCATATTGATGAATTTTTCATAATATTAATGAACAAAGTTGATGAATGATGAATTCCTTTTTTTGTTCATCATATTGATGAAATCCGTTTCATCATATCAATGAAAAAGTTCACTGGACTAAAATTGATGAATTTTTCGTAACATTAATGAACATTTTCATGCGTATTATGTACAATTTTTTTCAATGTCTGTAAAAAAAACCCTGCACTTCTGTTATTCGATTCGTGTTCAGATTTTTCAGCCCATCACACTTTAATATCGAAATTCTATTACTCCGGGCGCCATTTTTATTTATTTGACACCACAAATGACACACACACAAATTGTTTGCTAAATTTCCACTGACGATCTTATAATTTGACACATTCGATTGTACAATCATCTTAAGTCGTTTCAAAAAGAGAACGCAAAGCTGCATTAGTCAGTAAGGTGATTTTTACTGCGTTGAAATGACGACTGAGAAGTTGACTGGATTTGACCGTTCACGTGATCAATGTTGGTACAAAATTCTGACATATTACGTCAGCCAGATTTAAGGCATTGAACGATAATGCATTTGACACCATTTTTAGTCAAATTTAGACAAACTTCGTTCCCTTCCACCCAACTTATGCGTCAGGAAACAAAGTTTGACTAATGTGATCGAATGAATTATTGCTTCGGAACAGACCTTCAGTAAAGTAATTTTTTTTAGTGTCCTGTGAAAGTTTGCTTTTTTCTTTTAAATTAAATTTGTGCATTTAGGCTGCAATCACATTCAAACTGGAAAAGTCAAATGTTTCCGACTTTTGTTGAAAAAAAAAGAAACTGCGTAAAAGGAAATACACTGCAGATTGATTTTTAGGGACTGGGAATAAAAATCTTAACTGTTTGAGGAAAACTGATCCAATGTAAATAGAAACACTGTGCTGGACGATGACAGATAGGTAGGTACCCAGTGAAAAAGTGAGCTCGAAAGTTTGAAACCTTTCCGATATTTGGAATACTACCTGTGATTAGTTGGTGAATGCCGCCTTCAAAATCATGGACTCTATAATCAGTTTATGGATCGTTAAAAAATCAAGACCTATGTCTATGAAATTTTCAGGCCTACATGCTTTGACCAACTTTTAATCGAACACAGGATGGTGGCGTTTTTATTTTGACTGTCATATTTTCGAAGATCAATGACTCTAATGGCGTTTTCGATTGAAGAAAAGAATTGCCCTTTCTATGAAAAGATCAAATCTAGAAGTGCTCTTCCTATGTTTGCTATGTTTCATTGAAGAAAATAAGGCCATTCCAGGTCAATTCTTAACTACATAGACAGAAGTGTCCGGGATATTTTTTTTAAAGAATTGCCGTGAACTCACCAACACACACTAGCAAAACGTCAGATTGAAATGTTTGTTGTGTTATTGAAAACAAATTATGCGCTTTGTGATTCGAAAAAGCGTAGGAATGTTAAATATAATTGATTTTTTTTTAATAATCTTTTTTTTTTAATTTAAACCACACTAAGTACTAAAAAAGATTATATCTTAATGTACAAACCTATTTAAGAAATAAATGAAATGAAAAGAATTGAAATAAATTGATTGGGCTTGCTAAAACATTATTATTCATTTTATGGTCCATACCACTATTGCAAAATTGCTCCAACGAATTTCATTGAAGAGAGCAATTATGAATTTCGGGGCAATTCTCTCAGATCCTCCTCAATGAAAAACGACGTAAGTCGGAATAGTTTGACAAACGAATGCTGGGAATTAAAAACGACAGGCAAAATATTTAAGTCATTGTCAATTAGCACAAATATTGCTACTAGAGCTTTATGTTTTGTTGTCTCTTTCTAGTGCTACGATTCCATTTGAGGTTCAGATTGAAGTAAACCTACCGAGCCTACTCTCTTTATTAAGAGGAAATTCATTTGGTTAATGAATAACACGCTGTTAATACCAGTGTTCGAAAATTTACTTTAAAAACTGCATTTAAATAGTCCACTCAATTTTGAAGTTCGGTGCAGAAAATATACAGGCGGAGTGATACCATTTGCACTTAGCATCAAAAACAGAGGTTGTATTTAGAAAAGCCTGTCGTTTCGTTTACAAACAGTTTGGTTAGACATCTCAACCATAAAAATAGTTGTGAGGTTTTTGAGCAAACTAAAGAACAGTTGGTCAATATCCTACAAAAGTTTTCGGCAACTCAAAAATGTATGGTTGGGAGTGTTCTCGTGTTTCTAGATCGGTTTGAACAGACTATGAATACCGTAGGCAATTAAATGAGAATATTTATAAATACAAAATTTATAACAATCAACTCACTTACATCAGGACAGCAAGGAACATAATTGCGCAGAATCACTCTGTCTGTTACGAACTAGCGAAAGCCTTGCTTGTAGTCTTAGCTGCCGTCTCTTGTTAATATTTCCACATTGACTTTCAAGATTAAGGAACAATTTTGTTTCGTTTCATTTCCAGCAAAGAAGCTGCCGAAAAATGTAAACCCCTACGGGGTATTCGCTTGTAATGAACTGGACCTGAAGGAGGTGACCGTGTATGGCTTCGATTACGATTACACCTTGGCTTGCTATAAATCTTGTTTACATGATCTGCTGTACAACCTTGGTCGTGATATGCTAATCAAAAAGTTCAAGGTAAGTTCAGTCACTTTTGCATTTTGGTTGGATTTTGCACATCTACATCTACATCTATATCAGTATCCAGAAGAAATTTCTCAACTAGAGTACATACCAGGATTTGCCGTACGCGGCCTTCACTATGACATCGAAAAGGGACTGCTACTCAAGTTGGACTCCTTCTTGCAAATCCAGTTGGGCTCCGTGTATAGGGGACGCACGAAAGTTCCCGACTGCGAAGTACTGAAAATCTACAAAAATCGAATAATACCAATTGCCTATGTCGAAGGGCATACCAGGAGCTATCAGGTACTGCTACTACAGGCAGCAGTTGCATTTATTATTTCTTTTAAATTATCTACTTTTACTTTTTATTTATACACTTTTGTAGCAAGATGTTAAATCGAAAATGGTGCAGCTAGCGGATTTGTTTTCCGTCCCAGAAATGTGTTTACTCTGCAATGTTGCCGAGTACTTCGAAAAGAATCACATTGACTATCATCCGGAAATATTGTTCCATGATATTAAGAGTTCTGTCCAGCGTTGTCACCCAATTATGCATCAAATAGTACTAAAGGATGCTGAGAAATACATTGAGAAGGATCCCGTGTTGCCAGCGTATTTTGACCGTCTTATAAACGCTGGCAAACAGCTGTTCTTAGTAACCAACAGTCCTTTTCCATTTGTGTAAGTACTGTGAAAAAGTAACAGGGCCATGATGTTAGCCTTTTTAGCTATATACAAAAATGTAAATATTTTTAAATGTTTCCATTTTTGGTTTTACTACTAGGTCTGTTCCCATTCTTAGGTGGGGCCAAAAATGGGTAAATTTCATTTCACTATTAGTTGCAACAAACCCAAAGTCAAAGGGAACGCGTTGCACTACTCTATTATGCAAAAGGTGAACGCCCCAGTTAAAGAGGGTGTTTGATTTTCGAATTGGCAACACTTTTCCCATTGATAAGCAATTTGACCGCTGACAGCTGAATTGGCCTCAAGTTCTCAACCAAATGGAACAAATCGTTCCACTCAAACAGTTTATCATACAGGGTCAACCCATTTAGGCAGCAGTTCGACCGAAACTCTGACAGCTTATAAATGCTACTGACAATAGGTCTGTTCCTTTACTTTTAAATCTTACGATTTTTTACCAATTCTTACGAAATTTTACTCAATGCCGTTCCCTGCCTCGAAAAATTCGTAAAAGAGAGCGTCACCGAGAGAGCAAGGTATTACCCCTCCACTGAGAATCTAACGAACTTTTACTCAACAATTTTTTTTGTGCAAGAAGTGGAAAAGCTGTCAATCACCTTACAATTAACAGCTGTCTTGATTTTGTGCGTTTTCTTTCCGCAATATTGCTAGGGAACGTTCCGAATCGGATTTGAATGTGTGAGTGAGCCGCGCGCTGTTGTCCGTTGTTCTCAGCCGACATCCTTCTCCCTACCTAAATATGTTGCGTATGGGAAAGCTCGCCTAGAATTTCCAGGAACAAGGCTACATTAGAACAGGAAATATTGGAAGTTGTCAGTATATCTCGATATCACTCACACATTTATAGAATCCGCATATATGTGAACCCTTTCCGCAACCGCCATTGCGGAAAAAACGCACAAAATCAAGGCACTGATTTGAAATTTGTTATCCCATTTGATTTTTTGCATATCAAAATGGTATCGACGTTCGTCAAAATAATGTTGAATGTTCTTCACGAGATTCTTTTCGAAAGGGGCGACGAAATACTTCTTCGCTGTAAGAAGGGAAAATCTCCTCCACGTAATTCTTTTTCCTCTTCTCGGATGTTTTTGTATCTCAATCAGTGCAAACTCTTGCAAACTCCTTCTTTCTTCATTCATCAAAAAGAAATTCGATTAATTCATCACTAGGAACCGTGATGAATCAACTAATTTTGTTAATACATAAATTAGCAAAACCTTCGAGTTTATCATATATTTTAACGACATTTCGTAGCGATTTTTTTAATTTTTGAACTATGTATCTGTCATTTTTCATACATTACTACAAAAGTGTGCCCTAACTTTTTCGTAAGTGACGTCTTCGTCTGTGAGAGAATTTATCCCCGCACCACTGCCATTTTGACAGCCTTTTCCATTCTTACTAAATACAAATGTAAGGGAACAGACCTAATTCAATGGCTAAATGGAAAGCCTATCTGCTAGCTGCTCTTTTCGCAGCAAATTCCATCGTATGGTCGGTTTGAAAACACTTTGTGACTGGATAGCTGTGAGTTATAGACGAAGTCCTAATAAAGTGATTTGAAATGGACTATATACATTTTTCTCCTTTTAAAATTCAGTTTTGTTTCCATCCTGTCCTCTTCTTAATTAGTTCACATTTGTTCTTTTTTTGTTGAAACTTTGTTTTTCCAAACTTTGTTTGTTATTGTCTTGATGCGAGGCTTTGGAATAGCCCAATTTGTCAGCCTACTGCTGCCTAGCTTCAAAAATAAGGAGGTTTGTCTTTCTGACTGAATACTCAAAAATACATATGTTAAACTTCACGGCCCTCAAAAGCTGAGAGCGATGTTAGGAGCTATATCATGGCCCGAATTACATTCACTTCACAAGCAATGAAAGCCAAATTTAACAAAATAAATAGGAATAGGGGAATGACTCTACTGGCGGGACCACACTGGAGGGACTACTTCGACGTTATTATTGTTCAAGCTCGAAAACCGAAATTCTTCACAGACGAATCGCGCCCAATTCGCTTGTACGATGAAAAGACAAATACCCATTTATGGGATCGAGTATCTAAACTTGAGAGAGGAAAGATCTATTATGAAGTACAGTCGAAACAGCAGACATCCAAATTGAAGCAACTTAACATAGAGGTTTTTTTTAGGGCACTGTGAAACAACTGCAGGATCTTACAGGGTGGAGTGGACATTCTGTACTCTATTTCGGTGATCACCCATACAGTGATCTGGCCGATGTCACATTGGAGCACGGCTGGCGAACAGGCGCCATAATAAGTGAACTGACGGTAAGTTTATTCATGTGTTTGTGGGCAGTTTTGACCGGTGTGATTTCAGCACGAGATCAACACACTCAATGATGAGCAGTTCAAAAAGAACGCCAACTGGCTGCAAATGTTAACCCAATTGATCGAGGATCATCAAGACAACGAATGTGAGGCAGCTCAGGTCAGCCTAAGAAATTGGATGAAAGAACGCGACGAACTGAGGTAGGCTCGCCTGAATTTTCCCAGAAACACACATATTTATATCAATATCCTTTCAGAAATGAAACGAAAAAGGTTTTTAACAAACAGTTCGGCAGCGTGTTCCGCACATACCACAATCCGACATACTTCTCTCGGCGTTTGTTTCGATTTGCCGATGTTTACACAAGCGATATAACGAATCTACTCAAATACTCAGTATCGCATACATTTTATCCTAGACGAGGCGTAATGCCTCACGAATATATCTCATATTTCATGTAGAAACGTTTTCGAATCTATAAAAAGTGCATCTGTCAAATGCTTTAGACCCACCTTTGAATTACTCTCTTGCTTTACATTTATAGATAAACTATATCGATAAATATTTATTATTTTCTTAGCTTTTAAGTCGTGAAAAAAACAAATGCAGAAATGCATTCAGGCATCCAAGTGTCTTTTAATTATGTAAAATGTAAATAGTTAAAGCAAACTTGTTAAGAGCGTGTCAGAGGCACGTTGCATATTGTTAACGTTTTGGATTACTTTTTTCCTTCCCACCCTACACATAGAAGTCCCCATGCGAGGAGGTTTGCTACAAGACAGAACAAGGCTGGTTTTGCCAGAAGGTCGTTTCGTTGCGGTTAGAATTAAAATTGTCGTTAGAATTAAAATTGTCGATTGTTATGAAGTACAATAATAAATGTGTTCAAATAATAAAAATATACAAAAAACGTCCTGCAAAACTATTCATTTCCGAAGATAAAACAGTGGCTGACAGACAACGCACAGCGCAAACTTTGAGAGTGTATTCTCAGATACTTTTTACTAAAGAAAGCCATTTTTGGATAAGTGACCTGTCCGAGAGTGTCCACATTGGTGGAGAACGAAAAACGATCAAAAACCGCTAAGTGCATACATAAAAGCTAATTTAAAAGCGTAAAAAAACTTGCTGAAACACGCGGCACAAAATGCGTCGACAAACGGGTAAATTGGGCAAAAGGCGGGGTGAAGGCGTCACATCCTTTTCGATGTGTCACAAAAAAAAATCAAAAAACCCATCGAAAACTACGGCAGAAGCGGTCAAAAACTAGTCAAAGATTCGACTAGACAAGCTATTTAAAACGGGCCGAAAATTCCTCAAAAAGCTGTTTGAAAAACCACGCATTGAAAAACATCTAGAAAAACTAGTTGAAAAGCTGTAAAAAAAAAATCGTTACAAACTAGCCAAAAATACCGGCTAAAAATTGGTCAGAAGGCTTCAGAAAACTGGTCGAAAGACGCCCCCAAACGAAAGGTAATCGTATATGCTGAAGAGGTAAGCCCCACGAAAGTTATAGGCTGAGGAGGTAAGTAGTCCGTTCCCTTACAGATCATCTGTTCCAAAGTGCGTCTTAAATCACTACGGAGTTTTCACCGCATCATGTTCACAGGGGTGAGCAAGTATCACAACAGGATTGATAAAATCCTCTCCCAGCCCATTAAAAAACTCACTTAATCCACCAACGATCGAATCCAAAGTGGGCCACATTCAGAAAGTCAAACTACACAGTTTTGTTATTATGTAAATAAATTGAATCGTTTTATTAACGGGCGCTGGTTACAAACACAACATCTCAATAAGAATTAACGTAGAAATGAGTTTGCTTATAGATTTTTTCTTTAACATTAGGTTCATATAAATTATTTTAAGACACAAGCAACACAACAACAAAAGCGTTTCTCCGCACTTTTCAGTTGAATAGTTTCGCGATATATATATATTTTCTTCTGCTAACTACTTTCGCATTGAAGCACCAGCGTTAAGAACATTTTGTCTCTCGAGAAGCACTTAATTTCAGTAAGCAGCAATAACAATTCTTCATTTCATATAGTTTCTATGTATATAATGTATGTATAAAAAAATCGTTGTTAATTGCATTTATCCATTTTGTAGAAATAGATTTAAATATAGAGTTTTTTTTTTTTTAATAAATTAGAATACAATAATAAAGTAAAAATAATTGCGGTTGCTTTGTAAATGATTGTAAGCTTCCCCTCGGTTTTGGCAAATAGGTTTCCCTTTCCTTCGAAGCGGTTGTCTTCACTTAATATTGATACCAGGGCTGACGCCTGACCCATTGCAATCGGTTGCTGGTCTGATCGGAACGGATCTTTATACTGGCACCTTCAGCGGCACGAACTGTTTCCTTCACCTGAAACGAGACGAGATGATTATTTTTTGTAAGCAAATTTAAAAATGACATCCAACTGAAATGAGTTCAAAAGACGCTTTTGGTACTAACACTTTGCATAAGATTTTGGGCGTTGCCGACCAACATCTCGGTTGCCTCGCGGTCCTCGTCGGAGCCCTGGGCGCCCAACATGGTTGCCTTGACCGTCGAAAGAATCTTCAATTGTGTTCCAATAGTGGGAATACGTTCGCAAACTTGAAGCAGATTGGTACGAATTCGGCGATCTGTGCACTGGCGTGCCAAATCCTTGGCCAGACGTGTTACATCCTCGGATGCCTCAGCAATTTGTTTAGCAGTGGCGATTAGTTCACGTTTGCTGCCCTTTGAGTCGGCACGAACCAATTCCGAGAGTCTTGCCATCAGGACTGCCATACGTTTGGCTGCGGCGATAATTTCATTGTCCTTGGACGACCATTGGCGCACCTCTTGATGAAGTCCACGAGCGGCAATCTATTAAAATGTACAAAAGTTAGTTTTCATGTTGGCGGCGTTTGTGTAAAACTGTTTGTTGTTTACCAAAATCGGTTGATTGGCGTGCGGCATTGTGCGGAAGACTTCGTCTTCGTCGTCGGTTTCTGGTGGCGGTGGACGAGATGGGGCCATGCCTTCGCGTGGTAGTGGAGGACGTGGTGGGGCACGTTCGGCTTTAAGGAGAACACAAATATCTTACTTTACTTAAAACAACAAAAGAACATTTAACTTCTTACCTTTACTGTCATTGGACGACAAGTGCAAGGCACTAAGTTCAGGCACTGGCGGCGGCACATCAGCTTGGGATGGTGCAATTGCCGAGCGCACATCTTTCACATCGGCCAGGAGCTAGTAAAAGAGAATATCAGCTGTTGGATAAAAAGAACATGTTCTCGCACAACAACTCACCCTTTTGTAGGAGTCCCTCCAGGCACTGGCGCGACCGCTATCATTGATATTGGTTGCAACCATCTTGGCATCTCCAACCATGGCGGGCAGTGAGTTCTCCAAGCGATTGGTGGCTGCATTCAATTTAGCTGTGAAAACGGGGTCTTCAGAGTTATCCGCTTCCTGCTTGGCCACGAGCAATACGCGGTTCACTAAGCGTGCGATGTTCGATGTGTTGTCAACCATCTTTTGCGGTTGCTTTGTGTGTATGGCATCTTCGCAGAGCTTCACATACACCTGCATATGGTCCTCAGAAGTTTTAATGAAATCCGCCGGATTGGTGGCCTGATCGCAGAGTGTTCTCATCCGCAATACGGTGTCGGCGTATTGTTGCTTCAAGTTATTTAGATGCTCCTCGGCTGCGCTGCTACCTGGATAGTTCATTCGGATGCGGCCGGCCGACACCAGCTGCGGTGTCAAACTGTCGACTTGAGTCGCGGAGGACAACAAGATCTCGGCGATTTTCTTGTTACCTCCAGAGCCGCCAGCGGCCACCATTCGACTGGTTTTCGACGCCCTATCGCTAAACGCTTGCAAGTTGTTGGACTTTTGGTTGAAGTTCTGCTCTCGGTTGGGAGTGCCCTCGGGAACGTTAACAGCTTCGCTGAACTGTTTCAGTGGTGTGGATACGTCCATGAAGTCCTGAACGATCCTATTGACCAGGGCGTTCTGAATCGCCTCCTTCAGCTCGTGCAACTTGTGCGTGAGTTTCTTGGCGAATTCTTTAGCTTTTGGTGTGCTGCCGGCTGCGTTCATTTTTAGGTACTCCACCTCGTCACAGAGCTGCAAGATCTCGGCCTTTTGATAGCCGGGACAGCCTTCTGCAACTTTCCTGCCTTCTTCCACTATCAGACCGATTGCTCTTTCGCCCAATCCGTTGTCATTGATCTCGGGATTCTGCAGCCATTTGCATGCCTGCTCCAATCGCCCTTGAATAGTATGAGCGGTTTGCTGGACACCGGCTTTGTTGACTCCTGCTACTGCATTCTGTAAGGCCTGTTGCAGGCTGCCCAGCTTTTCGCGGAGATTCTTCGCCAAACTCTCTGCCTGAGGGCTGGTCCCTTTTCCGTCCTGACGAAGTTCGCACAACGCATTCGCCATTGTTGTAATGTCATCGGCCATTTTACGAATCGGCATCGAGTCCTGGGGCAGGCATCTATCGGCCACCTCGTGAGCGTTTTCTATTATTTGACGCAGCGCCTTCTCACCGACGCCTCCCTTCAGAGCGTACGGATTGGCCAGCCAGTCATTGGCAAGTCCCGCTTTATTATGAATGGCGTTGCTAATCTTCTTCAGCACCGTTAGGTTGTCCAACTCACTGGTGTCCTCATCATAGGTAGTCAACTGCAGCACACGAATGATCTCCTGGATCTCATCAGTCATCCGCGAAGCCAAGTAGTTTCGATTCTCGGCCGCCTCGTCCACTCCGACACCGTTTTGCTCAACGATATGAATGTACACCTTCATGCTGCAGATAAGAATCGGCGCTAGGATTTTCACTTGCTCGAGGCAACGCACCAAAATTTCACTATGCACCTGATGCGTGAGCTCCTTCTCACGGGCGCTCACCTCTCGCGACACTTTACTAAGGCACGGACTAAGATCCTTAAGGAATTGCACCAGATCCTCCATCGATCCAATCACTTCGGCAATCGCCAAATAGTCCAACACACGTTTGCATTCCTGGATGATTTTACGCACCTCGGACTCATCAAAGCACAGCAAGAGGGCAGACGTTCCCTGTAGGATACCACGACTTCCCTCTATAAGCTTTTTACGCGCCGGACCCGAGTATGGATCGCCTTTTAGCATGTCAGATGCTTCCTCTAGTAGCTGGGAGGCGTTCTCGACTCGCATCAAGGCAGACGGCATATCCTGTTTGAGGATATTATCATCGGAACTGTTGATTGTTTCCCGGCCGACTTTAATCAGATTAGTGACAGCCATTGACACCACCTGCACTGGGCGGCTGAGGTCTGGCATAGCGTTGCCATCTTCTGCTTCTTCATGGAGAATAACCAACCGGGATACCTTGAGAGAATAAATACATTTACGTTACAGGATAAAAGGTCCCTAGGATAAAAACGTTTGATCAAAATATGAGCCGGAGAAAGGAGCAGGCAAAGCAGCATTATTCACGCGACAGTTTTCTCTGTAAACGGAAGGCAGACCATCATGGGTTACTCACGATCTTACTGACGCTGTATAGGACGACGAACGCGTTTGCACAGCGCAAATTCAATAGATCTATGTGCGACAGTAGCTCAAGCCCACATACCCTGAGGCCTAATGCACATTAGTTCCCGCTGGCCAGTGCGACTAAACCACATTTCGTTGCAGAGTCAGACGATCATAAATTTGGACGTTTAGGACATAAGAGACAGCCAAGAAAAAAATTGCATATAGCAACCATTCAGCGTTCGAAAATAGCCTAGGGATGTGCGTGCATGTGCTTTCGCATTCATTAAAATAAACGAAATCGAAAATTCAGTTGGGGTAACACTGTTCTCTGCTCAGTTCATATAATAAATACGCAATGACAATCGACACGAGCGCATTTTTCCCTCTCACCCGAGCAGATGCTTTTTCTACGTGAAGTCCATTTTACTGCATTTTCAACGAGAAGCACACGTCCAGTTTTTAAATGAAAAATGAATCATCGCTAAAATGCTTGGCAACAGCCAAACACTTATGCAAACAGAATGCAGATTGCCCGCCCCAGCAACTCCTATAGGAGGAAACGTCGAAATTATCCGAGGGGGAAATCTGTGCACGAACATGCAAATTAAAAGGCGAAAAGGGAATGTTGAGAAACCACAAGCCCTGCTATGCAGAAGGACAGCCCTGAAAGCAACCAGGAAAAGTTCAAACACCTCCACCAAAGGGAGACGGAGAACCTAAACGGATTCAGGGCAACGTTGCTCGAAATAATTATGATAGTATAATATAATTCAAGCCATCCACCCACGTACGCTGCGTGCGTAATTACGTGCCAGCTGACCCATCTCAGTGACAACAAGGCGATAGCATTGATTTCCCATTTAGAGCAATTTACGCGCTCCATATATGGCGGCGTGGAGCCGCAATTTAAATAAAAACATGGCGCAGTGATCGTTTGAAATCTTCACACTACACCATAAGAGGGTGTAGAAACAAAAACAGCAAAGTATCTCATCTGAGCCAACACATGAATGACAGAAGCAGGTGCTCTCTGACATAATCAAAGAGCCAACAACCACAAGTTTGAAATATGAACTTGTT
This sequence comes from Cheilosia grossa, assembly GCA_963082955.1. Classification (NCBI taxonomy): domain Eukaryota; kingdom Metazoa; phylum Arthropoda; class Insecta; order Diptera; family Syrphidae; genus Cheilosia; species Cheilosia grossa. The sequence goes on along the minus strand of OY720149.1, from coordinate 4,535,955 downwards.
TGCCTCCGTAAATGGAGCAGTTGGGTCGCGCTGCTGGCTTTTTGTTTCTGTTTGGGTTTATTTACTGTGGGAGGCAGACCGCAGCTCCCAGCGAACTTGGCAACAACTTGGAGTAAAACATGATCCGATTTACAATTTCTTTCGAGGTGTGGGCGGAGGCGGAGTATGTTTACGTTTTCGAAATGAACGTACATCACGGGTGTGGGCCTATACGGTATTGTTTGAGTATTTGAGGGCGGCAGCGACATTGACCTAGCAAAGATGTTTCCGCAACTCGATAGAAGTGGTTTGGACACCATACATGCAATCCGGTCAAACTGTGACCTATTCTGGCAGTTGTCGCTGTCGCAGTTTGCTCGGTTAAAAAATGGGTTAAAATTGACCAGGTCTCTGTTGAAAAACACCGAGTATTCGTTGTTAAGAACTACCGATATAAACAGTTAGAACGCATACTGTTAAAAATTTATCAGTTGTTAAGAACCAAGTTTCTAGATAAATATCAACCAGTTGGTTAAAATCAACAGAGTAAGTTTGTTATTTACAACCGAGAAAAATTGATAAAAGCTCATTTTCAACCGAGCTTCCTTAAACAAGTTGAATCGGTTGTTTTTAATCTACTAACTCAGTAGGAGCTATATTTACAGTATAACTTGGTAGTTTTTAACCAAAAGTTGGTTGATTTAAAGTAACTGATTTTTCTGCGTGCAGAAGTTTTCGAGAAACTTCTGCTAAAACGATTACAACCAGTAATTGAAGAAAGACGCTTGATCCCAGACTATCAATTCGGCTTCCGGGTAAAACATTCCACAATCGATCAGGTGTATCGAATAACAAATGAAATTGAAAAAGCTCTAGAATGGAAAAAGATTTGCTCCAGCGCTTTTCTCGACGTATCGCAAGCCTTCGACAAGGTATGGCACCATGGCCTTAGGTATAAGCTAAGGTCAGTCCTACCGGAAAAATTATACAAAATACTGAAAATACTCTTTCGTGTTAGACATGAGACTGAATTCTCGGAATTCAAAGAAATTCACGCCGGAGTTCCGCAAGGAAGCGTTCTCGGCGCAATCTTATTCCTGCTCTACACAAGAGATATACCACAAGATGAAGGGACCGTCGTAGCAACGTTCGCAGACGATACGGCTATCCTCGCAATGGACGAGTCAGTCGACTCATCAACGCGAAAACTCCAAGGGGCTCTTAACAAAGTACTATGCGCGCGCCCCCGGATCTCATAGTGCCTCTCTGAGGGGTGCGGTTTAGCCCGTAGGCAGACTATTTATATCTGAATCGGTCATAACCAATGGTACGGGCCATTGGTATCTTTTGAAGATTACTCACCTCCTGGCGCAACCCAAAAAAAAAAAGTTTTCCCACACATATTTCAGTTTTCGAAACGAGTCGCTTATATTTACTACGATTCCACCGGAGATTAACTGCGACATTTAGATTTTCCATAAATCCCGCGTAAATCTCGGGAGTTTTCATACAAAAGTTAATCTCATGAAAAGGGAGATTAGAAATAAATCTTGTCCGGTTTGTAAACACAATTTTCACAGCGTGAGATGTCAAAAATACAAAGCAAACAGAGCTGTATTTGACATTGTGTCATTAAAAAAAACAGGTTCGAATCCCGCAAAAACTCAAATTCCACTGCGCCACCTCTCGCGAACGTCTGACAAACATCCGAGAATATAAACTGTCTTTAAAGAGCTTCTCAATTAGCCGTTTGGAATCGGCATAAAATTGTAGATCCCTTCCATTCGTTCCAAAAATTGGTTGTGAGAAGCTAGGCCTTGGGTACCTACGGACCTGTTGCGCCAACTATTTTTTAGAATTAAATAATAAGCCAATAAGATTTTAAGATTTCTGGAACTCATGTTTTATCAATTTAATCTTTTTATTTTTTTCCTACTGTCACAATTTTGGGTTGTTCGATTTGACAGTAGTTGACAACATCTGGTGAAACGTCAAATTAATCTTCCGTTTTTTGGTGGAAGCACCTCATGATTTATTTTTAATCTCTTGCCCCAAGTCTCGCTATTAATTTCCGGTGGAAACGTAGCATTAGAGTCGTTTTCCACGAACACGACTTCCAATCGTTGGGTTGCTGAAACAAACACACCTTTTGCGATATTCGGCAAATTCAAGAAAATGGCTGACCGAACAAATGTCACAATTCACGACTTTAAATCATTTTCCACAGTTAATTGATGGGCTAATATTATTTTTAAATGCACTAAATTCATTTTATTTGTTTATTAATCGGATCGAATTTTGTGACCAAAATAGTTTGCACCGAAGTTCAACGACTAGTGTCTCACAGCAGATTGAAACGTCAAACGAAAACTAGTTGGTGTTTAATGTGAATGCATCGACGAGTTTTCAACGAAAACTCGGTTTTGAGCTCGGTGTGAAAAGCATATAAGCAAGAATTTTGAAAAGTTCTGTTCTTTTATTATTATTTATTTTTTATTTTTCACCCCAGCGGGTAGTTTTGCGCTAGATTGAGAAATTTCCCTGAAAGGGATATTTCACAAAAAGTGCTAGACATCTAGCGCAAATTGTAAAATGTAAATTTTTTTTATATGGAGTTTTTCATGCCGCTGGTCATCTAGCGGGCAGTGAAACGCGGCCATTGACTATCGCATTGGCCGGGTTCCACTGGCCGCTAGACGTCTAGCACAAAAAATCCCAGATGAAGGAACGCCCGCGCTAGAACGACAGCGCCAGCGGCAAAATGACATTTCACACTCTTTTTCGCATAAAAATTTCAACACTACAATTAAAGAAATGATACAATATGTTGAAAACAATGTCTGAATTCCTATTTTGATTACGTTATTACCAATTTTATAACAATTGCAATTGCTCGGTTTCGTATTTTTTTTATTTTGTAAACGTTTGAACGATTTCCTTTGACGTGGTTTTTTTTTTTGTTTTGTCTCTCAATGCAGCGGGTAGTTTTGCGCTAGATTGATAAATTTCCCTGTAAGGGATATTTCACAAAAAGTGCTAGACATCTAGCGCAAATTGTAAAATGTCAATTTTTGTTATATGGAGTTTTTCATACCGCTAATCATCTAGCGGGCAGTGGAACGCGGCCATTTTTGGCACCGCTTGCTTGTGACAGCTATTTAGGTGTCGTTTGGACACGTTTTGTGTCGCTTTATTGAACAAAGTTTTGTGAGCAAAGTGTTTCAAAGTAACTAAGAAATTTTAGCGCCATGTTTACTTCAATGGAACTCTATGCCACAGTGAGAAATGAAGAAATTAATTACAAAGAAGTCTGGTTGGTCGGAATTCACTTCAGAAATAAGGCAAATATTCTGGAGTTTGTAAATTTGTTCTTTTGTTGAATATTTTATTACTTCTCCATAAACTTATGTCGTTTTCCATTGGGACAGAAAAAGCAAAGAAAGAAAAAGCTCGTTTTATGTTCCATTGGTCACGAAAAATCTGAAAACTGAGCAAAATTTTCAAATCCCAATGAAAAACGACACACTTCATTCCTAACAGGAAGAACAAAGCTTGGGGCACAAACCATTGCAAAGAATTTTCACAACCGAGACCAACCAACAGCCGACCGAAATGACGATTCTCTTTGTTAGAATTGTAAGTGCTGCCAACAACTCAAACATTGTTAGACCAAATAATAGTTGATAATCAAAATCGACAGTCAAAAAAGCGCCAGTCAGCTATCACCTTAGTTGAATGTCATTTTTGATTATGAACTCTTCTTTGCTCTGCGTAAAGCGATCACTAAAAATGTATTGATTGTTGGCAGCACTTAGAGTTTTTAACGTCATTTCCTTACCGAGGAAGTGTTTCTTTTTTGTGAAAAATGTAGGCGAACTTGAGAATAATAATATGTTCACAAACTACAATACATTTGTTTGTTCGTTTAAGGTCTCAAGCTAATAAAGAGCAAATACGGATCCTTTCCATATTTCCGCTTCTTTTAACAAAGAACGTTCTTCAAAACTAAATGCTGCCAATCAAGATGAATTCTTACATCGGGTTTGGAAGTTCCAAGATATGTGCTTTATTTGATTATCACCTAACGTGGAAGAACTATTAATTTGACTGTCAACTATCAGCTTAGCCGATTTTACCCCAGCAATTAAATGAGTTGGTCAATTTTATTTTTAGTCGAATAGCTCTGACCATGATCAACTCGATAAACGTGTGATTTTGAAGCGAGAAAGCTTGAAGTGTGTTTATTCAATTCTAGAGTTGAATTTAGGAAAGTCAAAACTCATTCTGAAAATGCCACAACAACTACCAAATTGTGGTGCTTGATACCGGGCATTGGATCGCCTTCTCCGGACCATCTTGCCCGAGCTATGTTGACGAATTGGAGGATGACACATTGAAGGCTGTAGCAATTGGAGTCTTTCAAGTCCAAGTTCAGTGACGGCATTACCTTTAGAAATACACCAAATCCATGGTCTATATCAGAGGTTAAAAACGATGTTAAAATCCCTGAGCGCATTTACTCCTGCAGGCGTGGAGGACATTTGAGTAGCGCGTTTTGAGCTTTGAGCTTACCAGTTGTTTCTAGATGATGGTTTTTAAACGCATTTATTATTCATTCCCTATGCTAGTTCGCTTTTGTATGGGTCTTCAAGGCATAAGCCAGTTGCTTGCCTTCCATATAAAACCTCTGGATGTCCTTTCGATGGCGTAACGATCTAGGTATATTTAGGAAGGTGGCACTAGGTACCGTTTTGTTATCACAAATCATTGTCGACGAGTATAGACTTTAGATCCTGCCTGTGGAATTCGGAAAGGTTATCAGTCGCCTTATACCTACTACTCATTGAGACCTCCTAAAGGGAGTTACAGAAGGGCTTACCCAGAGACCGCTGGCGTCGATCTTCTATCTCCTAGCACCTTTTGCCCAAATTTGACTACAGTGTTTCCATCCATTATCGCAGATGAATCGCTTCGATAGTGCAAAAAACGAAGGCGCATTTCGGTTAAGGACATTAAACGCAAGTGAAAATAAATTAAACAGTAGAAGGTAGATTTAGATTATAGGCCTTTCTGAAACACTAGCCTCAGGTTGGTCGACGTTTCGCCATAATTAGATGCGACGCAGCCAATGTGCCGTCACCTCAATTATAGCGTATCAAATCTGACTCACTTCGATGGATGACTCACAGCGTCATCATCTGGCGCTTTTAAGAAAGTCTGCCTCCTCAAAAGCAGAATCCAAAAACACATTTGCAGTGTGTAAACAACAATATCAAAAACAAACTGCAAGTATCTATGTACATTCGAAATGTGTGTTTAAAAATACCGCGGTGATTTATCGCTCTGCTTTGCTCCCTTCTCTTTTAATCTTCCCGTTCTCTCGGTTGTACAACATAAACTACATAATGTCATATGCCTACACACCGCAGAGTGACAACAGATACGTTTCTTTGATCGTAAAATAGATTTCGATGATATATGCGAACTTACCTGTTGAGCAACAGGATCCAAAATACTCTCAATGGTTTTCGTATGGAAGACTGGCATGATGTGGCTGTCTTCTGATAATCTCTATTTTTTTTTATTTTTTTTTCTGAACAAAATAACACCGCGTACGAAAATATAAATAAAATCACACAAAATAATAACAGCAACAAATCATGGGAATTCTGCAAAAATTAAAAAAAAAAAAAACGATAAAGAAAACCGATTCACTTGAGGAGGAGGGAGCGCAAACTGCTCAATTCCGTTCACCCCTTCCTGCGACACCGAACGAACACAAACAAACGAAAAGAAAAAAAAAGGAAGCAAGGGCCTCTGAAGTCTGAAGTCTGAAATCTGAATATTTAACGAAACGGGTGTGTGCGTGAAGGGGAAAATTATAAACTATCTATCCGTTGATTGATGGAGGGATGGAGCTAAAAATACTATTCAAGGAGCACCGAACATATAGCTAATAAGTTCACTCTGGTTCGATTTTATGGCCATTCAAAATGTATTTGAATGGATGCCCACTCGTTGGAATTAACCTTTTGATGCGTGTTATGGAATTTTCCGTATTCGGGTAAATATTCGTGTTGGTTTGAACCGGTATTGGTGGTGGTAACTATTGAATGGAAATTCTGATTTATCGTAACAGGCTCGGCAGGGTGTCTATAGAACTAATTAATCGAAACGATGAGGGAAAGGGAAATAATGAGTAACACGCCCAAATATTGGACACACATTTATCTGTGGTCGAGGGGCAACTATATGAGTCGTAGATTTTGAAAATGACGAAGCTTTTTGGAAGAAGGAGACCAAGACCGAAAGTCAATCCTATTCGAAATTGCTTTTAATCTGGTACTCTGTAATATTTACTTTCGGAATTCTTAATCGGAGTAGTAGTTCATTTCATTCAGCTTTCGAAATAGAGAGTACAAAACGTTCATTTTCGAAAAATGTTACTTTCGAATCGAGATACAGAGTAGGGCCCCAGAAAGGCCTGTTGAAACGGTAGCAACTGAATTAGCAGCAGTGAGGAAGCATCTTGGAAGAATGAGACCAGAAATGCCTGTAGAAACGGCAACAACTTTTTGTTGGGCGGAATTTGTGCAAAGAAGGCTTGTTTAGTTCGTTACAAAAACTATGCAAGTCCCGGAATCTCTATTCCTAACAAGCAAAACAAAATATCAGCTTTCGAAATGAGCTTACTTTTGGAAAAAGAAAGAAACATTCTGCAGACAGTTAAACCAAGCCAAGAGCCCGCTGCCAGTTCCTTCAACATTGATGATGGTAGTAAAGAACCTCACCAAATTGTGGTCAGCGTAGCCAAATTTATACTTGAATCCAATAGGCGGGTCGGCCTCCTACCCATACTTCCTCGGAAGAATTTCAATTCGCCACACACAATTTTTCAGCGATTCTAAGGTTGCTTTAGATAGCGTGAATCTCTGGGGACAGATCACGGAGGACGATGATCGTTTAGGCGACTGAAATTTTCTATAATCAAAATATGTTACATGTCAGGCCGATTTTTTTGTTTGTTGATTATCGTAAATGGAGAATGAACTAGATGAAGCTGTTAAACTTTTACGTTATGCTAGTTTTGGAGGTCGTCTCAAATGTGTTTTGACAGTTTTGGCATCACCGCAAAACAAATTGTGTGTGGTGTTTTTGTTTTTGGGACACGTAGGAGACTTACATGTTGAACTCAAAAGCTTTTTCAGGAAGGTTTTGCACTCGGCTGTTTGTCAGAAAAATTCTTTACCTGTATAGATAAATATGTTCTTCATTCAATGTATTAAGAAATGGGCTGGAAAACACCAAGGATGCTGCTCTGTTCGACGGGATTCACTAGCCTGTGGTGGAAAACGTCAGTTTTCCTTGGGGGGCAAGCATTGTTCTCTATAGATTTCGCTGAAGATGTTATTTATTTATTTGAAGCGATTGCGTAGTGTTTGTTTAATTTTGTATGATTGACATCTCTTGCGAGGGCTTACTAGTTCACATTTTGCTTAGAGCTGCGCAATGCTTAGACCTACGTTTCCAAACGGATCTGTTGTGACAAAAATATATATTTTTTTGCAGTGAAGGGCTTTTTAGAGACAAGAAACCGTACGTATCGTCAAATACTATTCTAAGCCTAGGTTTGTGTAAGGGAATGTTTTGCCTACTATTTCAATTTAAGAATGATGAATGATTCGATCCCGATATTGCGAAGTTCAATTAAAAGTATAGATCATGAATCCCTTTTGCGGCGCTCAGGCTCAACCAATCCTAGTCAAAAGGAAGTGCACATGATTCACTTAGCGATTTATTAAAGGCAAAAAAGACTTCTCTTGGATTTTACCCCAGCTTCCTCTGGATAAAAATAGGCACACACATTTTGTTGGAGCGACAACAACCTTGAAGTTTCTTATCTGGCAGTTGCCAACACGGAGTCGTACCTACACAGAAAACAAGTTGTTTATTTGCTGGAATCTGTTTGATTCATAGCCACTTCCAAGTACACGAATGACTGTTGTGACTTATTAACGAATCATTAGATCATAAATTTATAAATGCAAATTACATTATACAGTTGCCGGCTTACTCCTCTTCTCCAGATGAACACACTTCTTCGGAATCAATTGAGAGCTGTTCAGCTATAATTGAAAAGCCATTTACTCACTAATTAATTTTGAATGTGCGCACACATTCCTCCAGCCCAAGAAGAAGACACTTATTGCTTTAGAATTGGGCCACACATCACCCTAAGCCCGTACAGCTGAACAAAAACAATTTGTTTGTTAGGGTGGGGGATTGGTTGGAGATATAGATATATAAGAAAAATAATAACAAATCGCTGGATTAAAACGTTTGCTTACAGATTGCCAATTAATGTAAAAATAAGTGTTGCCTCATAACTTTTGAGTGTTTTTTTTTTCTAAAATTTTGAAACAATGTTTACAATTTTCCTCATACACACACAGCTAAAGGTTTTTTTTTTTTAAATGCAGGTGTCAAATTTCACATGCGGCACGTTAAAATAAAATAATATCACATTTCGCACAATTCACTTTAGGGTAAATTAAAATGTTAATTAAATTGATACATACACACTCACAAAAACCGTACGGACAATAATAAAATTAACAAAAAATCAAAAGAAACCAAAAAGCGTAGCGATTTCTTATGAACCACCAACGGGCCAAATCAAAGATCAACTACCGAGGAAGATATTAATTGAACGAACGTGGAAATGGAAACTCTACCAGTCATCAGTCAATCAAAATAATAATCAGAGAGACAACAACATCATGACAAGTTTTGTTTGTACTATCATACTGTGGTGAATTGTCGTCACATGACCACACCATATGAGTCATGATGTCATGCTGGAACGAGATGTTGTATAGAGAATGTATGAGGCGGAGCGAAGCAGGTAGCGCTTTAAAAATTCTAGTTCGCAGACCTGCCATACTCAAATTTAAAATATAAAATCTGTGGCAACAAGGAAAAACAGCATAAGTCGACTTTTGTCAAAATTGAGTTAATGTTACTATCGCATGCACTGTATCCTGCTTTATATGTCATATTTGTTTCATTGAAATATCTCTTACGGTTGCTGTGTTATGGGTCAGGAAAAAACGTCGTCTTCCCACATCTGCAGGCAAACTTTATCCTTAATACTGCACTCCTGAAAAGTGGCTAAAAATGACTTATGTTGTTTTTCCTTGTTGTCACAGAAATGGTCTAGAGTACCTATCTCAGCAAAGTAGATGAAATCCCAATAAAAGAGCACAAGGTTAACGTGGTGTATTCCAGAGGTGTATTCTGCTGTGTGTTTCGACGTAAAGTATTTATCAATTGGTCTTTGACTCACTGAGTAGTTAAACGACACTACATCCCCTTTTTCTGTGCTTCAAATTTAACTTTATTTAAGACTTCAAAAAGGAGGGTTAAAAATTATTTAACATTTACTTGGTGTCTTGAATAGCTGATTGATGTTTTTTGTTCCCACTAAACCGGCTATATTTTTTGATACTAGAATAAATTATAAACACCGCTCAATAAAAGTATTATTCCCTATTTAGCTGGCAGCACTACGCCAGGCGTAACTGGTTACTGGTGTTCTGGGTTATTCTATTACGCTTCATCCACTGGTGGATGGTGAATACCTGCATTTCGGCTGGATAATATAGCAAACTTTTTATCCCCGTATTTATTTAAAAACAAGTTACTAATCTAACAGACGTCAGTGGTCAGTGAGTTTACAAAATTTGACGTACCTAACTGCTGTGTAACCAGTTGACAACTTATGCGCAGCTTTGTAAACACGAGGGTTGGTGTTATTCTCAATAAAATGCCTTGCAGCACCAAATACTTAGAATATGTAGAATGTGTGTAAAAACATCACTGACAAAAGTAAGGCCTTTTGAAAAACGTCAAATTAGAACTGCATGCTTATACAACTAATGAACATAGAGAATGATTGATTCCGGTGAAATGCTGGGTACTCATTCCGTATGTCGATTATCGCCAGACGATAGCGTTTCGACTTCAATAATCGTCTATCGTCCAGACGATATCGTTTTGACGGTTGAACATTTGATTCACGCAAATCAGTAATCGTCGAAACTTTATCGACCAGACGATACAAAAACGCGTCAAAAAACGCTTCAAAAACGCGTGAAAAAAAACGTAAAAAAAACGTGTCAAAAATTGCGTGAAAAACGAGTGAAAAAGCACGTCAAAAACAATTAAAAAACGCACCCGAGAAAGGGTAAAAAAACGCGCCCAAAAAACATGCGAAAAACGCGTGAAAATAACACGTAAAAAAACCGCCAAAAACACATCAAACAAAACGAGTCATAAACGCGTGAAAAAAAATCAATAAAGAGTCAAAAAACGTGTGAAAAACGCGTGGAAAACGCGTCAAAAAACGAATGGAAAAAGACGTAAAAAAAGCGTGAAAATCGCACCCAAAAAAGAGGAAAAAAAAACCGTTATAGAAGGCAAAACGGAATAGAGGCGCCTTCACGCTGTCAAAATCGTATGCAAGCAACAGAATGTTTTTCCGCACAACGGGTGTCAAAAATGAAATGATTGACAAGCACAATGAGCAAATGTCGTAGTACAGCAGGAAGAATCGAAGAAGTATCTATTAAAGCTGCTAAAAAGCTTAACTTATTTGTTTGTAAGAATAGACCATGTGGCCACATTTTTATAACACAGTAATCGATAACCCAAATGTCAAAAGATGTATTCTAGGTATTTATGGCATAAAATATAGCATCTAAACAAATATTAAGAGCAGAATGACTTACCCCTGGCTTACTGCAACAATCTCTCTCCAATGCATATTGTTGAAAATCTTGTCTTGATACCGTACCGAACCGACACTCCCGATTTTAAGCCGAATTGGGCGCCTTTTTAGATTATCACGAGGAAATGTTTGGAAGGGACACTGAGTTTAAGGCAAATACCCATTTGTTTCTTTTTTATAACAATGAAAACAATACGCGATAGCACACAGATTTCTTAATGGGTAAGCAAGTATACGTTCGGCTAAGCTGACTTGAATGGGTCGGACTTTTTTTATGGAAAACGTACTACTTATACAAGACGCATTGTGACGTGGAAAATAGATTTTACGACGTATCGAAACGGAATACAGTTGCAAATCCGCCGAGCTGTCTGAAATATAAATAGAGAAATAGGAATTAATCAGATTTAGGAACAAACATTGGACAACTGTCAAATGTTAATAATTAAATTGATCAAATACAATTTGGGAAGTTTACATATAAGCAGGGAATAGCGGGACTGCGGGCCACATTTTCTAGCCAGATAGCTGTCAGACTTTCCAAACTAGATACTCGAACATACCCAATGTTTTTCGCGAATATTTTTGGTACAAAACCATTTTGAAATTTTTCCATTTCCACCACACTGCTGTTTTGTACTAGATTAGAAATTCCGCAGCAGCGCATATCGCAGCTGACAGCCGACAGCAGACGTTTACATCATCAAAACAAGAAAAACGAAATGACTGCAGTGGTGGTTTGGAATAGTTCCCAACTCTTCACCACCATCAGAAGTGTTCTCACCGATTCATTCATTGTCGTAAATTTGCTTTCGTAGAGCAAAAAAAAAAAAAAAAAGAAAGAACAAAAAAACGAAAATCATAATTTTTTCGTCTGCTAAAGTTTTTCTGTTTCAAGTCACTGCCGCAACAATAAAGCTGCAGCTGCGGGTGTTAACAAAATTCTTTAATAAACAAAAGTGAGTTCATCAGAACGGAATATAAACTTCCAGTTGTGTTAGACGGTTCTTTCTTCTCGCCCAGTCGCTACGTGTGAACATAGGAAAAAGTAAATAAAATATGGGCTTGACTATCTCCAGCCTTCTCACCCGCCTATTTGGCAAAAAACAAATGCGGATACTAATGGGTAAGTCCTATGTTATTTTTCATAATAATTTGGTGACTCTGCCAGCACCCATATTGATGGTGGCAAATCGTCTCGGGCTGTTCCTTTATCTCAGTTCAATAAATTCGCACATTCCTCGCTCTGCACACCTCACTCCACTACATCACTTCCATGTGGATGCGGGTATGGGTACACTGCAGCACAATAACAACAAGCACTTACGTGGTATACCTACATGATTATATGTAGTAGAAAAAAAAAAAATAAAACTTGATGAGGAAACAAAGGGGGCGGTGTCTGGTTAGGGAGCGCAAAGGGACACCTATTATTAGTTATTTTTTAATTGAAATTTAGATACGATCGGTTATCGGAACTATTTCCATTTTTTTTTCTTCGAGTTCTTCACAAACTTGTTCGATATTTGATAAGAGATTTCCCTTACGTGTACAGCATATGTTTGTTCATGGAATTGTTGCGTATATCTAAAATCTAAGTTTGCCTTATCTTCGTTGTCGAACGCACACAATATGAAACGAATGCTTTACAAAGCTGTAAATATTTCAAGGTACACCAGCGGCGTACGCGAAATTTGTGAACATTCAGGCAAATATTTGAAACTAGCTAATTTAATCATCAAAACGGATAGCTTATAAAAATAGACCAACTTGAGGAGCGATATTGTCTGTAAATAAGTGTCATTTAGAGCTGAAGAAACAAAAATGTCACCGGAATCCTTAGTTACATACGAAAGCTGGCAGGCAAAGGAGACTGACAAACTCATAAGATGGTTTTGTTTGAAATGTATTGATCGCTGAACGTTATTATTTTTTTTAGTTACGTAATCAAAATTAAGGCCGATAAAAACACTTATACACAAACGAGCGGTTCTCGTCAAACCTGGTATGTAAAAAAAAAGCGTGCCTAGAAAACTTATTTTAGTACTTATTATTTACATTTGAAATTTCAAAAATAGAACCTCCTAACAGCCAAGTTTGTTGGTGACACTGCTCTGCTGGTAACTTATTCAACGACCATAAAATCACAAACGTCCTTCGGTATTGGATAGAATTCCGTGAGAAACTAACAGGGACCAAAGGTTCAACGTAACAAACGTCTATCAGTCCGTTACCAGTACGAGACAAAAAATGCTTCCTTTCGACAGCCACACCCACATCATTCTGAGCCACTTATTTGCTAACTACAACTATAAATTTCTTATTTCAGTTGGTTTAGATGCAGCCGGCAAAACTACGATCCTATATAAACTGAAGCTTGGTGAAATTGTAACAACCATACCGACAATCGGTTTTAACGTTGAAACGGTTGAATACAAAAACATATGCTTCACCGTTTGGGATGTCGGTGGACAGGATAAAATCCGTCCACTGTGGCGTCACTATTTCCAAAATACCCAGGGACTTATATTTGTTGTTGATTCAAATGATAGAGACAGAATAAATGAGGCTGAGAAGGAACTGAAAAACATGGTATTTGAACAAGCAAAATCAAAGCATAATCTCTCACTTATTAATGTTACTTCGTTGTGTTCATTACTTTCAGCTTCAGGAGGACGAACTGCGTGATGCGGTTCTGCTGGTATTTGCTAACAAACAAGATCTACCGAATGCGATGAGCGCAGCTGAGCTCACCGATAAATTGTGTTTGAATCAACTCCGTCAGCGACATGTTAGTGACTACATTTCCTTACAACAATGTATCAATGTACCAATGTGCCCTTAACATTCAATCTCTTTTCATTGCAGTGGTATATTCAAGCTACTTGTGCCACACAAGGACACGGTCTGTATGAAGGTCTCGATTGGCTGTCGAATGAACTCGCCAAGAAATGATGTAAATCAGATGAAATTTTAAAGTAATTTTTACCAAGGATCTTTATATAATAAAATAAAAACTAAAAACATAATGAAAATCAAAGAACGAGAGAGGAAACACATACATTCGATAGAAATAAAAAAAATTACAGTGAAGAAAATTATTCATTCAGTATGAAATATCCAATAAAAATTATCTAACAACTGAACCGGGTAAAGTCACGCCCATTGCCTTTGTCACGCTGTCATATTAAAAACAAGTTATGTGTTCTGACAACGGAAATGTGGATGATTATTGTTTATGATTTTCCATGGAGGAAAAGTTTGCTTTTTCGTTCGAAATTTCGTATCATATTCGTTTTTAGTTCAATGCGCCGACCTGTACCAATTCCAACAACCAAATCTGCATACAGTACACTCAAGAACCTAGACAGTCCTATTTTCAAGTACTGCTTTCGCTTCCCGGACACATTTGAAGAAAAGAACAACTTCAATCCAAAACTCACATCCAAATGCAGAAGTGAAGAGTGCGGGTGATGAGCTATGTCTGAATTATAAGTTCACCAGCAGTTGTTAGAGCGCTAAACATTTTGTGCAGAGCATAACTATGGAATCATAGCTTTGTCCCAATAGTATGTCGTTATCCATTTCATAAGTGCGCTTCACAATAAACTATTTGCTAGTTTGATTATTGAGATCTTCCGCTCGAAGCCGAAGCAAGCATTTTAATTTGCTGACCAACTCAAATATATGCAGAATTGTTAAAATTTAATTGCGGAAATTAATCGGTAATTGCAATAATTCGGTGCGTTTAGTACGCAAGAGGCATGCTACGACTACGCGAAATATTGTGCTTAAGGGGCCCTACTCTGTATCTCGTTTCGAAAGTAACATTATTCGAAAATGAACGTTTTGTACTCTCTATTTCGAAAGCAGAATGAAATGTACTACTACTCCGATTAAGAATTCTGAAAGTATTACAGAGCATTTTTAAAATATTAAAAGCAATTTCGAATAGGATTAACTTTCGGAACGAAATAGAGAGTAGGGCCCAGGAATTAAAGGAAGGAAGTGAAGCATTTAAAACGACACAAGTCATGGCTTATGGGCCAAATTAGCGCATCCATGAACATGAAACAAACTCCATCGCATATTGGTCAAAAATGAAAAACCCAATCGGGCAACTGTCATTATTTTTGAGACGCACAATAGAATACCCAAACTGTTTGGAGTACATTCGAAATACGTTTGAAATTAAACTTTTACTTCGCAGGGAGTATATTTTAACCCAAGAACTTGTGGCGACCAGATTGACGGGACCTAGAACGCCACCAGCGACGTCTAGATGTCGGGCGGAATGAACATTTTTTCTGAGACGCGCCTGAAAAGATCATTTGGAACATCTGCCGAATTGCTTTTCTTCTTCACTCTTTTTTCTCGGCCTTCGTGACGACTCGACGAATAACTTCTTCAATATTCTTTTTTGTAGTTCCGAATTATTCATATACTAATCTAATAAAGAAATAATATATTGTGTCATAATTGTGGTATCACCTACAGAATACGAACAGCAATCGCTAAAGAGGTGACCGCGACGTGATTTCCCACAATTATTTGACTTCGCGAGTAATTTTCATTTTTCACCCAACATATTGTCCTTCCACGTTCACGATGGCGACCTCTGAAAATTCGGTCACAGCCAATGTAGCACCTTTTGGAAAATTAACCTCGCATTGAGTGCAGATTGAAGCACAATTTAACAACAACAACAGGATTATGTCAGATAGCAGTCGTTTCAATGCTATAATCGCTTCTCTGGACACAGAAGTCTTAAACGAGGTGTCAGGGTTTGTCCAGAAACCACCCTATAAGATAAGTATGCAAATTTAAGACACAATTGATTGCAAGGTTTACAGAGTCCAAAGAACGACAGCTCAACAGGCGCATGACGTCACAAGAGCTTGGTGACAAACGCCCTTAAAGTCTCGTGAGGGAAATGAAAAGGCTAGCAGGAGACAACGTTCCCGACGACATGCTGTCCACAATTTGGATGATAAGAATGATAAGCCACTTACACGGAATCCTCTGCTAGTCGCGACATCACAGGAATTGCGGATAAAATCATGGACAACATGCCAACCAATGCTGTTTTCGTGAAGTTCGCGAGGAAAATCAAAACAACGGCGACTTCGATCGGCGTCTGAGGAGTGTTGAGTCAACATTATACAATCTTATAGCACTCGTCCAAAAATGGTCAGCATGCCAAACTCCAAGTAGATCCCGCTCTCAGTCAACCGACAAATCCAGTTCAAGGTGGTCCAAATCTCAAGACCGACGTTCGTCAATATGCTATTTCCACAGGAAGTTCGGTGAAAATACTCGTAGCTGCCAGAAACCTTGCAGCTACGTACCAAAAAACTTATAGGTCTGTTGTTACCTAAGGCGGTTGACAGCAGTCCATATCTCAACAGAGAATGCCGCCTTTATGTTTCTGGTTTCTGGCAAGGAAACGCGCCAAAAATGCCTGCTTGACTCTGGATCAACGTTATGCGTCTTGCCTCGATCCAGAGATTGTAGAAACAACAGAGCAGAAACAACTCTTCTCGCAGCAAACAACTCTCCTATCCACACCTACGGGCAGAAGACTCTCAATCTCGGTCTCTGGCGGACATTCACTTGGCCATTCATTGTGGCAGACGTCAAGACAGCAATTATTGCCGCGGACCTGCTCGCACACTACGGACTAGGCATCGATTTGAGAGCCAAACGCATTATCGACAAAACAACATCGGTTTCCGTTCCTGGGGAGGTTCACTCCATTGACGTCACTAGATTACTATCTATCAACGGACCTGAACCATACATCAGTATTGTGAACAAATTTATTTTCACCAACATTGACAAACTTGGTTCCAAATCGACGTCCAACAGTGTGCAACATCGCATCGTTACCACATGTCAGCCGATTGCAGAACGACCACGAAGACTTTCCGGCGATAAGCTGAAGCAGTCCAAAGCGGACTTTGAAGATTTTCTTAAAAAAGGCTGCTGTCGAACATCAAGCAGTCCTTGGGAAAGCCCAATTCATCTTGTGGAGAAGAAGACTGGTGGATGCAGATGCTGCGGCGTCTATCGTCGGCTAAATGCTCAAACTCAGCCTGATAGTTACCCTATTCCTCACATGGATTTTACTGAACAGCTGAACAACACAACCTGCTTCTTAATTTTGGATCTAGACAAGGCATATTATCAGATCCCCATTGCGTCTGTGGATGTCCAAAAAACTGCGGTGACAACACCATTCGGATTGTTTGAGTTCTAAGTTATGCCTTTTGGGCTTAAAAACGCGACTCAAACCTTCCAAAGGTATATGGACATGGTTCTGCGCGGGCTTGACTTCACATTCTGCTACATAGACGATATTCTCATTGCTTCCGACTCAGACGAACAACACCAGCAGCACGCCCGTCAATTTTTGGAACGTCTCCAAGAACCTGGTTTAGTTTTAAACATCACCAAATGCATCTTCGGGAAACCTGAGGTTACTTACCTGGGTCATAAATAAAGAAAGCAGGCTGCAGACCACCGGAAGACAGAATCGAAGCCATCATCAACTACCCAAAGTCAGCTGTTCTAGTGGAGCTTCGTCGGTTTCTTGGAATCGTCAATTAGTACCGTCGATGTATCCCTAATTGCGCCCACATTCAGCCTCCTATGAATGACCTAGTCAAGAAATCTAGAAAGAATGACAGACGACCCGTACCTTGGACTTCTTCAGCGGAGAAAGCCTTCCAACTATATGTAAGGACTGTCTCGAACAAGCAGTTTTGCTCAACCCGAAAGCTGAACTCATTTTAACAACGGATACATCAGACGTCGCTGTGGGTGCCAAAATGGAACAAGTGCTCAACAAACAATTTCAACCGATCGGCCTATTTTCCTGCAAACTATCAAAAGCTCAAAGTCGCTACAGCACATATGACCGCGAGCGATTTATCTTGCTATACAGTTTTTTAGGGCATTTACTGGACGATCGACATTTCACCGTCCGAACAGGTCATAAGCCACTTATTGACGCTTTCCAGCAACATTCGGACAAGGCACCACAGCATCGTTTAAGACAATTGGGCTGCATCGCTCAATTTACCACGCACATTACCTACCTACCCGGCGAAGACAACATAGTAACTGACGCATTGTCTCGAATCAATGCGATATCAACGTGAGCTGCATCTATCACAACATCTAGACTCGGAACTAAAAGAATTTCTACGGCATATGAGCTCATCTCTGAACTTAACAAAAATAACCATGGCGTTAAAATCTAGTGCGACATCCCATCATCTGCGCCGCAAAGCCTTCGAATCAGTCCACGGCCTTTCTCATACAAGCGGAAGAACAACCAGTCGCCAACTCAGGCAAAAGTACGTTTGGGCCTACATAAGGAAGGACGCATTCCCATGGTCACAGACTTGCATCCAATGTCAACGCTCTAATGTAAACAAACACGCTCATTTACTTGCAGATTCAATCACAGTCCCTGGACAAAGATTTCATCACGTGCACATTGACATAATCATTTTACCACTCCGACAAGGCTACAGATATTGCTTGACAATGATTGACCGCTTCAGCAGGTGGCCAGAAGCTATACCTCTAATTGACATGACTGCAGAAATTGTCGCAAGTGCATTCTACACGCACTGGGTTCCTCGATTTGGTTCGCCCACACAACTGACAACTGTTCCAGGAACCCAGTTCGAATCAGCGCTGTTCAGAGTACTCACCGATTTATTGGGCACAATACGAATACGGACATCACCATATCATCCAGCTTCAAATGGTCTCGTGGAACGTTGGCATCGTTGATTAAAAGTCGCCCTCATGTGCCATGAGAAAACCAACTGGGTTGATGCTCTTCCAACTGTTTTATTGGGACTGAGAACAACGTATAAAGATGACATCAAGGCCTCCGCAGCAGAAATGCTTTATGGAAAAATCTGGTTTAAAACTAACATTTTTCTTATTCTAGCTTACTGGCTCTAAGCGAGTGCTCTAAACTTAACAATTTCCTTTAAATGACTGCCTTTCGGCCTTAAATCTATCTATACCTATGATTTGTTTTGTTTTTTAATTTTCAAGAAAAACTTTAGGAAACTTGAATTCTTTATTATTGTTTTGTTTAAAACTACTTAAAACTACCTAAGCTACTTAACCTAAATTACCTATAATCAGGGTGGTGAGCAATCAAATCGATTGGTCACCATCCTGATCGCGTCCATGGGCGCCTGACAGCCGCCCACAAGGGTTCATCAGTGCCACCGAGACAAAAGCGAGGCCGTAAGCGTCGTTCGAGTCTCGGCAGCACTATTCATGTTGGCTAGCCCGGCCCCTCCCAAAGACCCCCTACTAAATAAAGGGTGATTTTTTAGCTGGTTTGGTTTTGGCAACACTGGTTTTGACAGCTGTCGTGTGTTTAGTATCTTGTGTCACCGTCAAACAGCTTCAGTTTGGTTTGCAATTTAACCATGGATCGTCTTACAAATGAACAACGCTTGCAAATTATTGAATTTTACTATCAAAATTCGTGCTCGGTTCGAAATGTTCATCGCGCGCTGCTTCCATTTTATGATCGGCATTCTCGACCTTCTGAGCAGTCTATTCGGAAGATTGTGACCAAATTTCGCACCAAATTTACTTTGTTGGACATTAAACCACCAACACGTTTACGTACTGTGCGTAGTGAAGAAAATATTGCGGCCGTATCAGCTAGTGTGACAGAAGACCACGAAATGTCGATTCGGCGCCGTTCCCAGCAGTTAGGCCTTTGTTACAGCACTACGTGGAAAATTTTGCGGAAGGATTTGGGCGTAAAGCCTTTTAAGATACAGCTGGTGCAAGAACTAAAGCCAGCCGACCTACCACAACGCCGAATTTTTGGTGAATGGGCTCTTGGAAAGCTGGCCGAGGATCCGCTTTTTTATCGAAAAATTGTGTTCAGCGATGAGGCTCATTTTTGGTTGAATGGGTACGTAAATAAGCAAAATTGCCGCATTTGGAGTGAAGATCAGCCAGAAGCATTGCAACAGCTACCAATGCATCCCGAAAAAGCCACTGTTTGGTGCGGTTTATGGGCCGGCGGCATTATTGGGCCATATTTCTTCAAAGATGATGCGAATCGCAGCGTTACTGTCAATGGTGAACGCTACCGAGCGATGATAACAAACTTATTTTGCCCGAAATGGAAGTTCTTGACTTGCATGATATGTGGTTTCAACAAGACGGTGCCACATGCCACACAGCACGCGAAACAATGGCGCAATTGCGAGGCGAGTTTGGTGAACAGTTAATTTCACGTTTCGGGCCGGTCAATTGGCCGCCTAGATCGTGCGATTTGACACCATTAGATTATTTTTTGTGGGGGTATAGGGACAAGCCCGCTTCGATTGACGCACTGGAAGCCAACATCCATGCATTCATTCGTGAGATACCGGCCGATATGTGTGAAAGAGTATGCCAAAATTGGACTCAGCGGATGGGCTACCTGAGACGCAGCCGCGGTCAACATTTGCATGAAATTATCTTTAAACATTAAATTGCAAGGTTCAAACTATCGATTCAAATAAATATTTCATTCATTTTTTCGAATTTTTTGTGTTTTTTTTTTAAAAAAAGTTCTAAACCTCTTAAAAAATCACCCTTTATAAACCTAAACCTACAAACATAATATCTAGCTTGAAATTAAGGAGGATGCTACGTAAGTAGCGCACCGGCCCGGGAGAGCGTATCCACCCTCACCTGTTCATCAAGCCACCAAAATTCGGTGAACTGCTTGACCGTATCGACCCTGTCCCGTTCCGCAATTGCGGTACTAAAATGCTCCTGAGCATTGGCGGCGTACCCGTCGTGGATGAGCCGCTTATCCCTTGCGCCGCGGTGGCTGTGGTACAATACCGGCACACCATCTTTTGTCTGGACTAACCCTTTCATATCTACATGAAGAAATGCCCCATGCGGGAGCGGGATGAAGCCAGACCGAAGCGTACTCTCGTGGTACATTAAATTGGGGTAGTAAGCCCCTGAGATCAGGTTATTATCGGGGTAAAATTTAGTAGTGAGAATGTACTCGACAATTGTGCCTATTTCCAACTGGAATTGGGAGCTAATTGTTATATTTTGTAGACGCAAAACGTGCTGTTACAAATTGACGTTTAAAAAAAAGATGGCAGACAGCTGTAACCAATTAACTTCCTCTTTGTGGCTCTCTGCTGGCCAAGTTGATACAATATATGTATATGATAGTAGGTACATAGCAAACCGGGAAATACTATTTCCGCGATACTAATAATCATTTTTAGTGTCCAGGCAAAATTTTTCGAACTCGCATTTGCGAAATTTTCCATACAAAATTGCATATTGTGACCTACAAAATATATAAGCAAGACCTTTAATTTTCTGGTTCGATACGGGGTAGTAAAATGTCATAAAATGATCCCGTTTTTTTGGTAGTAGAACGCGGTAAATGCTGGAATCTCCTTCTTTCAGCAAGTCAAACAGTGAATTTGAAAGAAATTTGCAAGAAAATTATATTCTACTTTAGGCACAAATTGAGTTGATGCCAATTATAGCGAGATGGTCGCGTTTTGTTTAGATCTTGAAAGTCCAGAAGTGACACATGAATTGGCAATCGGGACGTTCAAGTATCTAGTTTAGTAAAGACCGTTTTACTATTGTTCAACATCCCGATAACTCTGAGCTTGACCAACTTCATTCGGAGTTGATTTGAAAGAGATTTCAACTCCTGAGTTGAAATTCAAAAGTTGGTGTACTTGTTGTTTCAGCAATATCCCTGTGATATTTGTGACACATGACGCCAAATATGTCAGTTCACCTTTGGATTAGTATTTCGGCCGTCACTTTCGCAAAAGTCATAGCCTTCTTTATGATTTTCGTTTTAGGGAATAGATATAAACATAAAATTTAAATTTATTGGAGGGAATTTTAGCTGTTTGCAGCTGTTCCCGCAAGATTGCCAATTGCTTTGGACACTTGTTTCAACTGAATTGATCCAAGTCCATAGCAGCGTAGCAACGATTGATAACTGGGTTATTGGTCGGAATTCACTTGATCTTTGTTATGGGTCATAATTCAATGGGTAAATTCCAATTCTTTCACGATACACAATATCTTTTCCAGACGCACGGCAACAAATTCATTATAAGATGAAGCACCATTATTTCCTTCCTCTTTGAAAGACGAAGCCACGGTCGTCCCATTTTTCAAGTCCAACGCGTGTGGTATCAACTTGTACCCCTATCATATTCACCGCTCGAATCAGACTATGGCCAATTCTCCCAGCAATAATACGATATATTATTTTTAAATTTACAAATTAATGAAAATTGCTAGCGTCACTTGATTTGAAGAGCTAACAGTAACAAATCAAAAAAAAAAACCAAATCTAAACATAAAACCCCAAGTTAGCTTTCCCAACTTCTACTATTTCGGGGAGTTGAGCGAACCCAAAATTGACCAACTTTCGGTTTTCTCAACTTCGGAATATCCAAAGTCAACTTTGAGTGAATAAAAGTAAATTCTCAAGTTGAAAATAAAAATCCCCAAATTGGGTCGTATGAATAAAAACTAGCATTTGCTTTGAGTAAAAGGTTTTAGCCAATTAAAAGCCCTTAGCAAATTTTAAATTTGTTTTCAAATTTTTGTGGGAAAATTATCAAAAGTGAAAAAAATAAAAAAGAAAAAATATGCTGAGCGACCAAGAGGACTATTTGGAAGAGCTTTATGGTAGGGCATCTATATAGGTATTCGATTTTTAATTGAAGAGTGACCAAAATGAGTTGGTGTTTGTCCAGGCCATAGAAGCAGTAGGAACGATTTTTCAACGAAACGGTTGACTGATGAACACCAAGATCTTCTCCAACACCAACCTAAACACATAAATTTTTCACAGCCCGGAACTCCGAAATACCTTAGGAAAGATTTCTTTTTTGGATATTTGAAAGAGCACCACCACGCGTCTCAAAATTATAATCTAAAAGAGTGTTAGCCAAAATATCCACATTTTAACGCGTGAAACGAAACAATTGCTTGAAGTTATTGTCGTCACCAATTCTTCTTTGTTTATACTGTTTTTTACTAGCACGAACATTAACAACAAAAGGTAAAACAGGATTAATGTGAAAACTTATCGCATCCATGTTTTGTTTGGTTTTCCTGCACGAACAAATCTTAACTTAACTATGTATAAACAAAAAAATCAAAAATTCACTATGCTTGGATTGTTTTATGTAAGAAATTTGCGTACAAAATATTTAGCAAAAGGTCTCAGTCAACTAAGAAGCAGACTCAGAATTTGCGTAGCATTTGCTTTGTGTGATAAGTTTTATTCATACCGATCTGAGTAAAAGGCCAGTGCCGCTATTTTTCGAACATGTCAAAAGTTGGAGCTAGATAGATAGATAGATTAAGAGTCGGGAGAGCCTTCAAAGGGCTCTGGCACTGCGGCTACAAGAGTAGCCTATTGTGGCTTCCCAGGTAGGTTCCTAGAGCCATCTTTTCACTCCAGAGGCATTCAGGAAAACAAGAATCTTCCCTGGATGTAGGTCAGCAAGAGTTGCTGGATCGACAATCTCACTCCCTAGGATGTTTTTTCTAATGCGACATAGAGCCGGACAGGCTGTGAGTATGTGAAGAGAGGATTCATCTCTCTCAAGACAGAGCCTGCAGGTAGGTTCCGGTGAGACGCCAATGCGGTGGAGGTGTTTTTTCACGTGACCATGGCCACTGATTATTCCTGTAAGGATCCTCAGATTATTTCTGTCCAGATTAATTAGGAAGAGCGATTTTCTGGGGGAGAATTTTGGTAGAAATTTTTTGGTGCAGGTCTGCCCAACTGTATTTTTCCAAATCTCATTCGACTCGATGCGAGATAGATCCTTGATATGGGACCTGAAGAGGTTTTTGCTGACACCGCAGAAGGGTTCAGGACCGATAAGTGGAGTGGAAGCTCCGATTTTGGCCAGCGAGTCTGCTGATTCGTTGCCCTCAAATCCTCTGTGGGCTGGTATCCAATGGAGGATGACTAGGTTTTTCTTAGAGAGTTCGTGGATGGCTAAGAATGTTTCTAAGATAAGTTTTGATTTTATTACAGATGAGTCGAGAGCTTTGAGAGCTGCTTGACTGTCTGAGAAGATACAGAGGACCAGGCAAGGACTTCAGCCTGGAATATGGATAAGTTTTTACCAAGGCTGACTGACAAGTTCACCTGGGGCGACTCACCGTAGATTCCAGAGCCAGTCCCTGACTCCATCTTAGAACCGTCTGTGTACCAGATGATATCAAGATGAGATGGATTGGGTTTATATTTTTCCCATTCATCCCTAGGAGGGATAATTATGGAGAAGTTTTTGTGGAAGCCATATTTTGGAAGCATGTCATCAAGAGGCATGCTGAATGGGCTAGAAGGCTCCATGGAGCCGAGTAGAGACAGATGACCTCCCTGATAGCTATATGGGTCAAGGCAGTTCGAATGGTGCAGGCGGTGAATACTTAGTCTAGCCTCCATTTGAATGTGCGTCTCAAGAGGTGTTAGACCAAGGATGACATTGAGTGCCATTGTAGTGGAGCGAAGACAGCCCGTCATGCAGATTCCAGCTATACGCTGAATGCGTTCTAGCTTTTTGACTGTAGTGATTTCGTTAGTCTTCGGCCACCAAACCACAGCAGCATAGGTGACCGCAGGTCTTACGACGAGCGAATATAGCCAGTGTATCATCCTAAGACCCCAGTTTTTACCGCAGACACGGCGACAGATCCATAAGGATTTGGTGGCTCTGTTTACGGTACGTTCAATCTGCTGATTCCATGAGAGTTTACTATCAAGTATAACTCCCAGGTATTTAGCTTCCCGAGAGAATTCAATGGTCTCGCCGAACATGGTTGGGCGAATAAGGAGATCTAAATTCCTCCGTTTTGTAAAGGGGACTACCGTTGTCTTCTTTGGATTTAGAGAAAGACCTTCTTTATTGCACCATCTCTGAACAGCAGATAAGGCGAATTGCAGTATTTCTGAGACCGAGCTTTCGAATTTGCCACTGACAACGACGTCGTCGGCATATCCTATGGCATAGATCCCTTGATTTGTCAAGGACTTAAGTAAGTCGTCAATGACAAGGGACCATAAGAGGGGCGAGAGGACACCCCCCTGAGGACACCCTCTAGTTGTGAGAGCTGAGATTTCCACATCGTCGATGCGGGTCTGAATAATTCTACTATTCAGCATAGACATTATCCAACGTCCTATGATAGGAGATTGGTTCATGTTGCTGAGAGCCCTACTAATGGACTCAAAAGGCGTGTAGTTGAAAGCTCCTTCAATGTCCAGGAACGCAACGAGACAGATTTCCTTACAATTGATGGAGGATTCGATTTTGGTTACTAAGTCATTAAGTGCTGACTCGGTGGATTTACCTGGTTGATAGGCATGTTGAGATATGCTTAGCGGAAAAGATTTTAGGGCTACATCTCTAATGTGCCTATCAATAAGTTTTTCCATGCTTTTAAGAATGAAAGACATGAGACTAATGGGGCGAAAGGATTTCGGACTTGAATCGAAATTCCTCCCTGCTTTAGGTAAATATTTAACTGTTACCTTACGCCAGGCTTCCGGTATGTGACCGTAGGCCAGACTACAGCTAAATAGTTTGGTGAAGATGGGTGAAAGTATATCAACTCCCTTCATCAGAAGTGCCGGAAATATGCCGTCTTCTCCTGCTGCTTTATAAGGCTTCAGGGAAGTTATGGCCCATTTAATGGCATTCTGATTGCAAATTTGTTTCACAATTTTCCAGTCCCCTCTCGTCGGCAGGCCGATCCGCTCGAGTCGGGGGGATAGGTTTGGTGAGAGAGGATCAATTATAGTTGATCCGGGAAAGTGTGTTCTAAGTAAGAGATGAAGTGTCTCTTTCTTATTTTGTGTTTGACAACCGTTCTCATCGGCAAGTGTGCCTACTGAGAAAATTCTGTCAGAGGCAAGAACTTTGTGAAGTCGGCAGCTGGAAGGAATATCAGAGATATCTTCACAAAACCGTCTAAATGATTCTTTTTTGGCCTTCTTAATATTTTTGTTGTAGTTGGTGAGAGCACTAGAGTAGGTTTGCCAGTCACCATTTCGTTTGGCTTTGTTGAAAAGTTTCCTTACTCTTGATCTGTGTTTTTCGAGATCTTTGCTCCACCAGGTGGTGTCCCTCTTAAGCTTTTTTAGTTGGAGCTAACTCAAATTGGTTTTAATTCATACGAAACGTAGCAAATGCTTCGATTTTGGCATTTCTCTTGAGTAAAAGCAATTGCTTAGTTTTATTCATCGACCCAATGTGTTCAACTTCGAGTGAATAAAATGGGCCTAAGTCTGACTGCTGTTTGACTATATCTATCTCCGTTCCCGACCAATCTAGTTTCTGCGTTCACCTTATATCTTATTCAGACCAATCTAGTCGACTTAAGATAACTAGATTCTTGAACGCGGCCAATGTCGTCTTTATCGAAACGGATTTTTCTCTTCGATTTCAAGTTAGAATTCTTCTCATTTGTTGCTGTGTAAATAAAATACACTTGAAATCGTTCGCCAGTTTTTCAGTCCCTAATATGAGGATAATTTGTTTTTTTTTTTTTATGTCTGGGGCTACTAAACATTATACTGTTTGTTATTTCTTACCAGGTACCGATCTGCTAGAAACCGCCTCTTTAGGCTGAATTTCACACGTGTTTCTGAAAAACAGAAATAATGTGAGATTAATGAGATGAAATGAAGATACGAACATGAATTGAAAAGCGGTGATTGATATCAAAATAAAATACAATATGAAGACAAAATGCAAAGTAAAACGTCCTTCTCAGCAAAAGATATCTTCCGCGTACAAGGATGCGGAAATATGGTCAAAACGGATAGTATAGAAGTAAAATATCCGACACAAAACCAATATCAAATAATTTAAATAGGTACTTACTTCTTCATTTGGTGTAATTGATGAAACCCTTCCCTCAAGTTTCAAGCTTCCACTTGATCCGCACGTTGTTAGAGGTAAAACCAAGTAATAAAAACAATTGCTTATTTAGTTTTCGTTCCTTTTTATTAGAATTCTTCTCATTTGTTGTGTTAAACTATGCCAAAAATGCTATATTAATTTTCTGAATTTTTTATTTATCTATTAATGTCTTATACTTAACACAAAAATCGCAAATTTCAAATAAATTAAATTAATTTCTCATTTGTTTCTTCTAAGATATATATATTAATTTGATGACTTGTTTTTTTTTATTACTTCTTCAGTATTTGGTGTAGTTCTTCTTGTTGTTGTATTTCCGGTGAATGTATTTAACACAATCCTTATATTATATTTTTATTTTAGAGTACATGCGTGTCTGAATTGTTTTTTTTTTTTCTGTTTTACTTAAGTAATTTCCAAAAATCGTATTTTCCTAACAATATACTTATATATTTGTTTTTATAAACACAATTTTTTGGTTTTCTAAAATCTTATTTCTGTTTTTAATATTAGTTGGTTGTAAGTTTTTAAACCTATTTTGCTGCCAATTTTAAATTTCACTATAGGTAGGTGTGCTGCATATCGAATCGCGTATAGCTGGTAATATTATGTTTTGGTTTTATACCTCTCTGACATTTTTACTGTGTCTAGACCTTGGCCTTACTGTTTTATCATTTGCAACCTTCATTCTTAGCGTGATGTAGATTATTTTTCTTCGAAAATTTCGCCATTTAAAATGGTTTCTGTGCAGCGCTATGACTTGAGCGATTGCAAGCGCTATAGAAAGTCGACTAATTCTGGGAACTTCGTCCTTTGACATAATTGCATAGTAAAATTGCATTGCGCATTTGCAAGAAGTCAAACGGTTCTGTAATAGAGTTTTAGAGTTTTAAAGGATAACAAGCGCAGTACTACCAATCTTTTATTTGTTTTGTGTTTTATAAACTCATAATGGCCACCTTTTTGATATGACATTGGGCTATTTAATAAAAATGTATAGCCTTCATCTTAAATATAAATAATTTCGCCTGAAAAGTGTTGCCATTGTGAGTTCGTAAAATTCATGGTGGAAAAAGTTGAAATTTTTGTGACTGCAATAAAGTTAAGGTGAAGACAAATGGATATTAGAGTACTTTTCCTCAGTTGCAGACGACCTAAAGCTACACCCGACTTTCCACCACAACACTTTTGAATATGAGGGAACCCTGTGCACATTTTCTTCTAGTGGTTACATTTTCTTCCCAGCTATTTCGGTTGGTTTGTTTGTTATGTTTATTTTATTATAAATTTGAATAGGCACTAGATATCTTCTTTTTTTTTTTAATTTTCCTTAATTACGTTTTTAATTTTAATAGAAAGAAAGGCAGAAAAACTCACAAATGTTTTTCCAAATTTTAGAAATTGAACTGACGTTTTATGTCAAATATTAATTTTTGTATTTTTTTTTTGGTTTTCTTGTCAACACTGAAATTTATTACCATAAACAACAAATTAAGAGGGCAGTGCAAAATACAAGATTTTAATTGAACTATTATTATATATATAATATATACATGTTATATATATATATAATTTTTAATATCAGGAATTGCATATATCAAGTGACTGGATTTTTTGTTGTTTTCCGTTTTAATTTGCTTATAATTTGTTTTTGTTTTAGAAAAATACTACCTTACAGTTAGATTTTATTTAACAAACAAAGTATTTTATAACAGTTTTCATGTTTATTTTCTTTTAATTTAAAAGACGCTTAGCCTTAATATTTAAGTAGAATTTTGGTTAAATGAATGTTTTTTTTATTTCTTATTATTGTGGGTCATGTATTGTTTCGCTATTATCCAAGCACTATCGATTTTCAGCGTCATTTGACAGTATCACGTGTCACAGAATGCTTTCTTTTTATTATTGCTTTTCGTTTATTTGAAATCATTATATTTTCATTCATTGTTTTTGTTTTTAAAGGCAGTGACACAAAAGTGTTGACATTTGTGTTTTTTTTTTTTCGATCTCTGTATGTGTGTACCTGCTGGAAATTTATTTTCTGTCACTTAATTTTTTTTGTTTTAAGTTTTTGAATGCAAAAAATCCTGGCTAGGGTAATAGAGCGCAAAGATGTTTAGCATTCCGCACCGGGGAACTTCCGATCGTTTGGGATGTAAAATGGGGAACTTTTAATTACTGTGTTATTATTTTTTAATCTTCTTGTAAATATATACGTTTAATTTTATAGCAACTTTGATTTTTATTTATTTTTTTTTGTAGTAATATGTACTCTTCATTTACAGAACTCTTGTTAAGGATGTTTTCGAAAAATAATTTCTTTGCTTTTCATTGGAGTTATTTGTTTTATGTTATCG
Organism: Cheilosia grossa; assembly: GCA_963082955.1. NCBI lineage: Eukaryota > Metazoa > Arthropoda > Insecta > Diptera > Syrphidae > Cheilosia > Cheilosia grossa. Next base: position 4,506,832 of record OY720149.1, on the reverse strand, counting down.
TTTTCTGGAGTTTTTTTTTTGTTTTTAATGTTACTGCAACAATTATAGAATATATATATCTGTTTTTTATTGTAACCACTCATCCAAATATTCATAAATGTGAATATTTGCAATTTATGTTTTTGCCATTTATAATTTTGTTGGTTTGCTATGTATAGGTATACACACATCTGTTTATATATAGCATTTGAAATGTTTTATCCTAAACTAATTTTGTTTGTTAATTAAATTAATGCTTTTTATTCTTTCAGTTAATGAGCGTTTTTAAGTACATACCAGATTTTAGATTTGAAAGTTTGTTTATTATTTTATTTGTATATCTATCTTCAAAATGTAATATCTAAGGCCCTTTTGTATGTGGGCATTTATGTAACTATGCAAGGCTTTTGTTTTTTTTAGACATGTATTGAAGTATTTTAGTATTTTAAGTATACTAAATCACTTTTACCGAATTAAAAAAACAGAAAACGAGATCTGAGAACAGGGAAAACTCCGCGGGCTGTTTCTGTATATTACTTTTCGAAGGAGTCTTTATAACAGATGTGCACCATGGGGAATAAGGCTCGATTTAAAGCCTTTAGCGATGGTTGAGTTAAGACTGCTGCCAAATTTGCAACCGAGAAGTTTAGAGATCCGCATACACATGCAGTTGGTGCTTGATGACAGAACATATATCAAAAGTGACATATTTTCATGGCTGACATCGTTTCAGCCCTTATTTTTCAGAGCATGATGGTTCGCTTTTCGGTAGCATAGCTCGTTAGACACAAAATAATCCTAGTCCAGCAGTGAAAAATACTACACACGAGTTGTTTGATTTGGTCGGAGATGAATGATTATAAGAGATAGATATCTTTCGTACGTCGATCCCCCCAAAACCCAGTGGGTTACATTGTGGTTTTTGTAATTTCAATCCCTGTCTTTGAATACGTGTGACCTAAAAAAGGGATGCTGTCAATGGGCGGGCAACATTCCTTTTGCTTTTATGGGCATCGCGCTGTTCAATTGTTTCATGTTTCGTATTCAACTTGTTTGGTTTTTCTTAAGGCTTCGATTAAAATAGAAAAAATAGTGAAATATACATTTCGGAATAGCGAATTCTTGCATTAAAGTCCAATTCATGAACTGAATTATGCTATAGAAAAGAAATGAGTAAGTGTGCTTTCCACTGGAAAGTTATGCATCTCTGTATTCCATTATCTTTGGATTTGGTCTTCTGTTTGGTCGAGCCAACTGTTTTATTCATCAGCGACCTGTTTCGAAAAGTGCGCTATATGAGGCGAGATCTTAAGCGAAATGCAGTCTTTTGTTTAGCAACCCAAAATTGGCCTTACTTTCTTTATAACCAGGGTCGTGTGTAGGTTGGTGGACAGATTTTTGGTCGCTCATGCTCATAATGAATGCCACTCAGTTGGCAACAATTTGTTAGAACGTGCGGGGAAAAACTTCTAGACAAATAATAGCCGTTTTTCTTTTTTAGTTCAGAGCAGAACCTGAACTGTTATACAAAAATTTCGTGTTTCTTTTTTAGCTCAGATACATCAGAGCTCAAATTTGTGTTTCTTTTTTCGTTCAGAGCATGATCAGAGCGCGCTCTATGAGCTCAGAATAAATTGACTGAGCAGCCTGAGGAAAAAGATGATTTCACATGTACAAGCACACTTCCAGTCACATTTGACAGAAAAAAAAAACAGGAAAAACAAAAAAATATCAGAATGCTCTGAGCGCACTCGGTTCAGAGCACGCTCATAATGCTCGAGCTCAGTTCAGTGCTCAGCTCTGAACTAAAAAAGAAAAACGCCTAATAAGATATATCAAAATAATGGAAAATATTCAGGATTCTAAATAATATATAAAAGTACAGGTCAAACGTCACGATATCGAAATCACCACCGCGACATTTTCCGCCGTATAACACCGCGTCTCATAATTTTAGTCAAGACTTCAGTCACGACAACAATAGGCGTTTTTCTTTTTTAGTTCAGAGCTGAGCACCGAGAACCGAGTGTGCTCAGAGCATTCTGATGTTTTTTTGTTTTTTCCTTCTTTTTTTCTGTGAAATGTGACTGGAAGTGTGCTTGTACATCTGTATTCAGTTTTTTCCTCAGCTTGCTCAGTCAATTTATTCTAAGCTCATAGAGCACGCTCTGATCATGCTCTGAACGAAAAAAGAAACACAAATTTGAGCTCTGATGTGTCAGAGCTAAAAAAGAAACACGAACTTTTTGTATAACAGTTCAGGTTCTGCTCTGAACTAAAAGACGCCTAATATGTCTCGTGTAGACCGCGATTTTGTGAACATGAGGGATATCTAGACTTTTTTGCTGCCAACGCTGCAGACATATCTTCTGACTGAAATTTGACATTTGAAGTCTAGGCCAACGTTTGAGAGCAAAAAATCATTTTGTTTTGGTATCTCTCGGGAATACAAGTGCGCGGATTCAATAGGCATTCTTCTTTTTTAGTTCAGAGCAGAACCTGAACTGTTATACAAAAAACTCAGAGACTTCAGAGCTCAAATTTGTGTTTCTTTTTTCGTTCAAAGCATGATCAGAGCGCGTTTTATGAGCTCAGAATAAATTGACTTAGCAGCCTGAGGAAAAATCTGATGACACATGCACAAGCACACTTTCAGTCACATTTGACAGAAGGAAAAGAGGAAAAACAAAAAAACATCAGAGTGCTCGGGCTCAGTTCAGTGCTCAGCTCTGAAGTAAAAAAGAAAAACGCCGTATAATGGCTGATTTTTGACTATCGCAAAGTGATACTTTAAATTTAATAAATATGCATATTTATGAAGAAGCCTAGTTAAATGATTTTTTTTTCCAGATTTGATTCATGCAGAACAGCTAGTGGAGTTTGGTAACGTTTTTATGAAATTCTTCAACTGTAAACAAACACATTGCACTGGGTGGATTTATTTCTGATAATTGTTCATGTACAAATGTCTGGAAATCGATCTGGGTGTCGAAGGCGACGCATATTGCAATCGCACGATGTTTTTTTTGTTGGATTAGATACACGAAAATCTGAGAGCGAATCTGTCGAAGCGAGAGCCACCTTCACTTCGTTGATGCCATCTTGTGAATTGAAATGTCATAACACAATTTGCCCAAAGCAATGCAAATATGGCGGACGAGAGGTCTGACTCAAAAGTCAGACATAATTCAGACTCGTGGAGGCGCGGCATAACGTCATATTGACTTGGAAAATATTAAACATGAAGGGGAGAAATGAACATTAGTTACTTCTATCGCGACTTATGGACCTAAATGTCTTCTAGGTGAAATTGCCTATAATGCAAACTGGCCCTCTATGCTATAGTCGCGACTTCATCGAAGAAGTACTTTCGTTCCTAGGTATTATTAAGAGTTGATCGCAGAATAACACCCGTCACATTGGGTGGATAAGAAATGACACATTTGACAGAAGTAGTTCCTCGTACAACTTCATCCACTTATTGATTCGTGTTTTAACTGTCAAATATTTTGTGTTTATCCCCGGCTATTTTGGCGAGGAAACCGTCTGTCGGATACTTGGGTTAGTTGGTCTTGTTCTTGGGATAGTTTTATCAAAGCAAATATAAAAATTTTAATTCATAGGAGAAAATGAAGTTTGTGGGGCTTTCCTTTTAAACACGAATGTCCGAAAACTATACAACAAATAAAAATTGTCTGAGTATGAATTTTATACATTTTTAATCTTCACACTAAAAATATTTTGTAGGTCACAATGGGTAATTTTATAGGGAAATTTCGCCGTTGCGAGTTCGTAAAATCTGGATTATTGGTATCCCGCACTAAGTTTGAATAAAAGGTATTGGAGAAAAGTCAGAAGAAAATCACCACCAAGAGCGAGCTAAATATATAAGTTTGCTGTTCTAGGAGGAAAAGAAAATAATTTATTTCGCAAAAATTTACATTAGTTTTCTAAAACGCTAAACATACACATTTGATAATAATTGTTGTTATTTTTTTTTAGAATATATGCATTCCTCTCGTCCCTCATCCATTCGTATTGAGATTTTATATTGTCAAGGTTACAGAAAAAAGCACAACAAAAACCGTTAAAAATAAAGAAATTTAAATTACTCAGATATCGATGTATTGCTTTTCTGTTCTAATACAAGTCTGTTATATTATGCATCTCTCTCGGACGGTCGCAGACAGATCTACTTGCTGGAACAAATATTTCTATCCCAATAGAACTGACTTGCACCAGAGCTGGAAATGGGAAATGAACATTTGACCTGAGTGAGCCTTTAATTCAATACGATTTCCTTAAATCAACACCATGCACTTACAAAATCAATTTAGACGTGTTGAAAGTATTTGTTTTCTTTTTTTTTTTGCTTAAACTGAGAAATCGCTGCTTGAATTTTGATTGCTCGTCATTTAATTGAATTATTTGATTTCCTGATATGATATGGCAACGTTTTGCGTTTTTCTTTTTTCTTTTTTTTCTTTGCTTGATAGCATTTCTTAAACTAAGATAAAAACAGACTAAAATAACATTAACAATGGTTTTTGTTTTTAATTTATTTTGAACTAACAATTTGTTGTTTACTATTAAAATGTATATGAATATGTATATAACTACTATATATGTATATATAACAAATCCATTATTTTTTCACAGCGGCATGAATACTTTAATCATAATTGTAACCAATTTGTTAAATATTTATTATAAAAAAGAGGGGAAAGAATCACTGTTACTGGCCGAGGAAATCTGTTTTGACTGTGTGCAGTGGACAAGTCAGTGGACCGTATTGAATTATCGCCTTTACTTTATCTTTTAGGTCACAATAGACCTGGTAAAATGTATCTTTGATCTCGACAATGATCATTGGTACCACTCAGTCAGATTAGATCTCTCTGGAGCGCATTGCGCGTCACTAGGAAGTAAGAGCACCTGTTAGGCATATGGTTTATGTAAAGAATTCACAATGGCAAGCTAATTTATTGTGACCTACAATCGGAATCACTGCTGCTTCTACAAAACCGCAGCACTGTACAGCTACCAAAACTTATTTCACTTCAAAATGGTTCCCGCGAATGGGAATTATTCATTCTTTTTGCCGTTCTCAGTGGGGACAAAGTATGACGGTGAACATTTTATTATTACACATTAAATACTGAAAAATGCGAGCTGCAAAGCGTTAGATAAACGCTAACAGCGCACTGTGGAAAACAACTGACATTTGCCACACCTTATCTAATTGATAGATGTGGATATGTCAATCCACATTTTGCTAGAAAGTTGTCGATGCGCTTTTACTGAAGCAAAGTTGCAACAAATTGGGTTAGGTCTCACTAAAAATAATTTTAAACCTTCACTCTGAACGCTTTGGGCCGTATTAATAATTATTTTTAATCTGCACGATAAATTTGTTGTAGGTCACAATGGGCCATTGCGAGTTGGAAAACTTTAGCCTGGGATAGTGTCCAGTGATTATCGGCCTTACTAATAATCATTTCGAACCTTCACACTAAATGTTTTGAAGTTCACAATGGGTGATTTTGTGTAGAAAATTGTGTGTTCGAAAAATTTAGCCTTGACACAAAGATTATTAGTTTCGCGCGCTGTTGCCCACAATAGATGACTGTATAAAAATGAATGCAATAAATTGATTTAATTCACAATACTGGCAATTAAGGTGGAAACCAAAAACTAACTAAAAACCAGAAATACTTCCCCTCTATCAATTTAATACAATTTACTAAATCATACTAAAAAAAAACAAAGAAAAAAACAATTTTAACAACGTCACACCCGGCAAAATTATTATACAAACTGTGTTCAACCCTTAATTTTATTTTCATAAGACCTTATTGTTAAATGTTTTATTACTTTCTATTATCTTTTTAGCAGGCATTACTTAATCAGTAATAATCGCTTTCTATTTTCAAGCCCGGTCCTCGAAACGGTTACTTTTGTTTTTGTTTTTTTTTTTCTATGCAAAATATGATGTATGAGAGCGCGTTGTAATTAAATCTCTATTTGCTTTAAGATTCTAGCAGTACCTATAGTTATCTAAGTTGTATGTATTTTTTATTTTTTTCAGTTGTTTTTATTTCTAAGAATCCCCTTCCTCAACGATGCAGTTGTTTGCTTCTTATAAGTTATTTCCTCTTTGTATTATAGGAGATCTAATTTTGTGTGTTGAATATGTTTCATATTGCTATATTCTTTCTTTTTTTTTTTCTCTTTTAATTTATTTGCTTATCATTTGATTCATAGAAAGTGGACAAAGGTGATATAAATGGTGATTGGGAATTGTTTTCTTTTTTCTTGCTTTGTTGAACATTTATTTAATAATTATCGAAATGTTTTTGTTTTTTTCAACTTAAATTTAAATTAAAAATAACACAAGAAACAAGGGAAATAAGGGAAATAAAAAGTTTTCACTTAAAACTCTTTGATGATAATTTAACTTTAAATAATTCGTTTTTTGTTTTGTTTTATTGTCGTTATAATTTAAATAATCAACACAAAATGTGATAATTTTAAATTTTTTAGCTACGATCCAATATTAACAACATTTTATATAAAACCTAACAAATTGAGTGCTGATGGCTAAACGTTTTTATTTCCTTCCTTCGAGTTTGATATTTTTTGATATATATTTATATATCCATACATACTCGTATATATATATTTATCTATTAAGCAGTTTTTCGGTTTTATGTGTTTTCTGTGTTTTTTTTTTTCTTTTCTTTTCTTCTTGTTTTAATGTCAGTATTTATTAATTTTGTTGTCTACAAAGGTGAATTTATAAATTTGGAAAAAAATCGAAATGACTCGTAACAACAGCTAACAAAGCTGTTACAAATATTAAGGGCAGTGGACGTAAGATAGAATATCTATTTAGTTTTGTAATGGATTCGGCGTTATTGCACAAATCAGTTGTACAGGCGCAGTAAAGGGCTTGTACATCGTGGGTGCCTAATCGCTTCATGCATTCGTGGTCGTCACGCTCGTCTGGGATGTAACCACAACCACGGACAACACGAACTTTGCCATAAACTGGAAATAGGGCGAAATAAAAAAAATCAAACAAAATGTCATGTGTTATATTCGGGTTTAGTTTCATATTTCTTAACAGTTGCCGATATTCGTAATCAATGCAAATACTGAATAGTAGCAAAAGGCAAGAGAATTGATAAACAAATTGATGTTGTAATAGATTCGGAAAATTCTCCTTATACCACGTTTCCACTAACGAGATGAACAACAATCTCGATGTTTGTCATTTGGAAGATTTTTTTATAAATCATGCACAAATTGCCCTCGAACGAAACTTCAGCTACTCAGCTGAAACAACCAAGTGCTCACATCTGTGAATCGATTTTGGAAAATGCTGCAAATGACAATAATTGCTCTTGTTTGTACTTAGCCAAATAAGTAATTAAACTTAATTGAATTGAAAAGAAGTTGCTGATTCGGACTGCAACACAGATTTTCAACCAAACATCGAGTGGTTATTCGTTACTCTGCGCAGATGATACGTAGGTATTTCCAAAATCCATTTGGTAGTTTACGATTCTTATGAACGCTTGCAAGGCAAACAATTTTCTGTTCATCGATTAAACTCTATTCTACTGCTATCGACATATTTCTGTATAAACTTACTTTTTTGTGTTGTCTTACGGCAAAGTGATGGCTTGTATTTGTCCTTAAGATGTTCAAGAGGTTCTTGTTTACTACAATTTACTTCACCTATGGAGTATGGCTCGAAGGGATCTCCACATCGTGGGTCATATTCACTATTACAATCATAGCAAATTAGGGCAGTCGTTTCTGAAAAGGGAAATTTGCAAAGTACAGTAACAATTGAAAGCTCGTTTACACACAGAACAAGAGACGTCTAACTTATTCCACTCAAAAACTACAGAGCTATACTCTCACAAAAGGTAAGTGACAAAGAAGCAACTAAAATCATTAAATAAAATAAAGCCCAGACCTTCCCATTTAAATAACAAAAAATAAATTTCCTGTGGTAGACAATTTGCAAAGCTTTATCCAGTGGCGCTGTCTAGCTATTTTACCATTCGCTCTTCTAACGGGTGATTTTTTAGCTGGTTTGGTTTTGGCAACACTGGTTTTGACAGCTGACGTGTGTTTAGTACCTTGTGTCACTGTCAAACAGCTTCAGTTTGGTTTGCAATTTAACCATGGATCGTCTTACAAATGAACAACGCTTGCAAATTATTGAATTTTACTATCAAAATTCGTGCTCGGTTCGAAATGTTCATCGCGCGCTGCTTCCATTTTATGATCGGCATTCTCGACCTTCGGAGCAGTCTATTCGGAAGATTGTGATCAAATTTCGCACCAAATTTACTTTGTTGGACATTAAACCACCAAAACGTTTACGTACTGTGCGTAGTGAAGAAAATATTGCGGCCGTATCAGCTAGTGTGACAGAAGACCGCGAAATGTCGATTCGGCGCCGTTCCCAGCAGTTAGGCCTTTGTTACAGCACTACGTGGAAAATTTTGCGGAAGGATTTGGGCGTAAAGCCTTTTAAGATACAGCTGGTGCAAGAACTAAAGCCAGCCGACCTACCACAACGCCGAATTTTTGGTGAATGGGCTCTTGGAAAGCTGGCCGAGGATCCGCTTTTTTATCGAAAAATTGTGTTCAGCGATGAGGCTCATTTTTTGTTGAATGGGTACGTAAATAAGCAAAATTGCCGCATTTGGAGTGAAGATCAGCCAGAAGCATTGCAACAGCTACCAATGCATCCCGAAAAAGCCACTGTTTGGTGCGGTTTATGGGCCGGCGGCATTATTGGGCCATATTTCTTCAAAGATGATGCGAATCGCAGCGTTACTGTCAATGGTGAACGCTACCGAGCGATGATAACAAACTTTTTTTTGCCCGAAATGGAAGTTCTTGACTTGCATGATATGTGGTTTCAACAAGACGGTGCCACATGCCACACAGCACGCGAAACAATGGCGCAATTGCGAGGCGAGTTTGGTTAACAGTTAATTTCACGTTTCGGGCCGGTCAATTGGCCGCCTAGATCGTGCGATTTGACACCATTAGATTATTTTTTGTGGGGGTATGCCAAGGCTAATGTGTATAGGGACAAGCCCGCTTCGATTGACGCACTGGAAGCCAACATCCATGCATTCATTCGTGAGATACCGGCCGATATGTGTGAAAGAGTATGCCAAAATTGGACTCAGCGGATGGGCTACCTGAGACGCAGCCGCGGTCAACATTTGCATGAAATTATCTTTAAACATTAAATTGCAAGGTTCAAACTATCGATTTAAATAAATATTTCATTCATTTTTTCGAATTTTTTGTGTTTTTTTTTAAAAAAAAGTTCTAAACCTCTTAAAAAATCACCCGTTATGAGCAGTGGCTCGGTGGCTCAGTGGCCAGTGGGACCTCATGTTCAATCACCGGAAAATCCCACAAATTACGTTTTTCCTAACTGCGCCACCACGACTACTACAGCCACACATCTTACATCCCACTTAAAGCTTATCCAGAGATGGTCTTTATTATTTTCACATGTAAACAAATTCAAATAGTTCAAAGAGTTCAATATTGAATTTATAAAAGAACAAGTTTTATAGATAAATGTACTAGAACAAACTAGCCAAGTAGTTGGCAACGATATAAGAATTGAAATAATGTATATCCAAATGATTTGAAATAAATTTTATCTATCTATCCATCTATCTAAATAGCCACTTCTGCGTGAGGGTGGTTACTGGGACAATCTGCTGAATTCTGATAAATGATTATCAAAGCGGAAAATGTCACAATTCCGTGAAACTCGTAACTATTACGATCTATTGGAAGAGTCGGTAGTCGTTGAAACGCAATATTGACTCTGACGTGTACTACTATAGTCTGTTCAAAATGTTGCGCTGCTGTGCAAATGTGTTGACTCAAATTCTTCTGAAGAAGTGTCCGCTACGGCTACGTATTCTGTAACGATGTCCGCTATGAATGATATAGTAGAGTTCTTTGCCTTTGCCAACTTTACGTTGAAGTGCTACCGCTCTTAATGAAAAGCCCCTCATATTGGCAAGTTGCATAGGGAAGGCCGGTCAGGTGCTGCGAGCTCCGACTTAATGAACGTGTTCGCTAGTATACCTCAGCCCAATCTAATTATTCCGAGACATTTTCTATGTGCCTGACTGAGAGAGTTACCTAACGGTTTAAATTTGCTTGCCTCTTTGTTGTATAACGGTGAAATAAAATCGTGTGTTTATTTGACTGACAATCCCTTCGGCTACAAGTTAATACCAATTGTGCAATATTACCTGGAATGGGGGCCACAACCAACCCCTTCGCACTGAACATTGCGAAAGTGTAACGACAATTATTATGTAAAACTCGGTTGTTGTCAATGGTTACTACGTACGGCCCCAAGCAGTTTGCCATCATAATACATCAGCAGTAAAATTTATCGATTTGTGCTAATTCCTGGTTGGGTTTTCTTCTTCTCTTCTAACAAAAAAGGAACTAATAAACCAAATTACAAGATAAAAGTGGAAAAACCTTTGAATAGCTCTTCAAGTTTGATGGTGATTCTGCCTGCAAATGACCTAGATTCATGTAGCTAATCAGAAATATAATTGATACAAGTGTGGCCCTAAGCAGCCAGATACCCCCCACACACACGCACACGGTTAGTTACGTAAAAAAATAAAACACATACGAAGGGACATAACTCGGTTACACAATAGTCGTCGAAGGAAATGAATGCAAACGGATATAAACTTACCTTGCAATTGAAGGCAGAACACAATCCCGAGTAAGATGAGAATCCTTTGAACAATAGGTGACATGATGTTGTTTCTTCTTTAGCGTGTGTCCTTTTTTGATATTCTTATTTTTTCACTTGGTTCGTTTTGGGTAACCTTTTTTGGTTTGCAACTTTTTAAATGTTCCTTGCGTTCAGGCAAAACTTCTCTCACGGTATTTGAATGTTAAAATTATTCTACTTGGAACCGGAAATAAATGACAGAAAAAATTAAATGGCACCAATTCACTGTTGGTGTGGAATGACGGGGTATTTTTCTGTTAGATTATGTAATAAACACACGAAATAAAAATTTTTTAACACACACTGCGGCGACACAGCCTACACTGGCAAAGGTGAAAGATAAAATTGGCGTAGCTGATTAATGCACCGTTTTTAGATAGTTTTAAACTTAGAGTTAAAGTTTTTTTTCTTGGAAATAGTTTTTATGCAATTTTTGTTTCAACAAATGGATAAACTTTGTTTATCCAGTGTAACGTTTATTTGTTTATTGTTTAATTTGAAGATGGATTTTGTAGGATTTTCTCCGCAAAGAACATTCTTTGTATTTACGTAAGTCCTCTTTCGGAAAATAAGAAAAGAAAATCGTCCTTTCTGCTGGTAAGCACACCGCTAGCTACCACAAATCTGACAACAGTAAAATCGAAGTCAAACAACAACAAAGTGAAACTGAGAAAATTAAGGGAGGGGAGCAGCGAGGTAGGGGAATACAAGAAAGCAGAAATTGCGCGCCCCCGAGAGAAAGAGCGAGATGGAGTATTTAAAACTCACTTGAGCGCCGGCGCTTTCCCCGTACGGACAGGTACTCAGTACAGCAGAATAAAAAGGAAAGAAAATCCAACTGGAAATGTATTCTTTGTGTTCTGTCCTGGAAAGAGTCAGAAGCAACCCCAGAACCACCCACTCTGCAAAAGTCAGGCGAATTCACATTCACCCGCATCATCATCGTAATAACTTTTGCAATTCTATCGCCGTTCTGTGCGGCATGCTCTGGTACTATACAACATCCTGCTTCTGTATAGTCATAGCCTGATTTCTTTTTATCTAATAAGGACCATTACCACCCTGACACCCATCTTTTATGCGATTTTGATTGAGTCACACAAGTTTGAAAAGGCAACACTATAGATACAGAAGGATACATGTTTGTAACTCATTTATTGCGAGGCTATACCTATAATTGACTTATTCGGCACACGTATAACTGAATCAGTTTAGCGGAAAGGGTAACCCATTGTCCTGGAGAAACCACGTTTAACTTGTAGACACCATCGTGTGATCTATTTTTGGAATACATGAGGTAGCTATAGCAAGCTTCCTGTTTAACATATACGAGTACGAAAGACACACACATGTCAGGTGGTTATGTCACAACCGGGGAAAGCTTACACAATTTTAAAGGATTTTAATACAATCCGAGAGTGTCTCAGTTTGATGGTGCCAAAACTACACCGTTTTCACTAAAACGTGTTTCAATCTGATCTACTTAAATGGAACCTGGTCAGTGAAAATGTTTAAACCTACATGAAACTCCCTTTCCAGCTCTGTCATTGGTTTTAGTTTGCGACTGAAACGACCGAAATTCCGCGACTATGTAAAATGTAACATGCAAAACGAGTATAATTTCTGCACTCCTTTCGGATATAGAAATGCGGCTATGTGCCTTTAGTAAAATGCACAAATCTGACCATCAGTACGAAACTCCTTCTCCAACTATTCCACTGTTTCGAGATGGCGAGTGAAATAAGAAACCTTTGCCGCACACGTGGCCGAGCAGACCTCTACGGAAATATGCCTGCAAATAAATCCTCCGACGCTAGCAACATTAAATGGACTCCAAAACATTCAATCGAAGTTGGCTATTTTTATAAATTATCTGCACTTCGGAAGTGCTGCCTTGTTATACGTACAAAGCTTTTGATTTTGTTCTTTTCTGAAGGGATTTGCATTATAATCCACAAGGCAGAAGAATAAGATTGTGTCCTGTAATTCGAAAGACTCTTGGACATTTGAGATGAAAAGCTCTTTGGAAAGAATAAAGTCTGACAAAAAAAAAATTATTCGCGGTTAAAAAAATAAGCAGTCTGGCATCACTAACCCCAATTTTCACCAAATTTCAAAGGCGAATCCTACGACTGTCCAACAGATTCGAATAAAGAACATAAGTTCCAAATGCACAACCGCCTGCCCCATAAAATTTGAATGCTTTACTGATGAGACAATCTAGTCTTGACGTTAAACTGACAGAAGTTGACATCTGACAATTGTCAAAATATATATATATATATATATATATATATATATATATATATATTGGGAAATTAACTTTTAAGTTGGCACTTAATTATTATCTGTAAGTCGGACAGGGCCTTAAAAAATGCATTCTAAATATTTTGTAGGTCACAATGGGGAATTTAATATATGAGAAGTTTAGACATTGCGAGTTCGTAAAATGGCGCACAGTCTTTTACTGTTGGCAGCAATACATGTTCAGCCGGAAAGCGGTTAAAATGTGAGCGGTTTTTTCGCGGGCCAAAAACTGTCAGCGTTAAAATATTCCGAATTTGGTCAGCATTTTCGTTCGACAGGAAATAAAATTGATGCCCAAACATATTTACGTAACAGCATGACTGGTCCGCAGTTGCCACATTTGGTTCTCATTTCAGTCGGTTGCCTCTCTCTCTTGCATTTCCGAAAGGACCCATAAATGGAAATTTCGACTTGTATTATATTCAACTTTAAGATCTGAGTTGCTATAAGCCCCGGATGTCAATTGTCTCAAAAGTTACGTGACTCCAATTACTTGGACCAACGATGGATGGCTTTAGACTAAAAATGATGGTGCCAAACTACACCGCAACCATGAAATTCACGGTTCCAAATTACGAACTCTACGCATTTAATGGAAATATATTTATTATTAGGAAGGACCAATGAAGCTAACGAACATAAAAGGCCAATCGTGTTTAACCTTTATCTTAAGTATGCGGAAAATGAAACCAGTATGAGGTTTACAGAAAATATGACTAAAAAATCGAAAATGAAGGGAACGAGGAATCTTAAATTTTGAATCATGCAAACAGACAGGAAATTCAACTGAGGAAGTCACCTTACGATTGCCTCAAGCACTGATGACTGTGTTGGTTTTCGGAAACGAAACTCAATAATCTACCAACTTGATAACATCGCTCACTAAGTCAGTACTTTTCAAAGTACAGCGTTTTCAAGCGCACCCAATTGCACGCAACTCGCACTAATGACCGTTGCTATGCAAATTGATAGTTCCACCAGTGCTCGAAAGTGAAAACTGAGCAAAAGTTACAAGTCTATATCCAGTTGCATTTGAGAGAAAATCAAATCAAATCAAATATTGACTGACAGGCACACTTAATCAAACGGACTCTGCATCACTTATCGTTTATGTAATCCACGGACAACTGAAAATCGAAAAGCAATCTTCTATAAGGGTTCTCATTCGCTGCACTACTTGCCGTTTAAAGGTTATCTCACGTGACCAAAAAGTCTATGTACGGCGATGTTCACTCGTGGACAAAGTCCAGCGCATAAAAAGGCAGAAAGACTCTTCAAATTGAAATTTCAAAAACTATAAGATGCGTGTGGAAAAGTGATGCAACTGAAACAAAAAAAAAAAAACATATGAATGTAGGTTACCTCTGACGCTGAACTGATAACCTAAAAATCGCTTTGTGTTATGCAAAGATACAACGTTTCCAGGACCAACGAAGTCAAAAGGACAGAACTAGAAATTCGTCTCAAATTGATTACAAGGGCTGACGTGGGAATTGCCAGGGATAGATATATAGTTTTTCTACGGACTTGGGTAGACTGCTTACATGACTACAACAAATAAAGTGTTTTCCTTTTAATGCGTTTACGACAGTAAAACTCCTGGGCACGCAATCAATCAAAAAGTAAGTAATTCTTTTTCTTCTGTGCCAGTTTTATGTGTTTCATCACTACACAGGTATGCTGCACGCATACGAATATGTAACGCTTTTACTGCTTTCTTGCTGCAGTCACGAAGTAGCTGCCATCTATTGGATGATTTACAAACTATACTTCCAAGGTTCTTTTTTTTTTTTTTACTTTGTACGCATATAAATTAAAATATCTAGCCCTAAGCAATATTTTAAAAATGTTTTTACTTTTTGTTCTGACACACACGTTTTGAACTTGTTAACTGGTTATTATTTTATTGTTTAAAAATATAAATTTTCCATAATTTAGTTTTATTTGATCATACTTTAATGTGGGTACATCATCATATTTCTCTTTTTTTCTATTTTTTTCTATAACAAACAACACGAGTTTTAACAGTGTAGATGAATAAAAAAGAATGTTATTAAAACTACTTGGTAGTCGATAGTCAATATAGTACACACAATTCAACACTTAAGCCCGAACTGAAACTGAAGGAAGAATATTTCGCAGAAGGTCTGTTCCTCAACTTTAGCTATCCATTCCACTATGGCTATAACATTACCATAGACATCTTGTGTGTTCGTTTTGCACTCGATTTTTCCGATGATTTTCCATACTACTCATATTTTTGTTGTTTTAATTTGTATGTTCTCTTTGGTTTGTACTTCCTTGGAAAAAAAAACAAAAATAACATGACTTGTGTGTGGAATGCTCTTTAGTGGGCTTGAAGGGTAATTTTTTTGTATTCGCTTTCGCACTGGCAACTTCTGTAGGGGTAGCAAAGCTCTCCTTGGGGAAGACATGCACAGTAATGGCATGAATTCTTTTTTTTCCCATCTGAGAATCTATTGAAGCATGGTTATCTCAAAAATGACCAAGGTCGGGATTCAGAACGGAGTTTTTTAGGCTTCTAGTTGAGCCGCTCAATTGTGTTTAACTTTATCGACAGAAATTTTGAGAACCGAGGAGGTTTTTGTTTCTTATTTTTCCCCGCCGATTTGTGCACTGAATAGAGTCAACCATCAGAAAGGTATCCTCGTGATCTGTCACTTTAACAATGTACCAGAAAGGATTTATTTTTCAACTTAAATGACCGAAAACAAGAAGTATATGGGCAGCAGGTCCAACAACCAACCGCGTAAAAATTAAGGAAATAGGGCAATCAATGCGTATACCTATTTTATGTAAGACGTCAACTAGATTTGTCTGGACTAGGTATTCGAACGCGCTGACTTCGAAAACGAGTACGCAGGGAGGATTTTCTTGACTATATTTGTCTGCTTTCCCTCCATAAACGTCAACTGAAAAAGCTGTTCATGTGGATATCTGGGTCAGTAAAAACTGAAATACATCAAAGTCAGTCCGCGCTGTCAGACTTACTAAACTAGAAATCCGAACGTCCGCATTGCGCTGTCAAACTAGTAAACTAATGGAGAGAAATTTTAATAGTTGCCCGACTGGGAGAACGTATACTAGTCCTTGGAAAGCTCACACTTCCCTGTTAAGACTGTGGTCCAAAGGCCTTTGACACTTCGCTTACAGTTTATAGACACGAATTTTCATGTGCACCTGATAATTTCTATTAAATACTTTTTACATAGGTCTCTTTTACTTGTTCTCCAGCTTTCTGGTGTTTTTCCTACTGACAGGAAATACAGTTGCACAAGTCTTTTTTTTTTGTATTGCAAGCAACTTGTGTGATCGCAATGGCCGTTACTGTTCCACGATTGCATTGCACTATGACATTTAACAAAGTTTCTATCTCCTACCTCCTGTTGTACAACCCCTTCGTTGATGAAATTTAGTTAGCTTTTGTTCCTCTTCTACCTATGGCAATCACTCTTATTCTTTCGTGCATGCACACATTAGCAAATCGAAGAAGGGCTGGTTTCTCCCAATGACGTCGTCACGTGTTTTACCTCACCGGGGTAAATAAAATGCAATATGTAAGTCGCCATGTGTATGTTGTGTGTGTGTCGGTGTGTGGGTGTTGGTGATTTTGGGGGAGGATAGATATGATGTGCATTTCTGCATTTCCTTTTGCAAAACATGCGCTCAACGAAACTACCCCAATGTGCAGTATATGACATAGCTACGGCTGACGTCAATCTATGACGATTGTCCTCCCCATCATTGTATCCAGTCTCTGCCATAACTTTGAGGTGCGCTTACGAGGTTGGATTGAAGCTCCCCACTTTCCAGAGTGATAGAACAAAAAAATATCCAAAGAGTACTTGAGTTGCATTCTGCTGGTATTGTATAGGATGTTGTGCACCCATACTCATACTAATTGAATTGATTTATACTGCTGACCAAATAACATTATAGGCCTAATTGCTGTTACCAGCAACCTACGACGTAATCACCAGGGTGACGATGTGGGCTGACTGGCTGGCACACATTTTTATTGATTTGTCAATAGCTTTATTACTTTTTCGTTCGCCCTCCATGCCGGAAGGCGATCAAGAACCCACGAACACTCGGTGGGTTGTGCCAGTTACAATAAGGCTAAATTCGGATTGTTGCCTGAAGGCCATGACAATGGCAACATATCAATAATAACTCGTGTAAATCGAATAACATATCTTGAATGCAGGTGAATAATTTTTAGAGCCACCCTCTGCGACGCAAATTTGTTGTTTCTGTTTGTGAGAAGAGATTAAACCTACATTGATTAGGCATTTTTGCAAAGGTTCAACAACACGAAGGCAACTGGCATAAATATAACCTTCGATCGCTAAAAATACTTTTTGGCTCAACGCCCTGTTATTGAGTTGTTGGCACAATGTTAGATAATCGACTTGAAGATAAATTCCTCTCTACCTAATTAAATGACAAAAAATAAAAACAGCAACTTTCTTTCTTTGTACTTGGCAAGTGTTTAATTTTATACAGCTATGGTTACGCTAAAATTTTAGATTAGGTAACTCTCAACAGCAGGAAGAATCTGGACAAGGGAAGCCGCTTGCAGGAAACCACAGGGGTGTGTCATATTCCTGTCGATAACCTATAAAACAAACCGTATTACATGTGTCAGAAATCATTGCTCCGAATTTTGATCAATTAATGCGGATTTGTGGTTTTCTGTGTGCCCATTTCGCACAAATCTTGTTTAATATAGTAGTTTTTAGCGACAACTACGACACGAAATGACAAAGACCTTAAACTCGAAACTAGCACGAATCCAAATTTCGATTTTTAACGAAATTAATCCCACGGAAGAATGATGACAGAACTCATATGGAAATCGTGGCTCGGGAAACTCCCTTCGCACTCTAATGTCGTTTTCCATTGAGACCACCAGAAATCCTTTTCAGATCTTTGGTGTTACGCTGCTCATGGAACGCGCAACGAAATTGATCTGCTTTTATAAATGTATTAGTGCGTTATTTGGCAGCAATATCAGCTGTTCAAATTGCATTTGTTTTTGTAAAAATCACAAATAGATACCGACTTCAAAAAATGTTTTCCCTGTTGTAGATACAAATTTAGTATTTTTGGTGATTCGATATCTTCAGATGACGAGGAAGACTATGAAGCTAATAATTCCTCCAAAGTTATATTCCTGGCTATTTATGTATTTCGTTATTTTGGTTTTCGCGAAACTTTGCGCTTGAAAGCAAACTTCTTAAAATGACGTAAAACAGCTGTGCAAAGCATATTGGTATTGTGGCAGCATGTGTAGATCTGAAAAGATATCGAGATCTGCAAAAAGTGCTCCGGATCGAAAAAAAAGTGGTTTAGATCAAAAAATAGATTGATTTTTTGTTCCAATGGAAAACGACATAATATTGTAAGTCCTTTTTATTCGTCACATAAATAAGAACCACAACGGACTGTTTGATGTGACAAGCTAGCCTTGCGTCATTTGCGTATATACACGCACATGTTGTGTCAATTGTGTTAGAGAACTTATGTGGAATTCGATTGGGCGCTCTCAGAACATTTTTTTTTTGCTCTCGGAGCAATTTTTATGTTCATTTGGTACAAAAAAAGCAATCTTTTTCAGATTTCAAAGCACTTTTGCGAATCTAGATATTTGAGTTTGACAACTGGTGGAGTTTGTTTACATTTTCGTGAATTTTTTCTACAGCTAAGAAAGGCAATGCATCAGAGGGAATCTATTTTTGTAAATTATTTATGTACAAATATTTAATAATCATTCGGGACGGGGGACGGGGGAACGAATGTTTTGATATATAATTTAACCCGAATAATAACCAGAATGGAAAGCGCTTTCAAAGACTACACATATTCAAGTCGCACGAATGTCAACACAAAATAGGGCAAGTGACGTTTTTATGCTCGATTAGGCGCACGAAATCTGAAATCTGAGAGCAAATCTGAAAAAGCCCAATCGAATACCACATTAAATTAAATTTCCATTCAAAATGGTCAATTGTAACGCTTAAGATATTTAAGAAAATGCTATTGTTGTGAACACGAAAATTGTCCGCACCCTATTTTTGTATTTCAAGTTCAATTGTTTAGTTAAGTAAGCCTGACAGTTGGCTGACATGATCTGTCTCAACTTTGATTGGCCTAGATCTGTGACATGAACAGCTTTTCCAGTTGACGTTTGTCGACGGATCTAGTCGAGAAATTCGTGCTCCCACTCACTGCATTTGACGATGACAGATGGCCGAAAAGAGTCACTTCGAAAATGATTTTTCTTTTTCGATTATTCGAATTACACGACCCTATTAGCGCTTGGTGAATGAGTGAAATATAAGAGCCTTGTAAACGAATGGTTGATGAATTCTGGGCTAATAATCTCTTTTCGCCATTGTTAGGTCGTAAAACTTAAGCTAGACAGTGCTTAGTCCGCTTTTTAAGTGAAATTCAGTCGATTAAACATGAAGTAAATAAATTTCTTTTCATAACCAACACATCAGTGACGGACAAACATTAAATGAAATTCAAAAAAACCACTGCATATTTAACAAATCGAAGACAGAACTGCTTGTCATGTATTCATTGCATCTTTACCCTATGTCCGACAGATCGGTTTGGCATCACTAATCGCATTATGAATGACATGACAGCTGTGAAAATCTGAAACATCTTTGCAGATTTCCATTTACCATGGGGGAGTCGTATTCCTTTCACACAATTATTTAAAATACGAACCCGAAGTGAATCTATTTATCGACTTTTTCCAATAGAAAAGAGAAAAAAGAGACAAATTAAATTATGATTTAACCGTAGCCGTACAAACAATTTTCGATTCTATAGAGATACGTTCATTCTAACAATCCAGTGAAAGGACAGAGATAAACAAAGAACTTGCACCGTGGAAATTCTCTCGGGGGGGAAAAAATTCTATCTTTTGCAAAGTATTCTGTGATCCAAGTGCAAGATGTTTTGCAGTTTCGGTCTGCAATTAAATAGTTGAAATAGACTATGAAGGTATCCCTCGAAATAAAGATAGTTATATGTAGACTTGTGTTGCATTCGAGTGAATACCCTCCCCAGCGCTGACACCACAAAGAAAATATTTATACATTCGCTCGTTGCTTTTGCTTCCCTTCTCAGGTCACTGTTTTTTTGTTGCTGATTGTTAGGGAAAAAAAATTAAATATATATTTTTACGATATTGCAAAAAGAAAAAAGGAACGCTAGTTTAATTAGACCAGGGGGAGAAGGGTACAAAGCAAAGGCACTAAACAAAATCTCTCTGCAGGCAGACCCAGTGACAACTCGTGCGATGGGTATTTTCCTCCATTAACTGGAGTGTGTGTGTGTGTGATTTGTTATTTTTTTATTTCTTTATTTTTTGAAACAAGACAAAAAGAAAAGAAATTGTGAAAAAATCTATTGGATCTGTTAACAACGAGTGCCTTATTAAACCAATATTTTGAGACGACACATCCGGACAGGATTTCAGTTTCTTTTCCATAGTTTTCGCTTCATTTTTGCTCCATTACGTCGAGAAGTGATTTTTAAAGTGCACAACCACAGTCTGGTTGGACTTTTCATATCACGTCGCTGATTAAACACAAAAAAGAAAAAATTAAAGAAAAGAAAAAAAAACAGCAACAAAGAACAACCGTCATAAAACAGACAGCGGAAAGAAAAACATATTTCGCTGCAAACAGATGACATTTCGTCGTAAGATTGGCAGCAACAAAAGGAAAAGAAAATATTTTGGCCGGATTGCAGTTAAGAAATTGTCAAATAGTGTGTTCTCATTACATCTTTATCCCGTCGTCCTAGCGGACAAACTGTGACAACGGTGAGAATCCTACATATTTTATAAAAAAATAAATAACACTCTAGCTAGTACAAAAGGTTAACTTTTTTCTTGTAAAAATAACAATAAACGATTAATTTAACAGCCGTCTACTTTGGACGTAGGTACTTGGGAGTAACGTCCCGATGGAATTGCCTTGCTTCACTGCATTCTGGCTTCGTTGAGCCGGCGGACGGTATGGTGCATGTGGATTTGAAACGTAGTCGTGTGAATAATTACTTGGTTTAACTTTGCACCCCAGCTCGGACTTAACTTAAGCGATATATATTATGAAGGGGCTCTCATAGTGACTGCAGCTGTCATCGAGGCACCTGATCTGCCGATGGTTCTGGTCACGAACGCAGTCTAAAGATCACCTCCTGATGTGCCTTGTCTCTTCGTTATCTTTTGGGTGCCAGTCGAGGCACTCTTCGGTGATCCCGAGTTATAAATTCCAGACTCTAATTGCGTCGCCGTTTCAAAATTGTTGACTTTAGGCTCCATTTGCATGCTTGGATAGATTTTCTTTTGAATACTGCGAAAACGAAAGGCTTTAACAGATAATTCTGCTCTTCAATTGTTGTAAGTTGTTGCCCTAGCGGAATGAGTACGTATTAAAATGTACGTATTGTCATCGCAATTGTTAGCTGTACTCTTCCATGATGCGCACTGATTGCCTGTCTACTGGACAGAGTGGATATCGTGTTCGGGCTTACCTCACTGAGCTCAGAGAAATCCGTTTCTGGAGTTCTTCAATTATCTATCTGCACCAACTGGATAGGTATTGGTATTTAACTGGATGTTACTAAGTTAAGAAGGCAAAGTCCGAACGCAGTTTTTTTTTTTTTGTTGAATATTATTTTATGAAGGGGTCAACATCTCTCGATTCGACAATACCCGGTTTACTGTTGATTCTAGTCCTAAGCCCTATATAGAGATCGTTTACTGGGCAACCCCTTGTCTATGAAATCAGCTTCCTAATACGACAGGTGTACTTTTTAGTTTAACAGCTGCCTTTTGGCTTCCAAATGCGCCGATGCAGGTGGAAGTTTATCAGTCGACCGTGAGTGATCTTCCAGTCAATTGCGGCACCCTTTGGGATTTGTAGGTTGTGAGAAGCAGCTTTCGGTTTGTTACATTCCGTTGTTTCAATAAATAAGACAAATGTGCGTGTAACCGCCTAGACCTGGATGTTGTTGGGAACCCCGATTACCTGGCAGCTCCGTCCTGACTCAATTCCTTGCTCCTTTGGAGGAAACGATGTACAATAGGACTTCATTTCTTGCGAATATATCACTTAAACACTTCATTTGCCCTTTCGGGTGGCGTAACTTTACATCGCGCTGGTTGAAAACCATGAAACCGAACTTTCTCAATAACTAAGTAGTTATTTGCGCGCCCGTTTGCTAATAAATACCATTAGGAATTCTACATAAAGGCTTATGCGAGATTTTGCTTTGCAAAAAACAACACCTAAAGATTTATGTATAACTTCAATCGTTATTAGTTTGTCAGCGCAACACTGAGTTTCGACTGTTTTTGTGTTTATTTCGCTTTAAAGGACTATTCAACCGTTCAAAAATTGCTCATTGCTTATGGCAGTTGATATGAGCTTATTTGAAACCAAGCTGAGGAGTGATGGCAAACCTTTCAATGGACAACTGTGTGAATAGCCGAAATGCCTCAGTTCAGTCTGTTCAGTCAATAAAAATTGTTTTTGCAATTCAATCAAAAACTAAATACCAATTGTTGTTTAACGAAAACTTACCAAATCGTATTGAAGACAATATGTTCGCACTAAAACACATAACGGGATTTTCGAACGGGAGTCGGGACAGCAACAAAAACCGAGACTAACTATTTAAGTTACGAAAAAACACTTGTAGACTAACAATACGTGCATCAACAAATAAAAATCATTGCACAATTAACAACGGTCACTTTTTCTATAAAATAATACGATCGCCCGACGAATCGCACCGAGTGGAGTGACTTTGCCACACCGAATACAGTGATGCCAATTTTCATTTCTTTGTTCAGTGTTAAGCTAAGTATCCTGCTCGCGCTAAATTTTATCTCCCATACAAAAATGTCTACAAAGATAAAATTTAGCGAGACAATTTAGCAAAGCAGTATCCTGTTCGCTCGCTAAATTCTTAACTTCATATAGATGGGCCGATGACAAGTCTCCACTCATTTAGCTCGCGAAATAAATGTCCGGTACATTAAATCGAAGATAAATTCCGACAGAGGAAAAAGTTTGTGTTGTGTTGTTGCTGCCGGGTGAATTTATTATCTCAAACTATTTATTTATTTGTCTTTCCCAAGCTGTGTGTAGTCACATTAGCGGTATAAGTAAAAGAAGAGGCAAAACCAAAATACCCTTTTCATGGGATGAAAAGAAAAAAAAACTTGCGGGGCTTGTGGAGGAACGGCCAACTATATGGAACTTGCAGGACAAATCTCACTGGTTGATTGATTGGATTTACGCGACACGAAGTTAAGTGTCGTCTTCTACTTGCCACTATAGCAATTATTTCAGCTGCTGCAGCAATTATAACATCTTCTTCAATTCTTATTGCATCCATTGTTTTGCAGATATTTAAATATTGCAATGTCCTTGAAGTTTGAATTTCTTTTTACTTGTATAATTAAAATGTCGTTTACCGACATCTGTCATGAACATATGGTTTTTGTTCCATCTATCGCATTTCAAAATTTAGCGACCATTTATCTTTGCTTGTGGAGAAACGGAGTGGAGACTAGTGACGCTAAAATTTAGCGCGAGCAGGATACTTAGCTTAAGAATGGAAAATATCGATTTGATTTTGATAGATAGTTCTTGAAATTTATAGTATATGTCTCCTTTTTAACGGTTCAAAAAATGTATCTGCAATTTCACAAAAAGCCTACTGAGTAAAACGTCTAAGGTTTGAACAGAGAACTCAGTTAAGATCAAAAATATAAATAATAGGACACAGCGAAACCATTATAGAACCCTCAAGGAAAAATCATATGGATATCAACTGAGGCAATGTGCGAACACAATGAAATTATCTGTCGTTAACAAAATAGAACCAATGGCCCATTTGAAGTGTCAACTGAGTGTTCGTCCATTTCTGGCACTAGCTTAAGTCCCCATAATTGGACGATAGTTGGGCCAGAAAATTATAATTGTTACTGCGCTTTATGTGACTCTTGTTTAACCTGTATTGTTATCCTTTTATTGTTTAATTTACTTTCAGATTTTGAAAATTTGTCATTACTGTGAACAAATTGAATACCGTACGCAATTCACAAACAAAACTAAAGGGTGCCTAGGCCTACCACTTCTTTGACTGAAAAGACAAGCAAAATCGTTGCTTGTCGAAATGGGAAATTGCTTAAAAATATCTAACGCTGATGATATATCCCTGTTAAGAGGTAGTGATAATGGAAGCGGACGTGACTCGTCGTCAGATCAAATTGGACCGTTGCCGATATATTCCGTAAGTTGACAGCGATGTAGAGGGCTTTTTTCAGAAACGTCAAATGATAATCAATGCATGACACTGCAACAGCGGGCGCCATGAATTTCGCCACAAACCGCATAATGAATTTGGCCTATTCGGAAATGACAAACGTTGCATTTGAATTTTTCAGGTTAATGATTTTTCTATATAAAAAAAAAAAATGGTAGTCTTCAGCCAATTCCTTTATAATGAGTACAGGTTTCAGGTTGGTTATTAGTAACTAGATGAGCGATAATTGTTTGGGAAGCTTCCAACGAGAACAACTTGGAACTCGCAATGACAGTGTTTATAAAATATCTTTAGTGAGCGGTCGCCATCTTTCAAATCGGAAGTCTTTTACGCTCAACAAATTATAGTGCAGGTCAAATTCTAGCGGTCCTTTATGATTTTTTAAAAGCGCAAAATGGGTTGAAAATTAAAAGCCCAAAACGCCGCCTGCATATTTTTGAATCCGCTATTATATTTTCGATTCAAAAGGAATTATGACCTTTATTGTTTTTATTTCTATTTGGAACTTTCAGGAAATTCTTCAACCAGTTTTCTATCCATCTCCATCGGTAAGCCGACCAGTTTCACACCTAACCGAAGAGGAACAGATAAAAATTGCTAAACGCATCGGGCTCATACAGCATTTGCCGATTGGGTCCTATGACGGTTGCAAAAAGTCCCGAGAATGTGTCATCTGTATGATTGAGTTTTGTGTAGGTGAAGCAGTCCGATATCTACCGTGCATGCATATATACCATGTTAGTTGCATTGATGATTGGTTGATGCGCAGCTTAACATGCCCTAGTTGTATGGAACCGGTTGATGCAGCTCTTCTAACTAGCTACGAGACAACGTAATCTTCGTCAATTCTCATTGGTGTTGCTATAAACTTTAGAACAATACCACATACACAAACACATGGATACGAATTGTCTTGATTTTGTTTCTTATTTACACTAAAATCATATACATATAGATTGGGTGAATTATGTAAGGCAATCAGGATCTTCATTTTACTTTTTGGAAATTTATTACTTCTATCGTTTGATTTTATGTTTAACTTTTATTACGAATTGTTCTTTTATAATGGGATATGCGAGAGAGTTCATTTAATTGTTTTTAATAGAAATTTATTTTCCGCAATGTTATGTCAGCATATATTTGCAATACTTTGTTTATAAAAACGAGAAGAATATATGCACACATTTTGAAATATCATAAAATGATAACGTAAAGTTTATCAGCAATTGGAGGGATACAATAATTTGTAAACAAATTAGAACTGGACTGTCTTTTTTTTTTCAACATATATATTTATGTAATAACTTAAAATTAGTATTCGTTGTTTAAGCTAATGTTAGCCTATAAATATATATATTTCTAAATTTTTAACAGAGCAATAATACAGCAATTAAAAACCAGTCTGCCTAATCTAAGTTAATGGCTTTCTTTAATAAGAAATGGGGCAATAAACTATGATTCTGCAAATAAATTGTTTTTTTTTTTTATATATAGGTATACGTGTATTTTTTGTTTAGGACATAAAATGGGAAAAATATTGTAAACTTGAAATACAAGAACAAGCAAATGTTTAATGATTATTGTATTAAACCCAAAAACATGTATTTGTACATAATTTTTAAAATACTGTGGATTCACAAACATATATAAATAAATTAGAGGATCACATGTGTTTTGTTTTGTGTATTTTGTGTGTGACAAAGTGGTAATCAATAAGTAAGTATCTAGATTTACAAATACAATGTACTTGTACGTGACATGGAGTGCTGACAGGTTGTACTTTCTCTCGTGAACTTTCACTTTCACGCACATGAGACGCGCCCCGACGGAGCTCCAGCGCCAACGCCTATTTGCACCTTAATACTCGGCTCAAGTGTTTGTGAGCTTATTGTTTAGAAGACCACTCGTAAAATTGAAATGTCTTTAAGAGAGAAGCATGTACACCGATATAAAATTTGCGCTGAAATTGATAAGGGCCAATACGAGAAGTTGTGATCTGAAATTTTGTTCATTATTTCCTCCTTAACAGATAGGATCACCGACCTTTGACAGTTCACTCACCCTGAAAACGTTGGACAATTATCGGATTAGTTGACGTACGGCCTAAATATTTTAAGATAATTTGATGGGTTTCAACAAGCTAGTTTTCTGACGCTAAACAAGTCTTAAGTTTTGAACAATTTGTAAGCATTTTCTAGACATTGCCCTTTGAATTTGCTAGAGTGTTTAGGAGGAAGTAACCAAAGATGGATCTTAGTTGAATAAAAGCGTGGAATTAGGGAAATCGTAGTTTCAAAATTTTAGTTTGATGAATTTCTCATGCCACATATGACGGAAAATTGTACTGCGCCGAAGGATTTATGCAAGTGGGACGTTCAAAACTGTAGTTTTGTTAGTCTGACAACTGGCTAAAATTTGTATTGGTCCGGGTTGGTCATTGTAACAGCCATTCAGTCGGTCGAGTCCCAGTTATTTATTTGAAAACTCAAAATCGAAACCAAACTCAGATGTTGCCGGATACTTCAGTCATGCGTACAGTTTTTTGTCAGTTGAAGTATATGGAGAGGTGTCCGATAAATCTAGTAAAGAGCTAGCCAGCTGTTGCGTTCGGGTAGTCAGATGTCATATAGATCTAAACCAGACTTTTGAATGTGCCCAATTAGTATTTTTGTTAACAACTTCAGTGTCAAATGAAAAGAAAAAACTCCGATTTTGTAAAAAACAAGGAAAAACTGTCACGTTAAAGACAAAATTTACTCATTCGTTAGGTCCACAATACTAATGATATGTGGGTACTTTGTAATAGACTTAGGTTAATGTCATGCAAAGTAAAGTTTGCAGGTGGACACTTATTGCCACCCAGTAAAACTCTAGTAGGTTTTTTTGTTCATTTGTTTTATTATTTTCAAAAGAGTATTTTTTACACACATATACATATAAATACAATTACATTTATTATATTAATAATATTCTTTTTTTTTCCCTACAATATATTTTTAATTTGTTTTATTTTTCAGTGTGAATTTTTTTTTTTGTTTTGTTTTATTGGTTTGGAAAGGGGGCATTTTTCGTAGTTTGTGTTTATTTTTGTTTTCCTTTCTAACATTTAAATTTTCATACATATACATAGCTCACCTCTACACCCTTTTATAGAATAGTACACATATACATTTACATAATATATTAATATACTATACACATGTACGCAGATATATGTAAAATATTCTATAAATCTTATTGTTTTATATTTCATTATGTTTTGTTATTTATTAGGGCAGTACATTTCCGGTTGTTTGGTTTTTTGTTTATTTTGTATTTCTTTTTTTTATTTTTCATTACAAAGATATGTTCGTGTTTTGTTTGACATCTCGTTTTTATTTCACGTTTTCTTTTTTAATTTTGGCAAATAAAAAATACATAGGTAAACTAACAGTAAGAAATATTTTTATCCAAATACAGATTATTTTTTTTTTCAACTTGCACGCATTTTAAATATGAAAAAATACACAAAAATCTTGATTTTTGAAAATGTTGTAAGAAATTTAAAGTATTTTCTAAAAAATAATAGGACAATGAAACATGCATTATAAATCTAATAGAGAATGTAGCAATATGTCTTTTTGTGTGTAGAAATGATGAGAATTGTTGCAGAAAGCCATGGGCAAACGATTTAGGGAGAGTAATGTCATAAATGGAAAGTATTGCTCCGACCTATCCCAGTACAAACTCACTCTTGTTCTGTATAACTGCAGTCGCAGTGGAATTAAAATTACAGAGCCTCAGGCAGACTAATTGTGCTAAATAAACCTCATTCGTTAGAACTTAAAACACTCTGTTCATATGTTTCTAAAAAAAAAGAGTTACAAGGCAGTGTCTCAGCCTATCGTGTGGTAGTTTCTTTACTCTTTCCTTGAATTTTATGGCTTGAGATATATTTTCGGAGCTGAACCTCTATATGAAACCTGATAATTGGAAATTTGTGAAACGAGTTGTCTGCGATTTCGTTCCACAAGAGACCGTCAGTTTAGCCGAACCTTCTTACATGTTTTGCCCGTCTTAATCGTGGAGAAGTGAAACTTCGATCACTTCAATTTGATCGGCTTTTAAATATCATACGCTCGCTCGCCTAGCAGCTACACACCCTGCAAAGCATTACACGTTTAGTGTAAAACAAGTGAGCATAGTCGAGAACGCTATCAAGCTTAAAGGAACGAGTCTTGATTAACTCTAATCTGCAGGGAATAAGGACTAGGCCATATATATTTTATAGAATTACTAAAAAAAAAGAAGCTAAAACAATCTCTAAAAGCTACAAATTAACAGTTTTAAAAAGTTCAAAACTTTTAGTTTGGAACTTCCACAAAAAGCGAATTTTTCCTTTCTTTTCTTTACTTAATCAGTAGAAAAATAGTTTAAGATAAATTCATTTACAAAAAGAAAAGAAAACGAACCAAAAAACACATATGAAAATAATTGTAATCACTTTGTCATCGTTATATATGTAGATCCTAACATTAATTATAATTTCATTCCTATAGTGTTTTTGTTTTTTTTTGTATGAATATTATTTTTATTCATTTTTTTTGTTCATTACTTTTTTTACAGTTTTCTTTTTTACGCACAACCACAAATATTACACAAAAAATATTTTTTATTATTTATTTATTTACCCTAACATCTTAATTTATACTTTGCTGCTTGGATAAATATTTATATGGATGTATTTTGTTGCCATCATATAAATACCCATCCCTATTACCAGGGTAGGTATGCAAGTTGATTCCATAGTTAGTTTGTGAACATTTTTTGGAAATCAGGAAACTCTTTTTCGTTCTGAGAGAGAGGGCGTAGTTAGAAATATAGATAACCGATATTTCTGCAATTGACTTTGGATGGTTGCCCTTCGTTTTTTAAGCAAGTTTGAGTTCTGTGTTTTTTTTTTTATAATTTTGTTTTAAGAAAAAGCTTTCACAGAATTCCAAAAAAAGAATCACAACTTTTTGGAAGAATTTGCAGATCACACTGTAAACACATATATATCTATATATTTATTATTTGTTTTTTTTTTTTACAAGCAACTGGATCAGGCGACCGCGATTGTTTAATTTATGTTTGTCAAATCAAACGGTAAACCATACCTTAAATAAATCTCGAACTATTTATTGAAAGGGGATAGTTAAAAGAAATAAATATTCGGAACTTAGGTGTAAGGAAAAAAGAGAATTGGTTCTCTTAATACTTTTGATGATATATTTTCTTAAAATTGTTTTTTTTTTTTTTTTTTTAATTTTGTTAGATTTGAAATCAGTCTTTGCATAAATTTTTTTTTTACTAATATTACCTTTTTTATTTAACAAATAATTGTTTCCCCTTGCATTGGTAATGGGTTTTTTTTATTACTTTTTATACTTAAAAGGTCATTCATAAGTATGCTCGTTTTACTTACTTATATTTTATTACAACGAATAATTTGTTCCATATACAATACACATAATTATATTTTCTTTTAATGTATCATTACGCATTGTTACATAGTTTTGTGACAAGGATAAGAAAAATTATTCTCAAAAACAAAATACGACAAAATAACACCTAATAAATTTTTAATAATTTTGTTTGTTAATTTATTTACTTAATATTTTTTTTTTTTCTTGGAACGGATTGTTGATAAAGTATTTACAAACTTATTGATAATTTGTATCTTAATGTTTACAATACATATAAATATTACTTACTTAGTTTTTTTTTTGTTTGTAAAGTGTTTTCTTTCTTTTAGTTTAAATTTGTATTTTGTAAACTTTTATTTTCGCGTTTCTGGTTTCTTTTTTTGTCAAATGCTTGTCACGAGTCGTTGTATTTTTAGTGGAAGGAAATAAGTTGAAATGTTGACGAAAGTATTGAAATAATATGGTCACGATCATTTTCAAAACTAATATGAAAGAATGTGATGCTTAAAACGTAGTAAACGATAGTGTAATCTAATGGATAAGTTTGAAATAAATTTATGACAAGTACGGCTTGGAATCGATCCAGGATAAGATAATATTGTTTGAACTATTTGCCTCTGGATTTGTTATCTGCAAACATATTTTTTCGGCAGCTGATCCTACCAACAGCTTATGGAGTTTGGTGGTATTGAGAAGAAAGAGGCTTTCAACGCTGTCACATAAAAACGAGACCTACTTTTTGATTCATTCTGGTTTATGCCAGTCATGTCTACTGGTGACTTTAAATAAATATTGAATTGATTGCATTGAAATGAAATCGATTTCGAAGGATACATATAGAAGGTATCTATCTACTTTAGCGGATGCGAATGTAAATCTAACATAAACTTTGAACATTTAAATTGAGTTGAATTTCGACAAAGTCCAGAGATGACATTGACAGATATTACCACGACTGCAGCACTTTCCGACATCTTGGTGCCATTTTTGAAGAGTTCGTGGGTAGCTCACGGTTGTATAACAGTTAAATTTGTTAATATATATATATAAACAAACACTACAATCTATAAAACAATATGAACAACAAAGGATGTCTAGAGAACAGCTGAACTGGGTGTTTTTTGTTTAGTTTTTATTTCAGAGTTTGGGGGCGTATTTAAATAGGAAATAAAATCAAAATTTAATCTGATTATGGTCTAATACAAATATAATACGTTAACCCCATGCGGGAACCGTGGAATACGGTGATATTTTGTTTCTCGTTATTTCGTTATTTTACAAACTATGGATTAAATTCAATATACCCTTATTTGACAGGATATATAAAGATTGTAGAATTTCCACAAAATATAATGGAGTCGGGGTTTTCATGTCCGCGAAAGCGTGTGGAAATTCTACACCTTATCGAAGGCACTACGAATGCCCTAAGTACTACCAAATTATGGAAGAATAAACATCTTCTGCCATTTTTCTTTTCTTTTTCCTTTATTTATTTTTTCTTTTTTTCTTTTTACGTTAACAACAAAACAACCATTTGCATCCAGATGGAAGAATAATTTCTATCAATATAATGCTGCAAGCTGTCGTACTGATAAATCAACTATATATGACGACATGTCCCTGGAATTTCGTAATAATACTTCGTGCGATCAGTTCGAAAGGAGATTTGCCAGCACAGACGAATGCATTTTGTCAGACCCTTTACAAAAACCAAATCAGAACATAAACAAGTAAACTACTTCTGTAGGTTTCTTGTCTTTCCTCTTTTGTCTACATTACGGAATGTACTTTGACCGAAATCTCTGAAATCTCGTTTCTCGACTTAGTATGCACGTAATATAAGGGACGATCTTTCCTTCAACAGAGGTACGAGTATTTAAAGTTGAATCCTTTCAAGTATGACTGAGGTCGCACAACATCAAAAAAAGTAAAAAAAAAAAACTTTAAATAAACGGAAAAAAACACTGAAAATCACTCGAGTAACAAACATAAATAGAAATATGCAACTGTGTGAACATTGAGATAGATCGTGTGTATATGTATAACGTTTAAATTTGAAATTTTTACCGCCGCAAAAATCGGACTCCAAAGTCCATTGAATTGACAAACATTGAAGTAGCAAATAAAAATTAAATCATGCCTAACTTCCCTCCCTCGGAAGTGTCCAGGACTAAAGCTAAGATTAGACTGTATGCCAATTATGCATATGAATGCCAAAAGGCAAATGACCGGATAAGCTGTCAAATGAACAAAATAACAGGATTATCAAAACTGTATATTAGACTATTAGACCAAAATTACCAATATGGTCATATTTGCCTTGATGGTCGTCATTTAAGCCATTTGTTATTTATTACCAAAAAGAGAACGTGAATGAAAATAAATCACAATTCCACGAACTCAAACACCGATGACAACACGAAATTTCAATAAAGGCTATATGCTGCCATACGTGCTTATTGTCCCATTGCACTATATGCTATTTGGGCATGTTTATCTGTCAAAATCAGCCTGGTCATGTGTGGGGTTCAGGCCATTAGAGCATATGAGCTATGCCCATTACATTGTATGACCATATTTTGACAGGAGAACTGTCAGAAATTGGCATTTTATGACCACTGGGCATACAGTCTAATCTTAACTGTGTCAAAAATTGGTAGTTCTGTGTTTTTCGTAAAAGAAAATCCCTAATCAGAAGAAACTAAATAAATGTTTTCAATGGAAGCATATCCATAGCAAAAGAAAGACTTGACGTTTCTCGTGCTTCTCTGAATAAATTCGTGAAATTCGAAAGATTGCGGCGGAAAAAGTACTTAAAAATACGTTACGACGGTTACTGTTAAATATGTACAAATATTTATATGAGTTATACTTTCCTTTTTTAGAGAGGAACACATGAGCTTTACCAAATTTATCCTGCTCTTTCGACGTCAAACGGACTTATTACTTTGATCTTTTCCTGTCAGATATGATGAGAACGTTTGAAGATAAACCGAGTACGCCTATGGACCTAGTGACAATTGAAATACCAGTTGTGATTGAAAAACCGTTGCATAAATTTAAATGTCACGCGCCACTCGCAGACTTGGAAAAATATGCCAAACTGTGACAACACGATTAAAAAAGGAGGTATTATATAAAAAGTAATGTGGCGACGATCGCGTCAGAGAAGAGAAACAGAAGTGAATTTTGTGAAAGAGAACTAGTCTTAGCCAATTGCGGCGTCTATAGATACGATATGTCACTCCGAATGCGCTTTCAAAATTAAATGAGCACAAAACTATTGTTTTTCCAAAAGTCAAATGGCGCCAACGCAAAATTTTTCCGAATGGACTGTTGGTTTTTGGCGCTTGTAGTTTTGACAGCGCGCTAAAGTTACTCCTTTCCATACTACAACAGTTACAATGGAGAAAAGTTCTCTTGATACCGGAACTCCAATTATTTTAGAAAGCAGACAAAGACAGATAGAAAACCAATTCAAGCATAGCGTATGTAAATAAATCTATAGAACTCACACAGTCCGTCATCCGTCAAGTCATCCATCAGGCATTGAGGCCGCCATTATTTCCTGTGTTGTGTTGAGTTTTGACCCGTAGATCGGAGGAGTTTCTATCGCTCTTAAGAATACAGCCTTTAATTGTAGACGATCGTCAGTTACGTAAATACAAAGGTAGGAACAAATACGAACATTAAGCGTGGAATTGTTGTGGAATTTTGTACCTTTACAATCCATTAAAAATATACGTTACTAGCTATTATTCTCCCTCTATTACTATATAACGGCCATTTTGGAACGATAAACAAAGACGTTTAGGCAGTGTAAGAAGTATTTGTGTAACACGTAATCGTAATGCGAGGATTTTTATTGCAAAATGTTCCAAAAGGGCCGCCATTCAATGGATGAGGACATTTCGTTTAAGTTTGAGAAAAATCATGCCTGAGCACAGACTTCGAGGGAGATTTTTCTCCTCCAGACCAACAATGAAGGTGGTAAAAACTTCGCTTTACGTACAAAAAAACCATCCGCCCATTTGTTTTTGTGAAATAAAAAATCGAATCATTTGTTTGCATCACGATTGACTTGACCTACGATATTGAGCTTTTCAAAACCGAAACTATATACCGACTGATCAGTGGTAAGTAAGTCAACGAGTTACATACACATACACAAATGTCGAACATGTTTACCAGAAAAAGCGTGCTTTTTCTTTTACAATATTTATATCAGAAATTGGAACAAAATAAAGCCAAATTAAAACCACATTCATTCATTATGCAAACAAAAAGAGATTAGCACAATATTCAGGACAAATTGTATTGACGTTTGATTTATCCCTTCCACCACACTAGTCGGTATATATGTTTTCCTTCAGCATAGAACATAAAATAAATCTTATGTTTTCTTTTATAATCATTTCATTGTTACATTTACATTTGGATTGTTTGTTATCATTTTTTTTTCTTTTTGTTTTCATTCATTGTTTACATTTTCTCTATTTCCTAACACAATAATTAATTGAATTTATTATTACTTTCGTTTCTTTTTTTATGATCAACATCAAACATGTACGTTATGTGTGTAATATATATATTGTTAAGTGTTTTTGTAGTTATAACTAATGCAAGTTTGTTTCTGTTTCCAATTTGAATAAAAAAAATAAAGAAAAACGAGTAAAAAGTTATGTATAAAAAAATATCTTTAAACAAATCAAGCGAAAAGAAGTAAATTTCGTTCAAGGTTTTAATTGTGTTTCTTTTCATATATATTTTAAATTGTTAATTCCTATCTACAAGATACAAAAAATATTCTTTTTATACTTGTGTGTGTTTTTTTCACAAAAGTTTTTTTTTTTTTCGTTTTAAAATTTGTTTAAAACAAAAAAACTAGTAAAAATATAAATATAGTCGACGATGATTGGCACAAATATATGAAAAAGAATTGTTTGTAATTAAATTTCTATCTGATTAAGAACTTTTGTTGTTTTTTGTTTTTGTTTTTGTTTTTTTTAATCCATCCATCGTCGTTAGAAAATGTGTATATTGATTTTCCTTCAATACACATATTTATTTTATGTATGTATTTGTATATATTTAAATAAAAAAGTTTTCTTTCATAATAGACATTCAATTTAAAATTAGTCACTATAACTTTTTATGATTTCACAATTACTAGACGTTGGGATTATTTCTATGTAGTATAATTAATTTTTCTTTTTTTTGTTATTTATTTTTCTTTGTATAAAAAGCTATCGTCATATTTGTTTTTGTTTTTTTTTACTTACTTTTTCCATTCGACTATAAATAATTCTACTTACATGTTTATTCTTCATTTTTTTTTGCAATAATGGGATCGACATTTTTTTTAGATTTTATATCTCATATGCTGGGGGAGGGGGGGGTCTTGTTTTTTTATTTTTTGTTGATAAGTTTATGTCCAAGTGTATAGATTTATATTTTTGTTTCTATAATTGTGCTTTCAAGATTGTTGGCAATAGCGTGTTTTTTTTTTTTTGAATTGGTTGGTTGTTAACTAACGATGCTTTAATTGGGGATTTTAAGAACTTTCCCTACGCATATCAAGGCAAAAGAAAGAAGATTCTGCACCTTTAGTACTTAAGGTCCAAGCTGCTGCAGTCGGGTGTTATACAAAAAAGAAGTGCTTTGTCGAGGTTTAATTTCAAACACTTAATATAAAGAAAGCCTACTGAACAGAACTGTTTTAATATTAGAATATTATGTTTCTTTTACGCAATACTGTGGATTTTTTTCTGCGCTTTACTGCCCGAATACAGTGTGAGGCGAAAGTATTCGGCAACTCTATAAATTCGTGCGGCTGATATTGAATTTTTTTATAATTTGTGTGCATCAGTTTACATGGGGACTTCCTTTTACGAAAAACAAACATCCTATTACTTTTGTGCTTGACACCGCGTCTTCTCCAGCAATTTTTCATATCTTGATATCAGTCAATTTTCATAGAAAGAAAGAACGATAGTATGTAATAAAGTGTAGAGTGGGCTGTTCATAGCTTACAATTTCATTCCTTCAAATGTCGGATGGTATGAGCTGAGCAATATATTGCAAGAATTTTTTTATATCATACTTTTTGTGGTCTCCACGGGCAATTGCCATAGTATGATATATTGCAAGAAATGAAAAATTGCTCGTGGAGACTACGGGTGATGACAGAGACATTGTGCAAAAGCTGTAAAAAAAAATTGTTGGGATACTTGGTCAGGCGCAGGCTCACAATTGCCTACGTTTTTGGTCGGCTTCTGCTTCATAAAATAAACTGCGTTAGTTTTTCCACCCAACAAGAGAGCTAGCTGTCAGACTTACTAAACTAGAGTTTGGAACGCACCCTACGAACCATATGGATTTCACAGTAAACGAATATTTTTCTGCAACTCTTTCTTCGAAGTTGAAGGAATCATTGCAAATAGCTTGCCCATTTAAAATGCAGTTCGACGACATTGGAATTGGAATTGGAATTTGCGTATAAAAACATACAGAGGAAGTGTGAAAACCACCAGCGATTGCGATTCAGTTATCCATACTTAAGATGTCATATGAATTTGATTTGTGCACTCAGTAGCAGACGATCATATGTACATAAGAACTGACATAGCTTCCATGATATTCTAAAATGGGCTTCGGTCGCTATGCAGCGATCGACAGTACAAAATCACAAGAGACACGTAAACCAAGAGCGGAGGCACTTACGCCAATAATAAATCGGTACAGATCGCTTTTTAGTACCAAACAACAGCTTTAAGTCATAAAAGTAATGACTCATTCAGCAAAAAAAATAATTGAATTCAACCGCAAAATATCACCCACTTGTTCTGTTCATTGTTTTGGGCTTCCTCTAGAAAGCGACTTTCAAGTCGAATTAAGCACAAACTCTCGCACAACCAAACACTGATTTAGTTTTCCCGCAGTTTAATTAAAAGAAAAGTATACATTAAGTTTCGAAAGAGTAAAAATCCAAATAAATTTCGAACCGAACGAAATGCGATCAATCGCACAACAAGAACTGTGGAATATAGAAAAATTCTCTTTCGTTCAGCTCAACTGAGCGACTTAAGATAAAATAAAATAAACGACTCAGGTCCAGCTTTCTGCTTCTCAACTCTCCACTGCACAAGTCAGTTAAAGGGGGAAAAAAATCCATGGCCAACCATAAAAAAAATTGACAACAATTTTTTGTTTAACCTCTCACTCAATTGAAAACTAATGCCAATAGAAGTGTGGCGTATCAAACTCCATATAAACAAAACTACAGCCACAAATTGGAAAAAATGAGAGCAAAATTGATCTGTCAAACGCAGTAAACAAATTTGGAGAATCAAACGAAGGTGGTGGTGAAGTTTATCAATTATACTCGGAATAAAGTGAAATTATATTATATAGGAAAAAGATACGTTTTTCGTTAGAGCTCTAGCAGCCGTTCCTTTTGGGATATAAGACGGCTAGCGGTCAATGGAGCGCTCGTTTCCAACACAGTAATGTTGCTTTCCATCGGCTTGGTTCTGAAATCCAATGGAACAAGAAAAATGCTTCTGTTGGAATTACCTCGTGTATTGGTGAACTGCCAAGGCTGCTGCTAGCCGGCTTGTATAAAATTCTTAAATTGCACCTGAATCGAGCTGTTGTTTTTTTCGATTCTGGACTCTCCCGGACGCTTTTATTTTGCCCAACGGAAACCCATTTAAGCAATTCTTATTCAAATTCAAACGTTCTACCTCTGACGGAGAAATGCCATTCATGGATGATGATGGATGCCCAGATTAAGCTGTTTCTCTCGATATAAATTTTGCAAGCTGGACCACACCCAAGCAATCGTATATTGTCCCTCCCTTTAAATCCGCGGAACGGCGACCGACAAAATTCTACAGAAAGCCAACAACAAACTGAAAAGAAATCTAATAAACAGAAGAACCAAAAAGAATAAGAAATATATACATGAAAAAATAAGAAAAAAAATAAAAAACAAAGCGAATACAAATTTAAAATTTTATATTTTAATTATTTTCAATTTTCACCCTGCCGAATACTCTTTACAGGCTTCTTTTGTTCTCTTTGTGTAGTTTATGTTATTATACATAACAAGCTCATGTTGTTCATTTATATATATATATATATATGTATTTAGGTAGTTTGTCAATTTTCTGTTCGTCATGTTCTTTACGATTTTCGTGTACAACTCCGTTTTGTGGAGAGTTCTCGTGTGAGTTATTTTCAAAACAAATTAAAACAAAACTATAGTTAAAATAATTTATAAGGGCGAGCAAAAGTATTTAATGGATCATTATCACCAGTTATCTTTTCAAGATCGTTCGTTTCGTGAATTAGTTTTTATTTTTCTATTCATCCTCTCAAGCTAAATTATTTTTAAATTATAATTTACGTAATAATGAAATTTAAAATAAACTAGAGTATATTTTACAAACAGGAAAAAAAAAAAATTAAATATTTTGAGTGATTTTGTAACAGATTTTTAAATTAACGTATTTAAAAAATATTTGTTCTTTAATAATAAAATAAAAATATTAATTATACATTAGACAAACAGAATATAAAATCAATAAAAATAGTTTGTTAAAATAATAATAATAATATTTAAAAAAAAAATGGCTTCTGTAAGTTTATTAACTAATGTATTTGTTTTCATTTAAATTATTATTAGTTTAAAATCAGTCAATTTATCATTTAATTATTAGTTCTTTAGTATTTTAAGTTAATTAATTAAGTTATTAATTATTTTGTATTATTATTGTAGTGAAAAAATATATTATTTTAGGAGTACATGGCCGCCTCCTTGTTGGAATCTTGAAAAGTGAGAACACTCCTTTGAAAATTTTGGAATGTTGTTATAATGTTTTGTTTTGTTTTTGCTTCGAAGGAGAAGTGTCATTTGATTGACGACAAATTAGACTTGACCGAATTGTTGTGTGTACACCACTTGAGCGCGAATATTTAACGTGTTGCTTTGGCAGATTGTTATGTCTTTCAGGTGGTAAGTAAGTAACCACGTGCCAAATGCATGTTTTGCATCACATGGGCGCTTTGCGTAGGCGATACGCATTCTTTATAGCCTTTAACGCACAAATGCAATTTCCTGGGACAATAGCTAAGTGAAGTGTAAAAATGAAGAAAATTCCCAACAACGATCGAGTGATAGTACAATAAAAGTGCACTTTCCCACGAGAGCCAGATAAATTTGTCTAGGAGTGGTGAAAGAACCAGTTACAGTGTTAAAAGCTTTTAGTTTAACATAGCAGGCCATGTGTTTCACAAATTTGTTAGCCTTTCACTACAAATACTTGGGGAGGTCGCAAACTTCGATTAGTATAGAATACTGACGATCAACTCTAATTATGGGTGCTCCTCGTGGTCAGAAATATACTTTTAGTGTGAATATTGACTTGAATTGTTGCTTTCGCTTTCAATGTGCACACTAACGATTGCCAATACAAATTGAACGTCTGTACTGAGGACCAATTTAGAGCGCCAACAGCAACTCATGCTGACTTGATCTACTGATTAACTTTAGTAACAGCAATCATCTAACCATCTATATTGAAACCGAAATTCCTCGAAAAATGGGTATCTTTGTCACAATCAAATTGTTTTGTCGCATACGGATCACTTTCACACCTCAACACCGCCTTTATTAATGAACAGCCAAATAAATGGCTCCCGATCTTCGGTCTGATCCTAAATTTGAATTGCCCGTGAGTATTTTTATATGTGTTTGCAGGAGAAACACCTGCAAGTTGCCCGAATTCGAATACATAAATACAAATGGTCTGAGTTGTATATGAAAACAAAATGTGGAATTAAATTATAGCGACAGTACAGAGAATAAAGTTAAACTTTGATGAAATGACGGCAACTACAAGTGTATGAGGTTCTCTTCACTTGCGAGGATTTTGGCAAAATAAGGGCATGGATTCTAAATAAAGTGATCAAGTACACTCCGCACTATACGAGCACTAGCTATTTGAACTAAAATAAATAAAAACGTTCCTTAATTTTATATAATGCTATATAAGAATACAACCATCGCTAATAACTAGACACATACTCCCGCTTAGCATGCTTCTCAAAGTGTAAATAGAATCCAATCTAATGCAATTGTGAATCTTTCGACAGCAATTTCCATAGAACGTTGATGAGAAAACAAAACAATGGCCTTAAAGTGTATGTCAGTGGCAGCGGCCAAATAATAAAAAAAAAAATATATGTATATATAGTTTATATATAAATTGGCAAAAAAGCCAACAATAAAATGTTTGAGATTTTGTTTACCTCCTTTTCTAACTACTACTCTTACATAGATATATTTTTTCATCTGTTTTAACCTCTAAACAATACAAAAATAAGACTTTCTAATAATACACGAACAAAATCAAATAGAATAACAAATAAAAATATGAAGAATCGAATGAGTTAAGATGGATTGAAGGAAGGTGAATACTCACACGCTTGATTCTCATTCATTGTACGTAGGTTTTGTTCCTAATCAATTGTCGAGTTATATACACTAATACCGTGGTTTGGTTTCATGAAATTGTATCAATTTAAATCAGGAACAACCCCCAATATTACGACAATAATAACTTTGTGTTTAATGCTAGTTTTTCTTTTATATTTTGCAAGCTTCCCTTCCCTCCCATCGTTGTATCTTTATGATTTTTAGTTACTGCGTTTTTGTTTTGTTTGTGTTTGTGTGTGTGTGTGTAAATGTGTAGGTATGTTTTTTTGTTTTTGTTTTTTTTTTGTTTTACTGACTTATTCCGCCGACATTATATTATGAACCTGTTCTAATTTAAAGGCAAGCCTTTGCTTTTGTGAGAATTCGTCCTCTTCCAAAGTAACGGTCAGTTGTTCATTATATTTCACAGCATATTCATATAATTCGTGGAGGGCACAATTTGTATTAAACTCTGTTGTATGTAACTGCAACGAGAATATGTCCAACTTAGTGTTTTTTTTTTATATTGTACGAAATAAAAAATGCGATTTATTTTTGATACTCACTCTCGATTCCTCGGCGAGCATTGCATTCATATCCTGATCTGATATGGCGGGCATTTCTCTAATATCACGATAATATCTGTCCACCCACTTGCGATATTCAGGTATATCTTTTGCATATAATAATTTTGAGCTTGGAGAATCCTTACCTACATTAATCGGAGGTTACAAACGCATCTATTCGATAGGGGATTGTCGAGAACTTACCTAATCTATGATCTGAGGTGGAACATGAATCCATAAATGTTTGAGCAACTACTGATAAGCAGGAATCAACTATGTTTGATTTATGAATATCAAAGACAAAGTTTGGATTTTTTATTAAGTTCACCCAAAACCTAGAAAGAGAACATGTTCGCGTATGAAATGAAAATCAATTGAGCGAGAGAGTAGTAAAATCACGGTACTCACCTTAATGGTAAACTATTGCTCTTCCATGTGTGCACAACTTCTGGATCTGTTATGCCATGCAACAGTGCTTGATCATCCAAGAAATCAAACATATATTTAATAGCCAAGGGCAGCGCCGAACCTCGATGTGCTGTGCTGAATATTGTCTCGAATAGATCGTCAACAAACTTTTGCAGTGTACCCTTTGTGGCTAGCAGTCGTGTCAAGTAGATTTCTGACACGAGCTTATTAACGCGCTCGCCCTCCTTTTGTAAATCGCTGTCATGGTGTTTGACCAAATGCCAGTACTTCAGACCATTCTCGTGAATGTCATTATTTAATGGGCTACCGGCCCGGCTAAATGTCGGCGAAGATGATGTGTACTTCGATAAATTGAGTGTTTCGTATCTGCAAGACAAACAGTCAGAGAGTGAGTGTCAGTTAACAGTCGATGGGTCTGTCATCTGCAGGCTGCAGCTGGTATAACTTACTTGTGAGATTTCTCATTTTTATCAGAGAGTATGGAAAAATTATAAATGGAACTTTGTTTCGGCACCAAACTGAGACCTGCACCATCGGGAACATTGTAGTGTTGTAGGGTGTTTAGCTTCTTCCATTCATTTTCCGTTTTCGATGTTGTATCCTCATCGTAGAGGATCACCCGACCTGATGCTCCTGTGCGCCATTCTATGCAAAATAAATAATATAAGAAGAGCCCAAATAAGCGAAATTTCGATTTAAAAAACCTACCCAAATCCAAGTCAT
Source organism: Cheilosia grossa (assembly GCA_963082955.1). Taxonomy (NCBI): domain Eukaryota; kingdom Metazoa; phylum Arthropoda; class Insecta; order Diptera; family Syrphidae; genus Cheilosia; species Cheilosia grossa. Next base: position 4,464,694 of record OY720149.1, on the reverse strand, counting down.
CTTTCCTTGGTCTCTGACTGGACGGAATATTCCGATATATCGTATCGAGGCACTTCTCCTTGACCTGACCGATGGTGTCGCAGTCCAACACCTTCACCTGAACATTCTCTGTGTTGGTGGGCATCATTTCCATGTTTGTGCAGAACATCGGCTGTTGCGTGATGCTCGCAAATACTGTCATCGGCCGGAATTCAATCAGCTGTCGAATGAGTTTCTCTTCGCTGAGTGAGTAGCGAGCTTCGTGGCTGCATGCATCTACTGGACCTTTATCCACTTGACCTTTTACTGCCCGGAACAGCATGTAAAGTGGTTCGCCGGCACATTCTTTCAGGAATTTGTACAGTAAAAATGTAAACCAGGCGCTTAGCATCTTCTCCGCAACACTTTCCGTACGACGAAGCAATAGCTTTGGATGACTCTTTCCCTCGATGCATTTCTCAATCAGTTCGGCTAGAAGCGTCTTCAGTATATCTGTACAGTATTCAAGCTTAGACTGCAGAGTGACCATTATCAGGGAGGCGACGTTTACACGTTCGCGCATTGAGAAGTAACGATTCGACTCTAGCGTGCGGATAAACAGCAAGAGGAACGTTTTATTCATGATCAACTGCCCAAACAGCCTCAATCCCTTCTCTTTGCGCAGCAACTCAGGTCGCTCCCACTGCAGAACATTGTGATCCTTATCGTTGGGAAAGAGAATCTTCATGGCGTATGTACGATAATCCAAGAACGGTATACCGCCGGACGTCAGATCACCAGTAAGATCAGTCATTTCGGTTTGCAGCTCAGCGAACGCTTCCTTACACTCGGCAGCAACACGCAGCTCCAGTATGTCCATTTGCTCCTGCATATTGCGCAGAACTCTATTCGATTCGGACGTCTTCTTTTTATACGCCACCAGCAAACAAACGAAGAACAACAGCAAAGCACACACGCCCACAATTACACCGAACATGACATTCTTACCCAGGCCGTGCATGATATTTGGCGAGGCATAGCTCAACACGCCTATTCGATACTCTAGCGACTGGCCAATTTTCACAACCACTTCGGGCACCTCACTCGAGTCTGTCGATTCCGAAGGTGGCCGACAGGTCAACTGTTGTCGCGACAAAGATGTGATATTGCAAATTCCATTGCCGATCATCACAAGAACGTCGCTCTCCTTGCACGCACGATCCAAATTCTTTCCATTAATGGTGAGGTATTCACTTTTGTAATACTTCACCCGATCCTCGAATCGGTCGTATATCGGATTAGGATACAACTCGAACGCATTTTTATGCTTCGACGAAAGATTCTGTACTCCAATCACATTGTCCATCAAAAATCCATACTCCAGTAGCTCTGGATGATCTGCGTCCACCGCCGCCGAACCAGTATCAATTACCGGTGAGTTGCAAGTCATCTCTGACGAGGATAGCACCTCACACTCGCTGAAGAACATTTGCTGATTATAGTAAACATACATGTTTGGACTTTGTATGTAATCAAACTGGCTTCCACGCACAGAGATCTTTATTCCACCCGCAGGTATTCCCTTTGGCACTTTTATTATTCCCGACTGACCCGAACTGACATGATCAATTGTTGGATCCTCTACATACTTAAAGTTATAGTCGTTAAACTCACGTATCCCGTTGTCAAAGTGCATCTTCAGTCGGCCCTCAATAATGCCGGGCGACGAACTTGTCCGGCACAAAGCCTGCGTTGCATTAGCGCTCAATATTTCGCAGGGCAAGTGATCATTTATATACGACTGGATGCGACTGCCGGCATTTAAATACTTTCCAAAGATCATAATTTTTGTCCCACCCGACACTGGACCGAACTTTGGACTGAAATCGTCGATTTTGGGATCGACAAACTCGAAATCCGTCTTCGATTCGCCACGATAGTCGCCGATTTGAACAACAATCCTACCGTTTCGGTAGAGCTGCACCCCCGGGCTGTCCACAGTGCACACAATTTCTTTCGTATCAATGTAGAACTGTTGGAATGGCATACAATTGATACCAGCGATGCGCACTCCCGAGTAGATGTCGGTGAAGTTCTTTCCCAGATTTATGCCGCGAATGGTGATGTTAGTGCCACCCTCCCATGGGCCGGTTTTTGGGGTGAACGAATGAATTTCCGGATTGGGGCAGGTCTTCATGCGATTCAACCAATCGGTCTTACCTTCGTTGTTCTTATTGCACTGTTCCTCGACCTCACACGAATTCGTAGACGAGCACCAACCACATTTGTACTTCTCGGCAAGGGCCAAACACATTCCGCAGCTGTCAGCCATGTCGCGGCAACGATAGATTACAACTAGTTTAGAATAGAACAATTAACAATGAGAATGCCCAAATGCAGCGTTAGCAAACTTACCATGGATGTCGTGGGGATTATCCAATGGCTTGGATCCACCCCATATCACGGCAAATGTTGCAGTCAAATTTGGTGAGCGTGACGTGTACTGGAACTCCATGTTGTCACAGTAGATAGTGTCACCCAGCAGCTGAGCGTTTAACGATGTTACGCGACCCTCAATGTTGAACTGGCATACGAAACGAGTCTGCACGATAAACTGTCCAATAATGTGCACCTTAACCTTGATCGACTTGCTAGTGCCAGCAGCAACGAGAACTTCACTTCCGTCACTGGTGGCGTTGATCGTTGGACAGAATCCCGGCCCAGAGCGATAGCTTGGACCAATCCGCTAAAGAAAACAATAAAACCAAGTGTGATTGTCAATTCGACTTGAGAACGTCAACAGATGCTTACACTGACTCCGGTCACAAGAATGTCGTTGCGACAATTCTCGGCTGTATCGTGAGTACAACGATGAGCTTCCACACACCAATCGCAGGGAAACTCCGAGGATACGCACCTTGTGCACGACGAATGTGTACTGCAGTCGAAGAATGTAAAATCTGTTGAAACCAAATCGGGACCGTTTTTCGTTCGAACGGATAGTTTGGCTGTAAAATGATCTAAAAAGCGGACAAGGGGTCACCTCCTAAGCGGTTGTTCGAATTCAGAAAAAATCTATAAAAACTTACGTCTACCCTGGATAATTTGTGGCAACATATCGGTGCGCGGTGTTGTGCAATTCACACCGTTTCGCTTTTTGGTCGCATTTGTAAATAGAGCCTTCTCTTCGGTGGTGAACGCACACACAAGGTTCTCCTTCAACTGAGGTAGATGGTCGATAATCAATTCCAACTGAAAAGACAGCCCGCCCGTCACTTGCTGGAAAACTACAAATGTACAAATGTGCAAACTCCACTTACCGTTCTAGCCGTTGTACGTTGCAACTGATGGGGCACAACACTTGTTATGGTCGTGCATTTGCCAGTCTTGTAGCTCACCCAGTAAAGCGGGTCATTTGCATCATCCTCGCACGTCGAACGTGGACTGCACTTATTCTCGAGTGAACACCACCCGCAGTATGGGTCGCGGGCACCCAAACACTGGCCACACGTCAAGTAGTCGGAGCAATCGTACACTTTCACCTTCGAGACGCCGTGCTTTGACATCACATAAATGTGCAGCTTCTGATTGTCAAAGTGCATGTCACTGTTTATTGGCGAGCCCATATTTATCGGTATGTTGGCGTATTCTATTGCCGAACTGGCTGATTCTACAACGATTTTCTTTAGATAACCATCGGCGGTGCCAATAAATACAACAGTGTAGCCGCTGGTGCGTGTTGCAGCTACTGATGTTAGCCGCTTATCGAATATGGCAACTGGAACTGCGGCAATGGGATGTTCCCCACCAAGCGGTGAGTTCACATCCAGTCCACAGAAGTCTTCACCAATGGTTTGCAGTTTCTGAAAGAAATCGAATGAATTAATGGAGATTCACAAACTGCTTAAATGCCACTCGTGCAACAGTACAGAACTCGTGAATTCAAATCGAATGTATGGGAAGTACTTCCGCTACATGAATAAATAAGGAAATTAAATATGAAAAATTCCACTCACCGTTGACACACAGTCCATATTCGGCGAGATAAAGTCCAGGCCGCGGGCTCCATTTCCATTGAAGCAGGACTTGATGTTCTGCATGAATTTCCTTCGAATCGACTTGAGCGAGTATATGCATAGTGCCGAATTATTCGTCGACACGTTGCCCTTTCCCTCCGAAAAGACGGCATATAACACATCGTCTTGTTCGGTGATTGCTAGATTTGAAGCAAGGTCTGATCCAGGCTTGCCTAGAAAGCCAGCCTGCACCAAATTGTACTTTGTGCCGCCTTGTGCGTCAATACAATCCACCGGGATCTCTGTGTATGAGTAATAGTTGGAGTCCTCCTGGCAAATGCGCACCAACTTCGTAATATACTCCTTTGGTGTTGAATGGTGATTATGCTTCAACTGCGTTGTGAGAAAGTACGAGAAGTGCTCCGAACTGAACCCGTAAACATAGTTGACCAGATACGACTCTCGTGCGTACGAGTTGATGAATATACGGGTTCCCGTCGTCACAGCCGATGACGCAATTTGAAACATTTTCTGATTCTCAAGACTGCGCGACGCAACCGCCGGTATCTCGCTGCGGTATGGTGAGTTATTTGTGTATGTCACACCGACGTACATTACATTCGTAACCGGTGGCTGTGGTGGCCCGGGCGCTATAAACGCCACCGTTGATGAGTTCGCGTCGTTTGCGACGACCGCATCCGACACTTTCTGCTCGATAATACTAACATTCTGTAGGTTACGAACCGTACAAATGCCCTGGAACAATGAACCGCACGATATTAGACGCGATGTTGCCCGATCAATGAGCAGCACTTTATTCACGTTGTCGGTCGGCTTGCGTACCGCATGCGCCGGACAATCGAGCACGGTACACTCGACTGAGTCATTTTGTGGACCAGTTATCACCGATTCGTGAAGTTCTAGTTCGGGCGACAATTGAAACAGACGATTGATACCGCCCACATAGACACGTCCGGTTATTGTGTCCACAACCAGGTGATTAAGCGTCGTATCGAATTCGACTTGCCGCGTTATTATACTGCTATAGTTGTTTTTAGTTGGTGCCGACTGATTGGATATACTACTGGCGCTACTACTACTACTACTTGCGCTGGTGTTTATGCTGCTGCCGCTGTTACCGTTAGCACTGTTATTACATGTTACATGGTGATATAATGTTGCCAGCAACAAGGCGCTGATTAAAAACCTCATGTTTCACAACATAAGTACTGAAAAGAGACAAACACAAAGACAAATGACATTATTAAAAAGATGTTAAAGGTTATATCTAAGTAGAAGGAGCGTCTGGCGCTTGGATATAGATATTTGCAATTCACCCCCAAGCATCACCCCGTAATTGTAATTTGTAACGGCAGCAACTGCAAGTGACTGGAAAAATATATTTTTCCCACAAACAAAGAGCCAATTATAAAGGGGGAGGTGGGTTCCAAAAGCTCCTCATGCAATCACTTCAAACGAGGGGCGACTTCATACAGGTTACGGGTCTTTTGATCGGCAAACTTTGGCGTCGTCCCCGACTTTGTTTCTGAGATATTTCAAAGACATTACAAAAACTACTACCAACAAGTAAGAGGTGTTATAGCAAAAGAAAATCTTTAAAACCGATTTGACCCAAAGAACATCTTCGACCCCGTAGAGGTACCAGAAGTGCTGGCTAACAAATTTAAAACTTCAGTCCAGGAAGCTGAAAGCTTATTTAGAAAAATTATATTTGTTTTTACATTTTTCTGTCACAAACAAAACGCCAAAGGAAAAGTTTGCAAAGCAGCAAAGGCAAGTTAGTTCACGGAAATCCGCTTACTTTATGACCACTCCCGGGTTTCCAATCTGAAGATATTTTTGATGAATTTCCATGTAAAATCCACCAATAAGTCCAACAAAGTGTCTGCTTTAATGTTGGTTTAAACATAAGAGATAGACGTGCGCTTAACTAGCTAGTGGAAATTATTTATTTGCCTTCAATTGTGCGGCGGATTTAATCGGAACTTTAAGTGGTTCTAATGAGCTAGTTCATTTATCTAACTTTTAGGGATACCGAGTCGATGGTTTTTGTGGTAAATGCGACAAGGGATTTGGTCGCGGTGATGCGCAAATCGTGCCGTGTAGCGGCTTCTGTAAGACGTTATTTCAGCGTACTTGCTGTGAGGATCAACTGTCGGAAAACGACCTGGGAATTCAAAAAAAAAAAAAAACAAGCGAAGTCACGGGTATTATTGTTTGGAGTGTAAACTAATTTCCGGAAAGATAGAGAAGCAATATGATTGCATGTAAGAGGCGCAACTGTCCAAATATGAAAAGGTGATCCAAGTTTTGAATGCAAACTTATTGGTTTTTTCTGAATTAAAGCAAATAATGCAAAATGAACCGTTTAAGAAGGATGAAGGTGAAAAAGAAAATAATTTGAGCGAAGGAATGCAATCTATTTCAAAAACTTAAACATCAGTGAGAAACTCAATATGATTAAGGAAAGTGTAGAATATATTTCTAAATCGTTGAATGAAATAAAAAAAAGCGAATAAGACTACTTCAGAAAAGGACGATGAGAGACAAAAGGAGAAATCATTTTATGAAGTACTAAGAAATAGGGAACCGGCTGTCCTTATATATCCAAAGAAGAAAGATCAGATAGCGAGTGAAACATTAAAATTAAGGCGAACATTGATCCAACAAAAATTAACATAGACAGTTTAGTTAACAAGTCCAAATGAGGAATAATAGAATATTCGATATCCTGATAAAAATTCTTTAGAAAAATGAAGAGCCCAAGTGGAAAATAAATTAAATAGTAATTATGAAGTAAAACTACCATCATTAATTAAACCAAGATGCATTGTGAATATTGAGAATGATGAAGTCGAAAATGATATCTTAAATAAAATTAAATCACAAAACACAGAAATAACTAATTGCGAGATGTCGCTAATTTAAATATTTATAAAAATAAAAACAAATGGAGAAATCTAAATGCTGTGTTGGGAGTGGATAGTGAGAGCTTTAACAAAATTATGAGTTTAGGACAAATTAGAGTGCCCAATTCTACGATATAACCAGATGTTTTATTTAATAAAAAATAAATAGTTGGCGCAACAGGTTCGTAGGGACCCACGGCCTAGCTTCTCACAGCCATTCGTTTTGTGTGAGTTTTTCATTTTTGGAACGAATGGAAGGGATCTAAATACAATTTTATGCCGATTAGAAACGGCTAATTGAGAAGCTCTTTCAAGACAAGCCACTGCGCCTACAGATGTTTTAATTGCCAAGGGTATAATCATAAGGCAGAAAAATGTAAAAATACTGTTACAAGGACAAAATGCGGAGGCTGTCATAAATTTAAGGACTGTAAAGGAGAACTTATAACATGTATCAACTGTACAAAATCGAATGAAACTTATGGGTTAAAATACGACTGTGCTCATGAAGCAATCGATAAAGAGTCAGGTTTCATTTTAATTTTTTTTATTTCAATTAATTAGTTTGTACATTAAGATATCTAATAATCTGTTATAGGAAAGGGTTTTTTCAATAAGAGCGCTACAAAAGTTTTTAATAAAACAAAAACGGTTTTGGATATCAATGAAATTCTTTATTCCTGTGAAAGTACGTTCGATGCCATTATGTATGGAAGTCGATTTATTCTGCATGGCCACCACGGGCACGCTTGCAGAAGTCCAGACGCTGAACCCAATTTTCGACGGTTTTCAAGCATAAATCGGCCGATACTGCTGCAATTTCACGTTCGATATTCGTACGAGGTTCATCAATCGTCGCTGGCTTGTTGGCATAGACCATAGACTTGACGTAGCCCCACAGGAAATAGTCTAACGGCGTCAAATCGCACGACCGAGGCGGCCAAGCGACTGGACCATTTCGTGAGATAACACGTTCTCCAAACTTGGTTTCCAATAAATTGATTGTGACATTCGCTGTGTGGCTTGTGGCGCCGTCCTGTTGGGACCACATGTCCTCCAAGTCCATATCATCCAATTGGGGCCAAAAATATTCGGTTATCATTGAACGGTAGCGATTTCCATTCACAGTAAAGTGCCGGTCTTGATCATCACGGACGAAGTTCGGCCCAATGACGCCACCGGCCCATAAACCACACCAAACCGTAATTTTTTCGGGATGCAATGATGACTCATGGAGAACGTGTGTATTGCTGCCTGACCAATACCGCATATTTTGTTTATTGACGAAGCCATTCGCCAGAAATGAGCCTCATCGCTGAAGATGATTTTTCGATGAAAATCTGAATCATTTTCAAGCTGTTGCTCAGCCCAATTCACGCACATACGACGCTTCTGGTGGTCAAGCGGTTTCAGTTCATGCGTCAATTTAATCTTGTAAGGATGTAGGTAGGCCAAGATCTTTTCGCAAAATTCGCCACAACGACGTCACAGAGATGCTCAACGCTTGAGAACGACGTGTGAGAGCAACATTTGGGCTTCCTTCAACTGAAGCCTCAGCGGCAGCAATATTCTCGACACTACGGGCATTTCTTTGTCTCACTGGCACGGGAACATTTTGTACTGTGCCTGTGGATTCAAATTTTTCAACTAGACGCTCAATTGTTGATCTGCTAGGACGATTATGACGACCATAAATTGGACGTAGCGCTCTTAACGTTGAGGCCACTGACTCCGAATTTCGGTAGTAAATTTTAATAATTTCGACTCGTTGTTGGCTCGTTTATCTTTCCATCATGAAATGGCAAACCTTACTGAAGAGAAATGTCAAAGAGCGGCAAGAAATTCGGCGTCGTTTGCTGTCCCTGTCGCTCTGCTTTTGTAGCGTCCCTGTTGAAAAACCCTTTATAAGCAAGTATATCCACTAAGTGCTATATTTTTAAGAGTAAGATTGGAAATACCTTCATTTCCACAAGTACTAGAGTTGCTTAATGAACTGATAGTTTTGTAAAGCTCTAAGCCTGTGATTTCTATAAAAAAAGAAGATGTTATTCCTTACGGTATCTACGACTAACTGAGAACTAAAGCAATGATTACAGTGTGAGGAGTTTAAAGTGCTAATACTGGAAAAAATGTTGATGTTACTGAATACATTTTAGACAAAGAAATAAAAGTACCATTTTATACTCCATACAGATGTTACAGTTTGTCGTCTCAAACAGGAGGAATGGTTATAACGGGTGATTTTTTAGCTGGTTTGGTTTTGGCAACACTGGTTTTGACAGCTGACGTGTGTTTAGTGCCTTGTGTCACTGTCAAACAGCTTCAGTTTGGTTTGCAATTTAACCATGGATCGTCTTACAAATGAACAACGCTTGCAAATTATTGAATTTTACTATCAAAATTCGTGCTCGGTTCGAAATGTTCATCGCGCGCTGCTTCCATTTTATGATCGGCATTCTCGACCTTCTGAGCAGTCTATTCGGAAGATTGTGACCAAATTTCGCACCAAATTTACTTTGTTGGACATTAAACCACCAACACGTTTACGTACTGTGCGTAGTGAAGAAAATATTGCGGCCGTATCAGCTAGTGTGACAGAAGACCGCGAAATGTCGATTCGGCGCCGTTCCCAGCAGTTAGGCCTTTGTTACAGCACTACGTGGAAAATTTTGCGGAACGATTTGGGCGTAAAGCCTTTTAAGATACAGCTGGTGCAAGAACTAAAGCCAGCCGACCTACCACAACGCCGAATTTTTGGTGAATGGGCTCTTGGAAAGCTGGCCGAGGATCCGCTTTTTTATCGAAAAATTGTGTTCAGCGGTGAGGCTCATTTTTGGTTGAATGGGTACGTAAATAAGCAAAATTGCTGCATTTGGAGTGAAGATCAGCCAGAAGCATTGCAACAGCTACCAATGCATCCCGAAAAAGCCACTGTTTGGTGCGGTTTATGGGCCGGCGGCATTATTGGGCCATATTTCTTCAAAGATGATGCGAATCGCAGCGTTACTGTCAATGGTGAACGCTACCGAGCGATGATAACAAACTTTTTTTTGCCCGAAATGGAAGTTCTTGACTTGCATGATATGTGGTTTCAACAAGACGGTGCCACATGCCACACAGCACGCGAAACAATGGCGCAATTGCGAGGCGAGTTTGGTGAACAGTTAATTTCACGTTTCGGGCCGGTCAATTGGCCGCCTAGATCGTGCGATTTGACACCATTAGATTATTTTTTGTGGGGGTATGCCAAGGCTAATGTGTATAGGGACAAGCCCGCTTCGATTGACGCACTGGAAGCCAACATCCATGCATTCATTCGTGAGATACCGGCCGATATGTGTGAAAGAGTGTGCCAAAATTGGACTCAGCGGATGGGCTACCTGAGACGCAGCCGCGGTCAACATTTGCATGAAATTATCTTTAAACATTAAATTGCAATCGAATTTTTTGTGTTTTTTTTTTAAAAAAGTTCTAAACCTCTTAAAAAATCACCCGTTATATGTAAGAGATGATTTAAAGTCAGTGACATTTTCGAAGGAAATATATATTATAACTAATATTTCCACATGTGTAATAACCGGTGTTTATAGGACACCTAGTTCTTCTGAAAAAAGTTTTTGTGAAGAACTTGAAATATTATGTGAAGAGCTAAGGGATATACGGAAGGATTCTGTGACTTTAACACTGACTGGTTTCAAACTAATGGGACGTACAGGAAAAACATATCAAAGATCTTAAAAAATTGTTCATATTACCAAATTATGCAGACTGCGACAAGAATAACAAGCAGACTAAGATTATGTGATAACAAACAACAAACGAATTGGTGCTTCAGTAGTATCTGATTAACAAATAACTGACCATCAATTCTATTGAAATTAATAATGGAAAACAAGTGACGGAAAAAAATAATAAAAAAATTCGAAGAGTGATGAGGTCCAATAAAGAACACTTTCGGGAAGCTTTAGGAAATAGTCAAATGAGTGTATGGAATAGTGCGATGGATATTGATGTATTGGGAGAGCTGCTATTTCTTAAATCTATCGACGAGACCACAGCAAAGTTTATTGTTAAAAGTGAAACTAAACACGATAACTATAAATGGATCAATAAACGGCTTCGATCGTTAAGATTATAAAAGATTAAAAAACATGCCAAAGCGGTACTATGCGATTCGGAAGTCAATTGGCGTGATTACAAATCAATAAGAAATAGGTACAAAAGTGAAATTAAAAAGTGCAAAGAATTGTTTATTGAAAGAAAAAAAGTACAATGTTCAACCGATCAAAACACTATGTGGACAAATTTAGAAAGATATGAATTAAAGGACCAAGAATGTAGTGAAATTTAAAATATTCAGTTTAGGAATGAAATTCTGAACGATAATAAAGTCATAGCCAACAAATTTAATGATTTCCTCATTGAGAGCATAGTTTCAATGAGTGTTTCTATTCCGTTTGTGCCGTTCTATGCGGATTTAAGTTTTAATTTTCAATTTGTAAGGATGTTAAGCTAGTTTTAAAAGAAAAATAAAGTTGACTTCACATATATGAGGAGATTTCTAGATAACTACTATCTAGATCCTTGCAGCTTCATTAATGATAATGAATAAATCGTTAGAAACGAAGGTATTCCCGAAGTCATGGAAGAAATCTTTGGTGACACCTATAGGTCAGGTATGGACGTAATATGCGTATCAGAGACTTGGTTTCCATCTGATATTATGGATGCTCCCTACAAGTCAAACGGCTACAAATAATAACCTTCTTAAAACGCAGTGGGCGCAGTGGCTTAGTGGTTAGTGTGTTGGACTACCAAGCGAGGGGTCCCAGGTTCGAATCCCGCAAAAACCCAAATTCCAACTTGGGGTTTTTTCCACTGCGCCACCTCTCGGGAACGTCTGACAAACATCCGAGAGTATAACTGTCTTTAGAGCTTCTCAATTAGCCGTTTGGAATCGGCATAAAATTGTAGATCCCTTCCATTCGTTCCAAAAATAAAACTCACACAAAACGAATGGTTGCGAGAAGCTAGGTCTTGGGTCCCTACGGACCTGTTGCGCCAACTATATATAAAGGGTGATTTTTTAAGAGGTTTAGAACTTTTTTTAAAAAAAAAACACAAAAAATTCGAAAAAATGAATGAAATATTTATTTGAATCGATAGTTTGAACCTTGCAATTTAATGTTTAAAGATAATTTCATGCAAATGTTGACCGCGGCTGCGTCTCAGGTAGCCCATCCGCTGAGTCCAATTTTGGCATACTCTTTCACACATATCGGCCGGTATCTCACGAATGAATGCATGGATGTTGGCTTCCAGTGCGTCAATCGAAGCGGGCTTGTCCCTATACACATTAGCTTTGGCATACCCCCACAAAAAATAATCTAATGGTGTCAAATCGCACGATCTAGGCGGCCAATTGACCGGCCCGAAACGTGAAATTAACTGTTCACCAAACTCGCCTCGCAATTGCGCCATTGTTTCGCGTGCTGTGTGGCATGTGGCACCGTCTTGTTGAAACCACATATCATGCAAGTCAAGAACTTCCATTTCGGGCAAAAAAAAGTTTGTTATCATCGCTCGGTAGCGTTCACCATTGACAGTAACGCTGCGATTCGCATCATCTTTGAAGAAATATGGCCCAATAATGCCGCCGGCCCATAAACCGCACCAAACAGTGGCTTTTTCGGGATGCATTGGTAGCTGTTGCAATGCTTCTGGCTGATCTTCACTCCAAATGCGGCAATTTTGCTTATTTACGTACCCATTCAACCAAAAATGAGCCTCACCGCTGAACACAATTTTTCGATAAAAAAGCGGATCCTCGGCCAGCTTTCCAAGAGCCCATTCACCAAAAATTCGGCGTTGTGGTAGGTCGGCTGGCTTTAGTTCTTGCACCAGCTGTATCTTAAAAGGCTTTACGCCCAAATCCTTCCGCAAAATTTTCCACGTAGTGCTGTAACAAAGGCCTAACTGCTGGGAACGGCGCCGAATCGACATTTCGTGGTCTTCTGTCACACTAGCTGATACGGCCGCAATATTTTCTTCACTACGCACAGTACGTAAACGTGTTGGTGGTTTAATGTCCAACAAAGTAAATTTGGTGCGAAATTTGGTCACAATCTTCCGAATAGACTGCTCAGAAGGTCGAGAATGCCGATCATAAAATGGAAGCAGCGCGCGATGAACATTTCGAACCGAGCACGAATTTTGATAGTAAAATTCAATAATTTGCAAGCGTTGTTCATTTGTAAGACGATCCATGGTTAAATTGCAAACCAAACTGAAGCTGTTTGACAGTGACACAAGGTACTAAACACACGTCAGCTGTCAAAACCAGTGTTGCCAAAACCAAACCAGCTAAAAAATCACCCTTTATATATATAAAACGCATGTACCACTTAAACAGAAAATAGTACGGAATGACAACAGTCCTTGGTTTACAGTTGAAATTCAGGATGCCATGAAACTAAGGGATCTGGCCTATAAACGTTGGAAACGCTTTCGTCTCGCTGACTTCTACAATGTTTTTCGCAAATTGCGAAATAAAGAACGTGAAAAAATTAGGGAAGCGAAACGCCGACTGTACACTAAGAAGGTCGACAAAAAGTTTCCACCTAAAACATTGTGGACAAATATTCGCGAACTAGGTGTTGGTCGTCAGAAAGCACTATTTCTGGACAACATCAACGTAGATGATCTCAACGATCTCTATTCTCGCCTTTCTATCTAAGGTACTTGAAAAAAATTTGCTATCGAGTTTTGTTAAAAATAACAAGCTTCTGAATCAGCAGCAGTCTGGTTTTAGGAAATTTCAAGTAGCTGACGATATTAGACAGACAATGGACCACGACCAGGTGTCTTTTCTTTTCTCTTGATTTTTCAAAAGCATTTGTCAATCACAAAATTCTGATCTCAAAACTGAGAAATCAAACTTGTTTTTCGAAAAGTGCTGCTTCATTGATGTTGTCTTACCTTTCTGATCGGAGACAAGCTGTATTCGCTGGTGAGAACTAGTCCTGTTTTCTAAATTTAATGTCAGCAGTGCCACAGGGCATGAAATTTGATTATTAACAATTTTAAGGAAGAAACCGACCAAGGGAAAAGAGTCTTCTGTGTTTTTCTCGATTTAAAAGGACCGTTTGAAACAATAGACCGACAAATATTAATAGATAAACTTGAACGATATGCAATTAAAGGAGGTGAAAGTGATTGGTTCAAATCATACCTCAGTAATAGAACTCAATTTGTAAAAGTTAATGGTGAAATATCGTGTCCAAGGGCGGTTATTTTTGGTGTACCTCAGGGATCGGTTTTGGGAACATTATTGTTTATTTATACGATATGAAAAATGCCATAAGTCATGGGAAACTTGCATTGTTTGCTGATGATGCGGTGATATACGTGTCGGACAAAAATTTTGTTGAATGTCAACAGAAAATGCAACAGGACCTGGAAAGTGTTCCGGAATGGCCGAAGATGATTAAATTAAAACTAAATGTGACAAAAACCAAACAATTGATCATTAATAAAAGACAAGGAGAGGAAGGAGAACGACTGAAAATTGACTGCGAATATATAGAACAAATTGATGAAATCAAATACCGAACTTGTTAAAAGGAAGATCACAAAATTCTTTGAAATATAAAGGCTTCAAAATGTTTAATGAATTGCCTATTGGTATTAGAACTGAAGCAAATTTAGCATCTTTCAAAAGAGAAATTATTAACTATGTTAAACTAAATTATCAACTCTTATATAAATTCGAAAAAAAGCAACACAATTTGAAAATAAATTTATGTATTAAATGATTAAATGGCAATTTTAAAAAAGAGCTAAATAAATAGATAAACTTAACTAAACCTTTCAAAACAAGAGTGAAACAACTCTATTTTTGGATATTACTGAACAAAGTTTCTTCTATAATTTTGGTTTAAACCTTTCAAAACAAGAGTGAAACAACTCTATTTTTGGATATTACTCATGTGTTTCATATCAAAAAGATCGAGATGGCTTTCATCGAAATGTCAGAAAACCTGCGGTGCAATGTCCCAGCCGAAAGTAACCTTTGTTTGCGAAACTGTCACTGACTGAATTGCGCAACAACCTGATCATCCTTCGTCAAAATGTCACGAACTTAATGAGTTTGGAAATATACGCGGTGTCATTTAACAAAACGATGTGTAGGATACAGGTTTTCTGACACTTTGATTGAGGCAATACAAATTGACATCCAACCCCACTACTTCAATATTTCCTACCGTCTCTAAATGTCAAGCACTGCTTTTGGTAATTTCTGTAATTACCGCCGATTTTCAGATGACGTCAATTGCGGCCCGACAACAATTTTTCTTCAATTAGTAGAACTTCTCTGGAATTGCGGTATACTGCTTAAGAAAAATGCTGCCAACAACACATGGCGAGTTTTAGAGAGATCTATTACATTTTGCCATTTGAAGAAATAGGCAGCTTATTCAAAATTGTTGCACATTTTCGGAAAAAAAAATGTACCAGGAATTTACAAAAGTAGTAGAAGTTCTTGCTGCCAAAACTCGTCCCGTTGCGACCTTGTCCATGAACTAAATCTACTAACGAATTGAACTAATTTTCCATTTAAACGAAGCGATGCAAATTCGACTCTTCTTCGACAGTTTTCGAAATGTCTCCCAAACTACAACTACTACAAAAAAAAAGAAAGAAGGAAATTACTCTTTGGAGTGACCCATTTTCAAATTAAGGGAATTTCTTATAATAAAACAAAAAACCAGGACAAACACAATTCTGAACATTTCTGAGGATACAAAATTCCTACTGAAACACATTGGCAAACTTGTAAACTCTTTACCCACCAACCATTTCCGTGGAGTGGATTGAAAATTAAAATTCACAAAATTTACAACATAAAGTGGAAGGTCACGTACGTACCCACAAGTTGTGACAAGTCCTAGACACAACAGCTTCAACTTTATCTGTCAACACAATAATGACTTACTACCCTATTCCTGGCAGTCTGTGTCGGCTAATAGCATTATTCAGTCCTTTGGTCAACAGAAACTTTACACATCCAGCCAGCCGTTTCCAGTCAAAGTGACATTATGTGCAAAGTTCTTCATTAATAATTACAGAAAGCGAATGAAAGCACACACCCTCAATGGCAAAGGGTACTTTTACATTTATGATGTTGTCCCCCACTTTGACAAACTCACATTACTTTGGCTTTAACCGGTTAAGGTAAATTTTCAAAACACCCGATTGTTGGAAACGATGCACAGTAATTATAAATATAGTCTGGTCTGGCATTACAAACTTTTATAAGCAATTTTCTCAATTACGACAACGAATAGCGAAACTGTTCACACACAAATTCAAATTCACCGACTGGCACAAAAAGTCTGAACAACTGGATTGCCGTGTTCTCGGAAACAGCGTTCCATTATGATGGATTTATTGTAACAACCGTGTCCACACCGTTCGAGAGTTCGATCACAAATGAGAACAAACTCGCTTTGACTTAAATGCATATCCATCACAAAAATGTAAAAGCACATCGCACACTTCCTAACACACACCCACACGCATACTACACAACACACCCACATGAATGGCGGCCAATTAAAGTGCTGTAATTGTAAAGCTTTACCTACAAACATGGCACAGGTGAATTTCGTGGTGGATTGCTCTGCTCTGCTCATGTTTATAAGGACGAGCCATCATTATCAGCACATGAAGTGTGGTCGTGCCGTGGGTGGATGGACTGGCCAGGAGAGATGGTGAGAGTGGCGGAAGACGCTTGACGAACCGGCCGGAACTGTAGGACAAAATTCCATGTGTTGACAGACAGGCACTCGCTATCGAAGCAGCCCGTTCATATAATCTAATAGTTACAATATACGCAACCAATTAAAATGAAATTCCAATTGAACACTCGCTCAATGTCATTTGTGAGGATTTTGTAATGTAATCCCTCGTATCATGTTTGATTTTATTTATTTGTATATTGCAACATTGCATCCCTAGCGATCGATACAAGCCTGCGACAAAGGAGCAAATGAAACAAATCAACCACCACCCACCACTTGTATCGTGGAAGCGATTCAAATACACACGTAAGTATGTATGAACACACTGGCACCAGGAGGTGGCAGCAACTCGTAGCAGATACTTTTTATAAATACAAAGGATTGTTACTTTGTTTGCGCGAACAGTTCCTGTAGTTAGGCGGGTTTATTTTTTATTTATTTTTCGTTTCCCTCCTTCTGACGAGTCTAGCGCGCGCTTGTGTGCAGCATTAAATTCAACTGGTGTGATGCCTTGAAAGAAGTACATTTGTTCATATGTGTTACCCACTTTTTACATGGGTTTCGCATAAACATCCTTTTCCGTGCAACCAGTAGGAGCATACCAGGTTGTTGCTCATACGAGAGTCATTGTGCTTTCTTCGTCTTGAAATCTCAGACGCTGCCACATCTGCACTGTGGGAATTTGATTCGTTTCCATTTAATCCGTCACTCTCCTCCCCTACGGTGTCTGACATCCACTATCCGGCTCGCTTCCTGCTTAGGGTTGTTTTGATTCACTCGCTAAAAATCGAATGCCGCCCCGCCGGGAGCGATCTGTAGTTGGCAGCAACTTTCAAGAAGGAAAATCCTTTACTTAGTCGGTACGTCAAGGGTGACCCTGACTGACTAAACGCTTCTGACGCGCGATGAGAGCGAAGATTTGGCAAATTCCAATCACTAACTAAAGCCATCTCAGTGACTCAAAACGAGCGTCACACGATTCCCATCAGCGAAATCGAACGCTGAAACCGAGCAGACCGCTTCCAACAACTTGTCACTTAACTGATTGGCAGGAAAAGTTTTCAAATATTTATGCAGGTGATTTCCCTCCCTTTTTTGCACAGCAAACACGTATATGGAATCATCAATCAAATTTGAGTGCTGGACCGAAGCCCACAGACGGCGCTCAGACTTCGGGATGAAAAATTACTTCTCAACTGTCAACCCACGTGTGGGTTTTAATTTTTGCTCAAGTACGCACCGAGTTGATTCAAAATGGGTAAAATGTGACAGCGGTATGATTTCGGGCTCATGGACGGGGTGGAATAAAGCGCAGTCTGTGTTTCTGGATGTCTATTCTGCGATGTCAAAGCCATCAGCTGTCAACTGTTGTTGTCGCTGGAAAAATGCAAAAAAAAAAAAAAAAAACAGAATTCTCTAAAATCTCTAAAAAAAAAAAAAAAAAACACCAGCGACATCAGCGAAATAATTTAAATCAAATGACACAGGATCATTTTCGAACAGAGAAAGTTAAAGAAGATTCGTCGAAGATAGACTCTTTAGCTGAGAGTTGGACGTTGACAGACTCCGCAGTTGGATTTCGGGCAGCACTAGTTTTTCCCTTGAATGTCACCATCCGATTAGGAAATAAATTTCCCTGAAACCCTTTACCCTTCCATCTGAAACAGTAGCGGTTACGTCGGCAAAGTAATCAGAAAAGTTCTACAAAATCGAGAAGCCCCTTCTCACACAGCGACCAATTGAAAATCGAAATGTTACGACTTGATATTGGACTAAAAGTGCGATTCTGTGCTGACCGGTGCTCACCTCACGTTTCACGATATTGTAACTGTTGTTACATAAGTTTTCGGGTGAAACAACTCGATAGGGGTGAATGGCCTTTCAAGTAATAACCGCCAGTCGAAGTCCTTTGCCTCGATGAGTTTTCAGATCTCGGCGTTAACCACCTAGCCGAACGCAAATACACACCTGGCCCGGCCCCCTTTTAAAAACACATTTTGCGTACAAGTGCACATCACCCAATGTCCTCGTGCTCCATCAGTTTTTCGAGAGCTTTAAAAGCTACCTGAAAAAAAAAGGGGAAAAAAAAACCCCCCCTCTACACCACACCGGTTCGAGTGTGCCTGTGCAGTTTCGAGGCACCAGTTGCTGGTAACTGGGGGTGGGGGTAGAGTTTTCCATTGTGCGAGTTTATCCAGCGTTTGCACTAACGACTTCCGCCGAGACGCAGTGATATTATATTCTCTCACAACTTTGATAAGAAGATTGTGGTTTAAAAAAATATGATGTTTTTGCGTCAGAGGGAATATCCATTTCTCTAATTAGGTAGAGAGCCCCTAAGCCGCTTAAACATCTTGCTCGTGTATAGAGTAAAGTTGATGAAATCCCCTCCATAATTTGCATTACAAGTAGTTTTCTGATAATATCCCAGCAGAGTCATCGAAAGTCATCGCCTAATGAATATGAGTGCGCAAAAGTTGTCGGGATCTTGCGAGTTTTGCAGCAGCGCCACTTGAGAATAATCTGTTGTCGGGAAGACAGGAATTCTAATTAGTTTGGCGAAATATTATTTGCGCAACAAAAGGTATTAAATTCTGAAGGATATATGCGCGATTGGTGCAGCTCGCTTCAACTAATGAGTTCGACATGCAAGCCCGATGTGTAGGTACAGCATATATCCAACACAAGTCAATCAGACAACAATCCGAGTCCCTAATGATGTCTTAGTTAAACGAATACACATTTTAAGTGGCTGTACAGTTGGAAGAAGGAATTATGGCTCCATGCAGGACGTAGAAGTATCGTATCGATAGAGGAGTATGTCACAAAAGAACCATTCACCGCATGCAAATGAAAAGGAAATAACTCCTGCAGTCAAAGATACCAGTTCAATACACTGCTGTGTGTATATTGACACAAATGTGTGTCCTGTCCTGGAGCGGACGGATGATTGGTTGCCAGATGGAATTTCATTAAAATCATGAAAGCAAGCGGAAATGTTCAGTTTTGAGTTACTAATTAGTGAGTCGTCGTCCTTCGACATGGCACTTCGCCCACTTCCACTCCCACTGCGAGTTCGCCAGATGGACTCTGCTTTGCTGTGAGTCATCTCCTAAATTTGACTACTCCTTGAGTTCACTGCGACAACAAGTACGTAGCTCGTAATTGACAACTGACAAGTAAAGTAAAATCAGCGTTGTCTGTTGTAGTCAATTTCATTAGCTGCTCTTTGGCCTTCCTCATTATAATTTCTGCCTTCCTCCCCTTTATTGAGGTTATTTTCGAACGATGTGGCGGTCCGCTGCACTCTCTAATTCTGATCTGCTTGCTGTACCGTTCAAATTGTTCGTTGACGGTGGAAGATGCTCGATTTTTTCATCCTCGTCTCCGTGTTGGGTTAGGTTAGGTTGAGTGGTTGTGAACTCCGCACAAATAGCCATTGTTTACATTTAACAGCTTTCACAATAAATTATAAGGCATAATATTTTAGGAGTAAAAAAGGAGTTGGTTAGGTATCAAAGGAGTTGGTTAGGTATCAAAGGAGGAGGCAACCTCCTCTGGTTATTAAAGAACCACCTGCCGGGGTGCTTCCTTCTACTCCGAGCTTTTGCTTCACATTCACATAGAGTGTCCTCCTGAGCTATACACTGGCGATCACTAGGATGAGGCCATACATTTTGCAATCTTAAAAATTTATGTAATAAAAGTATTATATGCTAAATAAATAAATACATACATACATAATCTATTTTCACTCTTTTGGCCTGTGAGAAATTTTGTACCCGTGAACTTTTACTACCTTAGAACAGTTCGTATTTTCTCAACAGTATAAGTCCTAAAATTAAAGGGTAAATAAAAAACGAAGGCTGGAATTTTACAAGATCAAACAATGAACTACTTGAAAAGCGTATAAAAAGATCCTCCACTAGGATGAGGCCATTGCGAATATTTCGTCGCAGGAGTTCACATCTGCGATTTTTTTCGAAGTTTTCTTAAGAGGAATTTAAAAAAAGCAATGAAAAGAAATGTTTTTATTTAGTTTCAACAAATAATGGGTTCCGGAAAGACTTTGACAGCGACAGAAAGAGGAAAAATAGATGCTTTCAAGGAGTTAGGACTCTCAGGCCGCGAAACTCATATCAACGGTCTGAAAGATAGTACGAAAAAGTGGTACCTTACAGATAACAAAACTTAAAAAGAAACCCGTTATAAGGCAAGTACACAAGGAGCATCGAATGAATTTTGCAAGAGAACATGTCGCTTGGACCAGTGAATGGAAACGCGTTGTCGGATGAGGAAAAGTTTAACCTTGACTGCCTCGATGGTTACAACTTTTATATCCATGATCTAAGAAAGCAGGAGCTTATTTTGGCAAGACATCACAGGCGTACATCAGGTGTAATGGTGTGGGGAGCTATTACCTACTATGGCACAATCGAGTTGGAATTTTTGTCCACAACAACGAACGGAAACAACTAGAAAAGTTTGTCTGAAAAACATTTGCGGACCCCTGCCTTGGATATTCCAACAACACGATGCCCCTATCCACACTTCCAGGGTTGTAAGAAGTTAGATTCAATCAGAAGACGTGGAACTTTTGCCGTGGCCGCCCCATTCATTGGAAATGTTTGGGCATGGTTATCTCATCAAGTGTGTGAAGGCGGCAGACAATTTGAAGACACTTTAATCGAGCTTTTACATGCGATGCCTGGGCCCAAATTACACTTAATTATTTAAAAAAAAAAACTGTATGATTCCAAACCGTCTTATAGAGGTCATATCGACTAATGGTGAGCATACTCATTTATTAATGTAGAGAAACTTAGTAAATAAATAGGTTCGTTCGTGTACTTTGAGCATAGAAAAATGAAAAATGTCAGGTCTCAAAAATCGAGAGAGAAATCTCTCAATTTCAAGAGAAGTACCTGACCGGTTTTCTAACAAAAAGTTTAAGAAATGTCATTTTGACATTTGTTAAGGTTCTCTTTAAATGCAGCATCTACAGAATAAGTTGGAATTGAATTTTTATAAGCTAAATATCTATTAAACTTAGCATTTTGAATGAGCTAATATGTTCTAGGACAACATTCAATTAGAACTTCTTCCTCCGACATCGTTGAAGACGAAAATAAATAGAGTTTTAGCTGTCACACTTTTGAGCTGTCACTTAGTTGTCAGTTTTAATTTTTAATTTTTCGGCGAGTAGAAAATCACGAAAAAATTAAAAGAGGGAAAAGGGATTTCTCTCTCATTTGTTTCAATTTTCTCAGTACGTGGTCGCAATTCGCACAGTTTCTTAGTAAATTTTTAATAGTTTTACGTTTGCAAAAAAGCACCCGAACGAACTTAATATTTTAAAGCCATAAAATTTAAATTTTATTAATTTTTTCCTTTCCTTCGAAGATTTTGCAAATGGCCTCATCCTAGTGGAGTTTGATCTTGGAAAATTCCAGCCTTCTTTTTTTATTTACCCTTTTATTTTAGGACTTACTGTTGGGAAAATACGACCTGTTCACAGGTAGTAAAAGTTCCCGGGTACAATCTTTCTAACAGGTATAAAGAGCGAAAGTCGATTGCAAAATGTATCGCCTCATCCTAGTGATCGTCAGTGTACCTATGCACACGAAGCCCTTGTGAATTGACGACGTCCGCGTGGTTTTATCTGCATACTAAGTCAGGCTGTGTACTGTAATTTTACTATCGGTGCCTTTGTGGAGGCCCCCAGGTCCACCCTGGTATCTAGCGCCGTTTCAGTTCTTGATTCACAAAAACAAATAGATAAATGTCCCCTGAGATCCACAAAAACCCCCAATCCGTTTGCTCTTTGGCAGCCGATGATCCATCGCAATCTATAGCAACACCTCCCTTACCACGGACATTCGATCCCCCACAGAGCAGCACGACAAAGGCAATAACCGTTGGTATATATAGGAATTAGCCTGGAATTTAATTGATTAAGCACCAGATCCCCCTGCAGACGGTTACATAGAAAAAAAAAAAACCCAAAAGAACCAATCAACAAGAACGTCTATGGCAATTGAAAGCAGAAAATTAAATTCAGAAAAACAGCGTGGAAAGTCGACCACATAATCTGCAGAGAGCTTAAAACTACTTAACTTCCAGTAACCGGTCGGTCGGTGGTAATCATGCCTGGGCACCGGCACACCCTCCCCGTCGGTATATAGATTTCCACTTCCTGCATAAGTTTAGTTCAACAACGTATCCGTTTAATTAAATGCCACCCCCTGATTGGCTGTGGTAGTTCCATTATTTTCCGTTCCCCATTTGAAGGATGAAGTTTTTGAAAACAATGTCCTCCGGTGACGTCGTGTTTTCCTCATTTATACCACTAAATAAACCGTCCAGAAGTTGGTCCAACTTTCAATGGGCTTCCACGTAGTGAGATGTCGTGATGCAAGGCCAAGCCAAGCAACGGTGTTCTTGGCAACGCCTGACATGAAAGATTGTTTCTACGAGTGGGTTTCTATGCACTGTGGAGGCGCATATTTTATACAGCTAACCGGAGCTGAAATTTCATAATTTCCCTCCAATTCAGATGGGCAGATACCGCAGACACAGCGCGGAAGTCTGTCTACGCACAAAGTATGTGCAAATATGAAAAACTATCTGATTGTACTTCCGTCTGGTCCGTCATGATTACATATAAATTTTTTCCCCAGTTCCGCATTGTGAATAGTAAAGTTTTGCACAATGGAGCCGTTGCCAGTGTCCTGACAAACGATAAAAAAAAAACCTTTTTAAAATGGAATCGAATATTAAAAAGTTGGTCTCCCTTTTTGTTTGTTTTTTTTTTTTTTTGATGCTCAAAATTGGAACATTCCTAATTGTGAACTTTTCACCACGACTGTGGCACCCATCGATCGGAGGTGACCTGTTGGTTCAGCCCGATTGCCATACAACACGGAATCAACAACAATAGCCACAAAGCACCCTCATCCTGTGGGTGTGTGTGTGCCAAACTCGACCTGTGAGATGTGTGATGAGGTCCAGTTGCAGTAAGGTCGCTGTTACAAAAAGCGTAGGAACAAGTTGACTACTGAAACTCGATATTTACACACGGCCTGGCCTTAGATTTAACACACAAGTTGGCCCATTCATGCATGATGAACACTCTCTCTCTATATAAAGAACATAGAAAAACCGAACTCGGTGCTTGCGTTTACACGTATTCCGCATTGAGAGTTGCAACAGGACATCCATATATGATGATGATGATGATGATGATGATGATGATTTAAATCAGGACAAACACACAGGCAGTCCTCCATCGAGGCACGGTTTGGGAAGGAGATTTCATTGGAATAAGCGGCGTTGAGTGTACACATTGCAAACGTTCGATATAATCGGAAGGGATAGATATTTTGCCCCAGCAGATACCTTCGCCACCAGTAGGGAGCGATAGACGAGGCAACATTGTGTCGATGCTGGTCGCAGGCGATCTATACGATTGTCTGTAACTCCATTTGATTGGTTTTACACGGTATATTCAATTAAGACGCACCACTGAGCTCCAGCTCCTTTCAAATTCGGTATGTCATGTGTGTAAGTTCTGATAAAATGTTGTGAAACACATACACATACGTCAATATACCGAGGGTGGCTGTGGCGAATGTTGCCTAGGCAATATCGGATTGGGGAGGTTATGATGAACAACAATGGCGGGATTAGGCAGGCCCACCTGCACCCCAAACAATGGAAGACTTACAGGCGCAACGATATAAGTGGTCGAGATTTCAATTATGGTCGAAAGCAAATCTGACAGAGCCTGGCGTTAAAATTTGTGCAGCAACCATTTCCAGGTTCTGACGACAGCCCGAGATGGACCAGTGCACAAATCGAAACTACATGGAGAGTGAAGAATAAACGTAGGTAGGTATTGCCCTGCCAAACATGGCTCCTTTCAAATAACACATTTGGGAGGACGATGTGCTAAATCCTACACACAAAAGGTTACAGGCATCACCAGTTAATTAGATGCTCGAGCAGTTGCATCCTTCCAATCAGATTGGTGGGTCTATTATTGATGAAATAATGAAGCGATAATAACTATGGAGTTGGCACTGTTTGCAGTGTACAAATGCATCACGTTAATTAACGGATTATTTTAAGAGCACCCGCTGCTTCTATGGGTGCGGCAACAATGGAGTAGTCGATGGGGTCAGACCCGAGGAAGTTAGTTTTTAATTTTACCGAAAATAAAATACCAGGCAATATTGACAAAATTCTATTGTAGAATTTCAACAAAAATAGTTTTGCAATGATAACTGAAATCTATCAATACAACTTAGAGTTTATCAATTTGAACGATATTTTGTTAAACGGATAAAACATTTACTACGAAACCACTTTGTCAGAATAACAAAACACAATTTTCGGTGTAATAAATCGATATCGTATAAATTTAACAATTTTTGGGTTGAATTCACAAAGTTTTTTGTTATATCCTTAAAAACAGAACCAAAAATCACTTTCGTAATTGGCAAAATGTATGCAAAAAGTTTGTTTGCCAAACAAAATACAGATTATCAATATTACAAACATTTCGTTGAGGTGAACAAAATGTTTGTAAATATGACATAATTTTTTTAGAATTTATAACACACGTGTTGAACAGGGATGAAGGACGAACTGTGTGGACTGTAAGCAAATCTTAGTTCCGATTGTACTTTTTTCAGCGGAATTGTACATATTTTCTACTTCTTCGTTAGGAGAAGGGATTTTTATCAATTTAATCTAATATCACGTCCGTCTATATGTCTGTTATTCGTCGGCTTCTGAGCCAGGTAGGCGGATTTGGATTTTTCTCGAGAACGGTTAGTACGATTTTAACTAAAATGAGGTATTTCAAAAGTAAGATGCACCCAATAAAAAAAATTGTTGAGAAATGATGAAAACCGCTGTTAAATCGACTGCATTCATTGTGATAATCGACCCGACATCCAATGCTTTCAATTTAACACACACATGGTTGTACTTTCCAAAACCAAATTATGAAAATGATAGCATTTGTTGTAGATTTCAGTTTGCCCAGCCAGAACATTTTCATGGTTTATGGACATTCCTTTGTTCATTTAGTCATCAAGTCTGGAACCAACAAGACGAATTAATGGAGTGCAAAGTTGTGACTTTTTTTCCCAAATGAATTCTGATTTGCTTTTTATGTCTGAAAATGCTGAGGATGTGGAAGCCAGCAATTTAAACACGGATCTAGTTCAGAATAGTCCCGTAATAGGAAACGCGGCTACCGAAAAAACATCCCTATTAAAGGTGGAAGTTTCTGAATTGGTGGGCAATTTCACGTTGTCGAAAAGTGTTGTGCCGTTTTTAGCAGGTAAGCAAGCTATAAATTTGATCGTGTTTCATGTGTTCGTTCGTCGTCTGAGTGCCGTTTTTCGTTCAACTTGACCACATTATTCTTGTGTAACAAGGTCTAGGGTTCACTAAACCACTAAACGGAGTTTACTTCTGCTCAGATCGGAGCACATCTCGAAAATATTTCCGGACAGTGAACTTGGGTTGAAATTGGATTTTGAGGACCAAAATATCACTTTCTACTTCATTATCCATCAGCTATTAGAAAATCAGCACCAGTAAAACACACTTGGACATTTAGGTATGAATCCTATCATCAGAATGGTAAAAAATATGCACATGTTAATAAAAATAGTATAAATAAATGCCAGTCTCTTTCAACAAAGGCTGGATTGTCATTTTCAAACTTATGGTAAAATGATTCAGGTTTTCAGACAGAAAATGGTTTAATAGTTAAAGATGCTCGAACTAAAAATTATGAAAACCTACCTTATTTTGCAATGTTAAATGATACGAACTTGAACATACAAACATTCGTTTCAAGTAAATTTCCTACATACAAGGAATTCAGTATACAATTCAAAACTATTGCAATGTTATTAAGACTAATGAAAAGCGCCTTTTCAAAATATTAAATATGCTGTGAATACAAAATTTTGTATTTTAACTTTCTTTATAGTTGTGGTTGATTTAACAAAAATACTTCATGATTATATTATTTTAATAATTAATTGATGGGACAAAAGTTTTCCGAAATAAGTGTATTTGAATTTTTTTTTTGTATAACCAAACATAATGTAACTATGCCATTTATGGATTCATTAATATTATTTACTTCAATAATAAGAATTTCACATTATTTGGTGTATTTTTTTTTATTTTGGAGCACAGATTTTACAAAAAAAAAAAAAAACAAATGTACATGAGGCCAAAGAGCAGTAGAAATGAAAGCACAGCGTATTCGTTTCGATAAATCGATTTTACGACAGAAATTGCATTTTGACTGCAAGGTGTTGTGATCAATACAACCAAAATTCGTAGTTTATAAACATAAGTATTTTACATTCAACAACGAATGCTGTTTTATTTAAAAAAAATTTTATTTGTAAAATCTACAACAAATGCTCTCATTTTCATAATTTGGTTTTGGAAAGTACAACCATGGATGTCGGGTCGATTATCACAATGAATGCAGTCGATTTAACAGCGGTTTTCATCATTTCTCAACAATTTTTTTTATTGGGTGCATCTTACTTTTGAAATACCTCATTTTAGTTCAAATCGTACTAACCGTTCTCGAGAAAAATCCAAATCCGCCTACCTGGCTCAGAAGCCGACGAATAACAGACATATAGACGGACGTGATATTAGATTAAATTGATAAAAATCCCTTCTCCTAACGAAGAAGTAGAAAATATGTACAATTCCGCTGAAAAAAGTACAATCGGAACTAAGATTTGCTTACAGTCCACACAGTTCGTCCTTCATCCCTGTTCAACACGTGTGCTATAAATTTTAAAAAATTGATGTCATATTTACAAACATTTTGTTGAAGTGAACAAAATGTTTGTAAATATCTGTATTTTGTTTGGCAAACAAACTTTTTGCATAAATTTTGCCAATTACGGTTCTGTTTTTAAGGATATAACAAAAAACTTTTTGAATTCAACCCAAAAATTGTTGAATTGATACAATATCGATTTATTACACTGAAAAGTGTGTTTTGTTATTCTGACAAAGTGGTTTCGTAGTAAATGTTTTATCCGTTTAACAAAATATCGTTCAAATTGATAAACTCTAAGTTGTATTGATAGATTTCAGTTATCATTGCAAAACTATTTTTGTTGAAATTCTACAATAGAATTTTGTCAATATTGCCTGGTATTTTATTTTCGGTAAAATTAAAAACTAACTTCCTCGGGTCTGACCCCATCGACTACTCCATTGTTGCCGCACCCATAGAAGCAGCGGGTGCTCTTAAAATAATCCGTTAATTAACGTGATGCATTTGTACACTGCAAACAGTGCCAACTCCATAGTTATTATCGCTTCATTATTTCATCAATAATAGACCCACCAATCTGATTGGAAGGATGCAACTGCTCGAGCATCTAATTAACTGGTGATGCCTGTAACCTTTTGTGTGTAGGATTTAGCACATCGTCCTCCCAAATGTGTTATTTGAAAGGAGCCATGTTTGGCAGGGCAATACCTACCTACGTTTAATCTTCACTCTCCATGTAGTTTCGATTTGTGCACTGGTCCATCTCGGGCTGTCGTCAGAACCTGGAAATGGTTGCTGCACAAATTTTAACGCCAGGCTCTGTCAGATTTGCTTCCGACCATAACTGAAATCTCGACCACTTATATCGTTGCGCCTGTAAGTCTTCCATTGTTTGGGGTGCAGGTGGGCCTGCCTAATCATCCTCCCAGACCTCCCAGACCACTGCAGTGTATTCCAAGTCATGGCAGTGACAAGAGCTGCCAATGAGATAGCCAATGAACTAGCACGACAAGGTTCGGCTAATGCTCCAGAACAAACATGCGCCTCTGTGTATATCCCGCTCTGCACACTAAAGCTAGAAGCGGGGAAGAAGACCACAGATGAGGCAAACGCTAGATGGATGGATATCCATGGACACGTGCGCGAATTCAAGGACGCTATGGCCATCTTTTTGTAAATCCAGGTGAGAATCATGCGGAATAACCGGAAATGTCTCTTTACGCTTGTAGGTATCCTAGCGGGACACAACACCCCGCGTTACCACATGAAGAAAATGCGACTGACCGAGGAAGAACTTTGCAGAGGCTGTGGTGACGAGGGAGTTATAGAGGACACAACCCACTTCAAATGTCACTGTCAAGGTCTCCAGCACTCCAGGAAGAAATTCCTTGGAAGATACTTCTACCATAACCTGAACCTGAACCAATAGACAAAATCATGACATTCATCAAATCATCAAAATGGTTTGTATGCAACGACAGACAGTAAGTAAGTTTAAATGATTACAAGGTTTACAGAATAGGTTAACACGGGTTAGGGATAGACCCCTCGCTTTGCTCGTCCAGCATGGCGGTATAAAAGACATTCCAGAGAGGAGCGGCGCAGTGGAAGTGCTCCAACCTAAGATACCTCGCTTTGCTCGTCCAGCATGGCGGTATAAAAGACATTCCAGAGAGGAGCGGCGCAGTGGAAGTCCTCGAACGTAGGACCCCTCGCTTTGCTCGTCCAGCATGGAGGTATAAAAGACATTCCAGAGAGGAGCGGCGCAGTGGAAGTCCTCGAACGTAAGACCCCTCGCTTTGCTCGTCCAGCATGGCGGTATAAAAGACATTCCAGAGAGGAGCGGCGCAGTGGAAGTGCTCCAACCTAAGATACCTCGCTTTGCTCGTCCAGCATGGCGGTATAAAAGACATTCCAGAGAGGAGCGGCGCAGTGGAAGTCCTCGAACGTAGGACCCCTCGCTTTGCTCGTCCAGCATGGAGGTATAAAAGACATTCCAGCGAGGAGCGGCGCAGTGGAAGTGCTGCAACCTAAGATCGCTCGCTTTGCTCGTCCAGCAGGGCGGTATAAAAGACATTCCAGAGAGGAGCGGCGCAGTGGAAGTGCTGCAACCTAAGATCGCTCGCTTTGCTCGTCCAGCAGGGCGGTATAAAAGACATTCCAGAGAGGAGCGGCGCAGTGGAAGTGCTCCAACCTAAGAACCCTTTTTAAGGGGACACAAATCCGACGGTCTCAATTTAGATTTAATTTTATTTACATACCTAATACTGCCGAAAATCGTCAGCATAGAGTTCGTGGCCCTCCTTTAGACTATATGCAGTATCTGAAAATGAAATAAATAAAATACGTTAGTCCTTAAGGTACTTAAAAGTTTCCCACTGTTTATATAGTACTTTTCGATCACAGAAAGGCGGATAAACCGACCAAATGTGGCTCGGAACTGACGGACAAGAATTATACCAGCTTTCAACGCAGGCAAGAGCTTCATTGATTAAATTTGGCAAAAGAAACGATTGGAACAATTGCAATTGAACGATTGCATCATAACTCGCAGCTAAAAACTCAAAAATCCTAGTCTCTCTTGATCGAAACCAAATCCGAGTGCTCGTCGTGGTAGTAACCGGAGTAACTGCATCACTGGAAACATGCCCAAAATGACTTCTGCACAAGTTGCAGCTACGAAGAGGAAAACGCATTTGTGGAACATCTCCTGTGTCACTGCCGACTCGGAGGCGGATATCGAATATTTCATATCGCAAAATCCCTTCTTAGCGTGATAGTCAAAATTTCGCGTCGCTGTGATTTGCAGTTTGGCCTGTGCGTTGTCTGTCAGTCAGTTGCCTAGGATCAAGTCTCTAAGAAGAAGAAAAAACTCACCCTCGTGAGCGACGAGGAGTATCCAGAAGTTCTCATCTACAAAACTTTCCCTACAAACAGCTCTCTAAGGAGAAGAACATAACCTCACTCTTGTGAGCGACGAGCAGAATCCAAGTGCTCCCTATACAGGTTCCATAGACTTCACGTCCAAACGACAAAGACTCCTCCGTGTCGCACATTGTGACTGCTGTCATATAGACAGAAGCGATATTGATAGCAGCATCGACCCTGACAAGTGGCGTAAGGTGAAAGTTAATTAAACTTGCAGCCAACTTTGTCGATTCATAAGGAGAAAAGTTCTTCTCATGAATTGATTCAAAGTGAGAACCAATCCCTACAGTTTCATGAACAAAAGTATCACACTGTTGTTATCCATTGCAGTGGAAAATTCGAGTAAATAGCTCGATAAAAATGAAACTTATTGACGATAGAGAAAAAGCGAGAGGGGAAGAGATTTGGGGGGTGAAAAAAAAGTACAAGAAAAAGCTTAATCACATAAGAAGATTACGAAGATATTTAAGAAGCAGTCTCTCCAGCATCAGCAGATGGTGGGGGGGGGGGGGGGGGGGGGATATGCACAGAAAGGACAGAGAAGTGGTCGATGTTGGATGGCCGGACGTCCACCACTCGCGTTCAATTTGCACAACTTTTCTGCTTCATTTGCTGCATTTTTATTGATTGTATACGTCATCGCCTCCATCATCGGCCGTCGTCATCGAATATTTTAATATTTTACGGCGTCTTTCATAAGCACTGCTTACGCCAGCCATTAGTCGTCGTCGTCGTCGTCGTTGTCTCATGAAGTCTAGAGGAATTTCATTATTTGAATCATTTGATTCCTTTTTCGCTGTTCTTTGGGGCGTCCTCATGCAGGCATGTCTCGTTGTGGATTTTGAGCGAAGTCCATCATTTATCGGTTGCACTTCGATTCATTTGTTCGCGCACTTATCGCGGAAACCGTCTACTTTGCGGATGTGGAGTTCGGATTTTTCCCCGCCCTCTTAACTTTTGTTGGAAAAGTGTCTTCAAAAGGTACAGTTCAAAGCACATAAATTCACTTTACACAAGTCGCTGCTGGCGGCTATGGATATATGAATTTCCATCGTTGGGGTGAGCAACAACAACAACAACAACAACAACAACAACAACGGGACAGATTACGTCTTCCTTTATGGCCGTACGTAATTAATTGATTTAATGCTGCTGCCAACGGTCGCCATCAGAAATATTAAAATGTTTATGCCAACATCCTCGCGGACCGACCCACCCCAATGCGCGCGAGTGCTTTCATCGCAAAGAAAATGCGGGAATCTCTTCCTGTCGCTGTTGTCGTTTTTATACCATTTAACCATCTTCGCCGAGCGCTGTTGTCTTACATGTTTTAATTCCTGCTTCGGTTGTCTGCACTCTCCGTCCGGATGGAGGGGGGGTTAATTGAATTTTCCAACCACTAACTGAATGGGGGCTGGGGGCTGGTGGGGGGATGAGAAACATTTAATTTTGCTAATATGCACGGCAAATGGTAAAATATACGAAGGTGCACTTAGATCTCAAGATCCCTCGAAAAGAGTGGTACGATGGTTTGCAAGGGAAAAAATGCAAGGGATGATGCGAGGGGTTGCAAAGGATGCCCAGCCCAAGCACTACACCGGTATTATAGTGAATAACACAATTAGGAACGCTATCGGCGAGCATTAATGCGCTTAGTGCGTGCTTTTATGGGTATCAGGATCAAAAGCACACTTTATGAGTTTCACTTGGAACTGTGATAGATAAATCAACAGCAAGTGGTGCGCATCAGTATAAGGCTGCCTCATCTCCCGAGGATTTGTGATTTGTGCTGCACGGATATCGAAAATCGACAAGTACATGATTTTCATCGGTGTTATTTCATTTTTGAGATCTGTACATGCAAAAGAAAACCTCGTGCTTATACACAGGACGCTGATCACGTAATTTTTCAGACGATACGTTTGTGGAGAATGAACTAAACGAAGCTGTCAAACTCGTAATTTAGGCTCTAGTTGTTTGGTTTCGAGGTCTACAACTGATTTTCTTTTTGATTATCGTAAGTTTTCAATACATTTGTTGAGAATGAACTAGATGAAGCTGTCAAACTTGTAATTTGGATCTAGTTGTTTGGTTTGGAGGATTTTCTGTTTTGATTATCATTAGTTTTCAATACGTTTGTTGAGAATGCACTAGATGAAGCTGTCAAACTCGTAATTTAGGCTCTAGTTGTTTGGTTTCGAGGTCTACAACTGATTTTCTTTTTGATTATCGTAAGTTTTCAATACATTTGTTGAGAATGAACTAGATGAAGCTGTCAAACTCGTAATTTAGGCTCTAGTTGTTTGGTTTGGAGGTCTGCAAGTGATTTTCTTTTTGATTATCGTAAGTTTTCAATACATTTGTTGAGAATGAACTAGATGAAGCTGTCAAACTTGTAATTTGGCTCTAGTTGTTTGGTTTGGAGGTCTACAACTGATTTTCTTTTTGATAATCATAAGTTTTCAATACGTTTGTGGAGAATGAACTAAACGAAGCTGTCAAACTCGTAATTTAGGCTCTAGTTGTTTGGTTTGGAGGTCTGCAAGTGATTTTCTTTTTGATTATCGTAAGTTTTCAATACATTTGTTGAGAATGAACTACACGAAGCTGTCAAACTCGTAATTTAGGCTCTAGTTGTTTGGTTTGAAGGTCTACAAGTGATTTTCTTTTTGACTATCGTAAGTTTTCAATACATTTGTTGAGAATGAACTACACGAAGCTGTCAAACTCGTAATTTAGGCTCTAGTTGTTTGGTTTCGAGGTCTGCAATTGATTTTCTTTTTGATTATCGTAAGTTTTCAATACAATTGTTGAGAATGAACTACACGAAGCTGTCAAACTCGTAATTTAGGCTCTAGTTGTTTGGTTTGGAGGTCTGCAAGTGATTTTCTTTTTGATTATCGTAAGTTTTCAATACATTTGTTGAGAATGAACTAAACGAAGCTGTCAAACTCGTAATTTAGGCTCTAGTTGTTTGGTTTGAAGGTCTACAAGTGATTTTCTTTTTGACTATCGTAAGTTTTCAATACATTTGTTGAGAATGAACTAG
Source organism: Cheilosia grossa (assembly GCA_963082955.1). NCBI lineage: Eukaryota > Metazoa > Arthropoda > Insecta > Diptera > Syrphidae > Cheilosia > Cheilosia grossa. The sequence goes on along the minus strand of OY720149.1, from coordinate 4,431,173 downwards.
ATGAAGCTGTCAAACTCATAATTTAGGCTCTGGTTGTTTGGTTTCGAGGTCTGCAATTGATTTTCTATTAGATTATCATAAGTTTTCAAAACGTTTGTTGAGAATGTACTAGATGAAGCTGTCAAACTCGTAATTTAGGCTCTAGTTGTTTGGTTTGGAGGTCTGCAAGTGATTTTCTTTTTGATTATCATAAGTTTTCAATACGTTTGTTGAGAATGAACTAGATGAAGCTGTCAAACTCGTAATTTAGGCTCTAGTTGTTTGGTTTCGAGGTCTGCAAGTGGTTTTCTTTTTGACTGTCGTAAGTTTTCAATACGTTTGTTGAGAATGAACTAAACGACGCTGTCAAACTCGTAATTTAGGCTCTAGTTGTTTGGTTTCGAGGTCTGCAATTGATTTTCTTTTTGATTATCGTAAGTTTTCAATACAATTGTTGAGAATGAACTACACGAAGCTGTCAAACTCGTAATTTAGGCTCTAGTTGTTTGGTTTGGAGGTCTGCAAGTGATTTTCTTTTTGACTATCGTAAGTTTTCAATACATTTGTTGAGAATGAACTAGATGAAGCTGTCAAACTCGTAATTTAGGCTCTAGTTGTTTGGTTTGGAGGTCTGCAAGTGATTTTCTTTTTGATTATCGTAAGTTTTCAATACATTTGTTGAGAATGAACTAGATGAAGCTGTCAAACTTGTAATTTGGCTCTAGTTGTTTGGTTTGGAGGTCTACAACTGATTTTCTTTTTGATAATCATAAGTTTTCAATACGTTTGTTGAGAGTGAACTAGATGAAGCCGTCAAACTCGTAATTTAGGCTCTAGTTGTTTGGCTTGGAGGTCTACAACTGATTTTCTTTTTGATTATCATAAGTATTCAATACGTTTGTTGAGAATGAACTAGATGAAGCTGTCAAACTCGTAATTTAGGCTCTAGTTGTTTGGTTTCGAGGTCTGCAAGTGATTTTCTTTTTGACTATCGTAAGTTTTCAATACATTTGTTGAGAATGAACTAGATGAAGCTGTCAAACTCGTAATTTAGGCTCTAGTTGTTTGGTTTGGAGGTCTGCAAGTGATTTTCTTTTTGACTATCGTAAGTTTTCAATACATTTGTTGAGAATGAACTAGATGAGGCTCTCAGAGTCGCAGTTTTCGCTACTTTCCGAGGTCTGTCGTGGGCTATTTCCTTGACGAATTAGTTAACAATTGATAAACAGGATCAAGGACAAACAGCCGCACAGCGCTGTCGACCTGCCGTCACATTCCAATTAAAAAAACATTTCGCATTCAATTATCCTCCCGGATATTTTTCAGAATCAATCTGAATCAACGTCAGTGTCATTCGCCGACAAGTGGGTTATCTATTAGCTACAACGTGTCCACCTCATAGATATCCCACAATACTAGTACTAGCAAGGTACTGGAGCACACCACTTCACTGATGCGACAGGTGACACAATGCGAACCAGCTCATTATGCCCGTCCTCCTTTTCTCTGTAAAAGATCTTATCAATATCTGAACCACTCAGACATGTTAATGCTTATAATTAGTTTTGCCAGGTACTGAATTTGCTCCCCTGAATTCGAACCAACATCCCATTTCGGAGAGCACGTCACCTCAAAACATATTCCATTTTTGATGCCGCACAAGATACTGATACAGTAATGTATGCGCGCAAGGATATAGAATATAATACACCATCAGCAGTGTAAAATATCCCCAATAACCATACCCTACGTATAGGTATATGCAAATTTCCTGATAGCTTATTGATATTAAAGCCACACTTTCGGGAAGGGAAGGCAAAACGTTGTGTTCCTTAACTTCACGTGATTTCAGCTGTAAGCTCTCGCTCTCTCTCTTTCTCTCGCAACCCCCTGGCGCAATCTATTACCAACAAAAGGCCTTTGTCCTCGCAGAATCCAGAGTTTAAAACACCCTAAAGCTATACATACACCTGACCCCTTTCTATTTAAATTTTTTTGTTACAAAACATTTCTGTTTTTATAAAATAGTTTCTTTTTTTTTTGCAATGTTTTAATGGGTACTACTACTCTATCTAATGCGTTCATTTGATGTCATTCTTCCTTGAACGTAATGTAGGATAAAGAGAGAAGAATAGTACAAAAAAACCCCGGCAATATTTATCCATATTTATGCGAAGAGTGTACACTGATTATCATGCTCTTTGTAAGGGGATTATGTGTGTGTACACAAATTTATGCCAGCAGCCTACAATCGACTGAACATATCGCGAATGTGGAATTCATGTTTGTGTTTTCAATTCGTCTCACCGACTTCTCTTCGTGTTCTGCTCCATAAAGTTTTCCGAGATAATTGATATCTCCTCATGAGCGCAGGTTGTGCGATTTTAAATAGATCGGTGTGTGTGTGTGTTCGTTTTAATCACCCCCTCCCCCCAAACAGAGAGTATCGTACGATGAAAAAAAAAACGGCTGACTTATTCGGGTATGAATTCGCTATTAAATAGAACCAACAATAGGAAGCGAATTTAAACAAAAGGCTTTTGTGCTGTTGCAAACTTTTCGGCGATGAAAGTTTGCACAGGTTTACTACTCATCTTTGGAACTTCTTGGGAGGCTTAACACGCGTGTGAATTTTACAACAAAGTACGGAAGACTCAATCGCCAGATCAGGTTTATCATTTCGTAATATTTTTGTAAAGGTGAACAGAACAATTTGCCACTGATTCTTATTTATTTGAACGGGTCCCGATGAAGACAGGAAGTGTCATAATTGAACATCTCTCTTTCTAGATGATGATGATGCACGAAGTCTATGACAAATGTCCAAAATTTAGAGCCTTTTGGTGGAGTAAAGTGTACACCGACAGTCTTCCACTTCCACAGTGAACTACTACCAGCTTTCTGTCGGTTTCATCAGGTTAGAAAGGAGATAGAACCGCACTAAAGTACAGGACCGCCAGGGGACAATAACCTGTTCCACCCCTTTCGGTGACACAAAAATAAATGCAAAAGAAACCCACTTTAGAAATGAAAATTATTTGCGGGTCAGTAAGACATGTTTCCCCCTTTTTTTTGAAACACATACGAGATACATTACACCTTTGAATTCGCTTCAATTAGTTTGAAAAAAATAAGGTTCGTTTCGTGTGTCTTAGCAGAGCTCCCTTGAAAAGAGAAGAAGAAGAAGAAAAAAAAACGGTATGCATTGCACCCTTGTTTATGCCACTGAATGCATTCCATCAAACCAAACAAGTTCTCAATTGAAATACGCAGCCCTGTGAGCAGTACAAGGGCGAATACGTCATTACTGGCGGATGGTGGCGGCTGAGTGCTGGTGTAACACTGACAAATGGGTTAAGTAGATTTCTGAGTAATGCGCGTTTTAGTATTATTTTTTTTTTTTGTTTTTTTGTTGACAAGACCAGAGTACTCACATTCCAAGTACATTACTTGTATTACTTGCCTTTACCCATGGGAGCAATAGCGTTGGACTCATCCTGGATTATAACGCTGAGTAAAGGAAAGAAGAAAAAAAAACTGCTCCCAACCAACATCACACTTGAAGGAGGAATTATCCTGTAAAGAAGCACCCACCTGCCCGAAACGTTCGCACCCCAATTCGCCGCACATCTATACACACGCAGCCAGATAAAAGCCTGTTTTTATCTAAAGTGTAGCTAAAAAAAAAAATATATATATAGCGTGGGGGGTGATTGACCAATCTAGGCCCAATTTGGATCTCAATTACCCTACTTATTTGGAAGTTAAATAACATGAAATCACAAAAGACTTGCTTCGCAACGAAAACAACACAGCAAGGAAAAAAATTTATGGTAGAAAAGAAAAACAGTCGGTTGCCGTCCTCAACGGAACAATTAGGGAGAGGATTAGGAGCAAATGAATTCCCTTATGATGTATATATACATTTTGCCTCCATTGTTAGAATTGTTAGACCGCAGACAAACCGAACAGATAATATGAAACCAAATACTAATCTTCATGTCATTCACCGCCACCACCACCCACCACTCCACCACCAACCGCCCACCACCCACAAGCCACCACGAACGGACTTCTTGTAGTTTGTTTGCCTTGAACGGCACAGGTACTCTGTACGCATCACATGAATTAAGGATTAATTTTGTGAACAGAAAGCTCGTGTGTGTTGCATTTGTACACACGACTCATTTGGAATACTGGCTGTGTGTTTGTTGTCGGATTTTCGGGTCCCTCGAATGCGAACTGCAGGACGTATATACAAAGAAATCAACAATCAAACACGTGTATCTTTTTTTCGCTTTAATATGATACGTTAGATATAGATATCCACATGTGTAACTAATGCTGGTATGGGATGATGTCTATTTTCCGACAAAAAGTGCCCATAATTTGACTTGTCGTGTGTGAGATGTATTTTTAAGGACGACAGTATGAAAAATGAAGAGAAACCAGCGGGGGAAAGAAAAAACTATTAATTTGCGGAATTGCGACGCCTAATGATTTCCAAGAATGCAGGCCATTACTGTCGGCACGCGGCCATAACCTTAAGGAGTGAGCTTGAATTTCTCATGTGAAAGTTATACGTACAGCTATAGTTTAATTCAAAATAATGATGGAATAATCGAAACGTAATTGGACGATGTGTTTGTGATTCAGAACGCAGTTGTTTTTAGTTGCCGTCCTTCGATTCGTGAAATCGGGACAAATAATAATTTGAATCAAAAAGGAAAAAGGTACTACGATTCTAATAATCATTTTTGATGTCCAGGCTAAATTTTTTGAACCCACAATGGCGAAATTTTCAATACAAAATTGCACATTGTGACCTAGAAAATATTTAGTGTGAAGGTTAAACATGATTATTAGTCAAAAACTGGTCAAAAACGTGCAGAGCAACAATGCCAACTGGTGGAAGCCACAATTATGTAGGATGAGCTTTCCCCCCTAGACGATCAAAGGCAGACTCCCCTTTGCCCCTTTTTCGTGTAACAAACCCAACAGAATTACGTGCGAAATTTGAATTTATTTATTTTAAATCCCTGTTGGGTTGGCTGACTTTTACTTACTTACTTACTTAATAACCTTCACTTTGTCGCTCAATAAAAACTCCTTATCCTGACAGCGAACAACCCGGTGTAGAAATTGTGTTCATTAATTGAACTATTTCAAAAATGTTTAAGCACATACAAAATATTTCGTTTTTGAATCTCGATCCCAGCTACTAAGTTTCGCAAAATTTCATTTGTGTATCTGTCAATTTATAGTTGAAAGTCACCTACAATAGCGGGTGACAATAAATAGAAACTGTTTGACGTTGTGAACCAGCCTATCAGTTATTGTAAAGGGTTTTCCAATGACAGGTGTTATTGTGAATGAACCGCTATTTCGGGAGCTGTCACTTTTGAAGCTTTTATTCTTTGACATTTGACAAGTGGAAACTACGCCATTACTAAAAATGGACAGAAAATAATTAAAATTCACTACAAAAATGGTGAAAGTCTTGCAGTCACAGTTCGCAAAACTAAAGCATTTTTTGGCCGTCGTGCAGCACCTTGTCGGACCGCAATACAGAAATGGGTGGACAAATTCGAGCTGTTGGGACAAGTTAGCGATGTGAAGAATAAAACCCGTGCACGTCGCTCAAGAACAACTGAGGATATTGCTGCAGTAGCCCAAAGTGTTGAAGAAAACCCAGGTTTGTCCATTCCTCGTCGTTCTTTGGAATTGGGCATTCCACAAACGTCATTACACCGTATTTTGCATAAAGACTTGGGTCTTAAGGCTTATAAAGTTCAGTTAACACAAGAACTCAAGCCGGCCGATCATCAACAACGTCGTGTCTTTGCTGATTGGGTCCTTGAAATGCATGAAAATGATCCGGAATTCCATCGAAAAATTATCTTGACTGATGAGGCCCATTTCCACCTCGGTGGCAACGTCAACAAGCAAAATTGTCGCATCTGGGGCTCGGAAAACCCAAGAGTTATCATTGAGAAGCCTCTCCATCCTCAACGGGTGACTGTTTGGTGCGGTTTATGGTCCGGCAGGGTCATTGGACCTTACTTTTTCGAAAATGAGGTTGGATCAACAGTAGGGTGAATAGATTGCGCTATCGAGAGATGATAAATGATTTTTTATGGTCGGAGTTGGATGGTATTGATCTGGACAACGTTTACTTTCAACAAGACGGCGCTACGTGCCACACAAGCAACAAAAGCATTGATCTTTTACGGGAAAAGTTTCCGGACCGTGTTATCTCTCGAAGAGGTGATCACAATTGGCCACCGAGATCTTGTGATTTAACACCTTGCGACTTCTTCCTTTGGGGCCACGTGAAAGATAAGGCCTACACCAACAGCCCAGCGTCGATTCAAAACCTCAAAGATAAAATTCGTGAGGCTATCGAGGACATAGGGCAGCCACTTTGCGATTTGGTTATGGAAAATTTCATGAAAAGGATATGGTCCTGTATGCGTGCTCGTGGTGGCCATTTGGCTGATCTTGTTTTTCATTATTAACGGCATACCTTCCTCTTTATTATGAAATAAACATCTGATCATTTATCTCAAAAAATGGCATTTTTCTTTGAATACCAAAATGACACCACTTATTGGAAAACCCTTTATTTCATCGTATCGCCAGTATTTTTTTAATGTTATTAGTTAGTTATTTATTAGTTTTAGGTTTTATTCAAGTAGCAAGTTCCTGCTATCGTCCATAAGTGGAATAGTCAATCAAATGACAATTCCTACCATCAAGATTTCTTTTGGTTGTCCTTATTTCGAGTACCGGATTGTTCTGGAAAAGTGTTTGCATGAATAACGTATTCGTTCATTGCTTTTGTCTAAATGGAAAACGAAGAAATACAATTTTTCAATAATGCGCAACTGCAGAGGTATTATTTGCGTTAAAAATTTGGGCGTTCCAGCTCAAGAGCTGCAAGAACCCTTCATACCAGATGATCTGACGGATCGGGATGGATCTGGTCATCCTACGCAAATAGGGCAATGTATTTTCTGCTACCGTATTCTTCTTCTTTTTTAGTTCAGAGCTGAGCACTGAACTGAGCTCGAGCACTATGAACGCGCTCTGAACCGAGTGTGCTCAGATCGTTCTGAAGGTTTTTTGTCTATCCTGTTTTTTTTTTCTGTCAAATGTGACTGGAATTGTGCATGTACATATGTAGTGGGGAGAAAAGGAAGCGCCGCTCTAGGAAAGTTTGCGAACAGTGCAAAAAACCAGTTAGCCAGGTTCACAGTCTTACGCAAACAAAATGTCAAGACTGTCATACAAAATAAATCTCAGTCGAATACGTTGTGCCGCAACTGTTTCTAATAGTTGTTCGGTTTAGAAACCATCTCTGACGATGGGTATTTCGAACACCGTCCGAAGTGGGCTAGTGCAATGTCATCGTGAACACAATGTACACATAACCGAGATTCGGTTGAACAGGGCGTTGCCGAGGAACGGTAGCCCAAACTATTGCCGCCGGTTCGAGTAGTACTGGATGCACTGAAATAGAAGAAGATGGGCTCACCTGCGGAGCTATATGAATATTCACAAGTTGTTCCCTTTTCGTATGTGGCTTTGTAAACTTTACAGAGTTAATTCCGAATTTTACAGCCGACAACTTGTTGAACGAACAATCAAACATAGATATCGAGCCCACCCCCTGCAGACTATGGGCGACTCTTACACAAGTTTCCACAACAATGTAAAACAAAGACACAGGATACGAGTATTTATATCTTATCTGCCTGACCAACCGCGTAAATATATGAATTAGAAAATCAAGGATATATGAAATTTGCCACATATTGCTAAATTGTCTGATAAAATAAGGGCACTGCTTCCATTTTTAGCAATAACTTTTCCCCAGTCAATGTAACTAATCGCTCATTCGAGCGATAGTCTCTCGAACATTGTTTTCCACAAAAGCAGTTGCGTGGATATAACTTCCTCATCCCGGGTGGCGTTAATGTAATAACATCCCTCCTACAGATGACGTTAAACACTTCAAGCTGCGGAGTCTTTCCAAAAGTCATGCCGAGGGGAAAACGAACCAAGTAAATACAATTTTTATCACACACACATACACACAGGCAGAAATACTCGTGCATTTGAATTCAATCCGTAGAAATGTATTTTTAGGACTGCCGATGCCGATGGAAAAAAGAAACCGTCAACCCCCACCCCCAGAACAAAGAATATTAAACAAAAGGCTCCCTATACCTTTAGGTATACGTATATAATAAGTAGAAAATTGTCACTGCCATTAGGAAATGATAAGCGCAAGCAGCAGTGGCGGCAGCAGCAGCGAGCCGGGAATAAAGAAGCAAAAATTACGCGCGCCTGAAAAAGAATGAATCAGCCCTCTCGGAATGGAATACATTTAAGGGTGGCCACAGTGAGATTATAAAGCAGCAGGACACCAACAAAATACACACAATTCATTCTGGATGGGATTTTATTGTGTACGTCCCTTGCTTTTTTTCAATTGAACTCGAATTCGAAGCTTTTCCTGACCGACTTCTGTTTTTTTTTTTTTTTTTTTGTGATGTAAAAATACTCTTATTAAAAGTTTATCAAACTCGCGCGGACACAATGCTTGCAAATTGTATACTACAAAGTGTGAGAAGGGCGTGCTTGAGGGACTGGTGGGCTTTTGAAGCCAATTTTCAACTGTTGATGGCTGTCAATGGGAGAACTCGCGCTGGTATACTTTAATCTTTTCAACGGAAAAGCGGCGATAAAGCCATTCACCTGTCGAAAGGGCTTCCGAAGTAATAAGGTCCTGGCCGTACGAATACCAACAGTAAAAGAAATTGCTTCACATGCGATATGTTGAAGTAGCTGCGGTATGGTACAATTACCGAGTAAGTAGTGCCGCCTCTATGGATCAAAGGAGGTTCAAGGTGATTGCTGAGGGTGTAATTTTTTTTTGGTTTTTGAATCAGTTTGATTACAATCTTAAGGGGAATGGTGTGATGCAACAAAATGACATAGGTCAAAGTGATTCGCTTTATTCACCAGTTACAGACTCGAGGAAGCGGTTTTGGAATCTGGGACTTTGACAAGTAAGTTGTCAACTTTCCTATTGAGGAATATTTGCTGATTTTATCTGACGTTCCTATCGAGGAATATTGTCGAATTTAGCCGACTTTCCTATCAAGGAATATTTGCTGAATTTATCTGACTTTCCTATTGACGAATATTTGCTGAATTTATCTGACTTTCCTATTAATACTTGCCGAACTTATCTGACTATCCTATTGAGGAGTTTTTGCTGAATTAAGCTGACTTTCTTATTGAGGAATATTTGCCGAACATATCCGACATTCTTATTGGGCAATATTTCTGTGGCAACAAGGAAACACAGCATAAGTCGACTTATGTCAAAATTGAGTTAATGTTACTATCGGATGCACTGTATCCTGCTTTATATGTCATATTTGTTTCATTGAAATATCTCTTACGGTTGCTGTGTTATGGGTCAGGAAAAAACGTCGTCTTCCCACATCTGCAGGCAAACTTTATCCTTAATACTGCGCTCCTGAAAAGTGGCTAAAAATGACTTATGTTGTTTTTCCTTGTTGCCACAGATTTGCTGAATTTATCTGACGCTCCTATTGACGAATATTTGCCGACTTTATTTGCTGAACTTATCCGACTTTCCTATTGACGAATATTTGCTGAATTTATCTGACTTTCCTATTGAGGTATATTTGCTGAATTTATCTGACTTTCCTATTAATATTTGCCGAATTTAGCCGACTTTCCTATCAAGGAATATTTGCTGAATTTATCTGACTTTCCTATTGACGAATATTTGCTGAATTTATCTGACTTTCCTATTGAGGTATATTTGCTGAATTTATCTGACTCTCCTATTAATATTTGCCGAACTTATCTGAATATCCTATTGAGGAGTTTTTGCTGAATTAAGCTGACTTTCTTATTGAGGAATATTTGCCGAACATATCCGACATTCTTATTGGGCAATATTTGCTGAATTTATCTGACGCTCCTATTGACGAATATTTGCCGACTTTATTTGCTGAACTTATCCGACTTTCCTATTGACGAATATTTGCTGAATTTATCTGACTTTCCTATTGAGGTATATTTGCTGAATTTATCTGACTTTCCTATTAATATTTGTCGAACTTATCTGACTATCCTATTGAGGAGTTTTTGCTGAATTAAGCTGACTTTCTTATTGAGGAACATTTGCCGAACATATCCGACATTCTTATTGGGCAATATTTGCGAACTTTTCTGAATATCCTATTGAGGAGTTTTTGCTGAATTAAGCTGACTTTCTTATTGAGGAATATTTACCGAACTTATCCGACATTCTTATTGGGCAATATTTGCTGAATTTATCTGACGCTCCTATTGACGAATATTTGCGACTTTATTTGCTGAACTTATCCGACTTTCCTATTGACGAATATTTGCTGAATTTATCTGACTTTCCTATTAATATTTGCCGAACTTATCGGACTATCCTATTGAGGAGTTTTTGCTGAATTTAGCTGACTTTCTTATTGAGGAATATTTGCCGAATTTATCCGACATTCTTATTGGGCAATATTTGCTGAATTTATCTGACGCTCCTATTGACGAATATTTGCCGACTTTATTTGCTGAACTTATCCGACTTTCCTATTGACGAATATTTGCTTCTTACCCCTCCGGCATGTGCTATTCGGGAGCACTCAATAATTGTGGGTTACTTTTTCCAAAAAAACATTTAGCCACCTACATAAAAAAAAAAAAAATACAAATTAAACAACACTTACCTCTTATAAATGTAGACAGGAAGCTTTTCTTTTTATAACGTGCTCTGGATCGATTTGCTTGAACCGTTGTGCGAGGGAAATCCCTCTTGAAACAAGCAAAACAAACACTTTAAATAGATTATTTCACTTGAACTTAAACACTGAAGAATGTCAAAAAATTTTTTGTGTAATTTTGTTGCTGATGTCTCACAAAGTGAATTCTATTTTGTAGTATTTTAATTTAAATTGATTTCTATCTAGTTTAACTAATTATGTTGAAATAATAAAATTTAAATGAATATAGATTATTTAGAGATTGACCGAAATTAATTTGTGCAATGTACAATCGAATACTACGAACAAGAGAATATAATTGAACTGAAACGAGAAAGAGAAATTAAATTGATAAATTAGTTTCACTTGTAGAAAATTTAAAATTTTATTTAAATTTAACAATTTAAAATTTGACTTAGTACAGAACATTAGAAACACTATAAAGCGACTAAGTTAGGAAGCTGCAAAACCGCCTCTCTTCGTGGGCTGTATTCAACAAGACAAAGGAAGAACACCATTTTTGGACGAAAGGAAATCTAAAATCCCAACTCAATAATACTTCGATCAGCTGCACGCAAGAAATCCCTGTTTGGGTTCGTCCACGTGCACACGGCTTTCGCTCGGTGTGAACCTTAACATTCTCTCCGCTCTAAGGATTCGCAAGGAAACAGCATGGCTCACGATTGGGTCCACGTGAATTTAAATGTCACAACCTCTTGTGTAACGCTCTGTCACAATTATATGACTGAAAAATTCCATCAGTTGAAAGGTTGGGGCACGTTGATTTGTGGACGTAAGAACTTGTGACCGTTTGCCGTTTGTTTTTGTGTAGAGTGTAGATTGTAAGTTGACCTTTACAGACTCCCATTTAAGATGTTGTCTGCGTTTGACGCACGTTGTCGCCCACTTGGAGGTGGACTCTAAAGATGCAAAGTAATTGATGTGCATCCCAGAAAAGTGGGCGTGGCCATCAGGCAAGATATTAACATTTTTCAATGGGGCAGTGTAACAACGGTGGCGTTGTCGGGCCTTGCTTTGAGAGCAAAATCATGTGACAAACCCTGTAAAAGGATATTAATCAAATTCAACCAAACATTGTTCGAACTCATGCTTTCGTGACTACTGGTACACTGCGTGCTGGCCAAAAAAAAACTGTGTTTCCCCCCCTAAACCACAATTCTGAAAGCGATTATCCCCTAGCGATTAAGTTCGATCCTTCTTCACGAAGTAATTGAAAAATTAATGAGTAAATGTCAATAAATCCATCAGTGTGCTTGATGAGATGACCACAACTTGAAATTGAACCCCTCTAGATTGCTGCGTAAATAATATGAAGTAGTTTTTCGATACATCTTGCTTTGTCCCTTTTCAAGTAGGAGTAAATTAGTTTTGGAGAGTTTGCCACCGAAATGTCAATCCTCGACCGAAGTAGGCTACTAGCGATTGTGGTTTTGGGAAAATGTGTATGGGATGTGGGATTAAAAAAGGAGAGCATACAGATGGTGGATACATATTTATATATTTATACATACTTATTGTGAGTTCCGAAAATGGAATATTTGCCGAATTAGCCAGATTTTCTTATTGAGGAATATTTGCTGAATTTAACTTATTTTCCAATTGACGAATATGTGTTGACTTTATTTGACTCTTCTATTGACGAATATTTGCTGAATTTATCTGACTTTCCTATTAATATTTGCCGAACTTATCTGACTATCCTATTGAGGAGTTTTTGCTGAATTAAGCTGACTTTCTTTTTGAGGAATATTTGCCGAACATATCCGACATTCTTATTGGGCAATATTTGCTGAATTTATCTGACGCTCCTATTGACGAATATTTGCCGACTTTATTTGCTGAACTTATCCGACTTTCCTATTGACGAATATTTGCTGAATTTATCTGACTTTCCTATTGAGGTATATTTGCTGAATTTATCTGACTTTCCTATTAATATTTGCCGAACTTATCTGACTATCATATTGATGAGTTTTTTTCTGAATTAAGCTGACTTTCTTCTTGAGGAATATTTGCCGAATTTATATGACTTTCCTACTGAGGAATATTTGCTGAATTTATCTGGCTTTCCTATAAATATTTGCCGAACTTATCTGACTATCCTATTGAGGAGTTTTTGCTGAATTCAGCTGACTTTCTTATTGAGGAATATTTGCTGAAGTTACCTGACTTTCTTCTTGAGGAATATTTGCCGAACTTATCCGAATTTTCTTTTGAGGAATATTTGCTGAATTTAGCTTACTTTCAAATTAACGAATATTGGCTGAATTTATCTGTCTTTCCTATTGAGGAATATTGTCGAATTAATCTGACTTTTCTTTTGAGGAATATTTGTTGAATTTAGCTGACTTTCTTATAGAGGAATATTTGCCGAACTTATTCGACTTTCCTATTGACGAATATTTGCCGAATTTATCCGACTTTCTTATTGAGGAATATGTGTCGACTTGATCCGACTCCCTTTTGAGAAATATTTGTCGAATTTATCCGACTCCCTATTGAGAATTATTTGTCGATTTTCTTCAAATTCGTTGAGAGAAAAACACTTTTGGGGTATTACGATTGAAATTAGAACAATTCCAAACAAAGTCGTCAATTTCATTTCTTTTCCACAAGTAATGCAAAGCGTAAGCAGGTTTGACAAATGCCAGTGCATAGACTCACGCCAGGAGACCAAGCGGGCATAATTTATGTGCCATATTGTCCATGAACTCCTAGACTCATTGACGTCTCAATTTACGAATCACGAATAGAATCAATGGACAGGCCATCGTGAGATTGACTGCGCTCTTTTATTTCTCGTGGGCCATGTTGGAAGCCAATGTTCAGCACAATTAAATGAGGCCTTAAGTACTGAAATACGCCTCGATAGAAGCTCAAGTCATATTAAAAAAAAACTGCCTACAATTATCGACTTTTGATTTGTCACAAAATCCATTTTGAATACCCATTCAACTTGATATCTGGACCTACTATCAATTTCATTTACTAAAGTGTGTGATCAGCGAAATTTCATCCGAAATATAACACGATCGAGTCCAGGAAGTCATATGGATTAACTTTAAGCGTTTCCAGGTTGAATAGCATTTCCAAATGTGTTTGATCTTGCGGGGTCAGTTCCCGCGTAAGACTTCTCAATCGCCTAGTTACGTCGACCTCAACAATTTAGAAGGCCAACACTTTTTGCTTTATAAAGGCAAATTTCACTTGACTTTCGCCCAGTCTTTTGGCACAAACATGACATAACAATCTATCCATAGTTCGCAATTAAGAGAGACAAGAAAGTCCTTCCGTTTCGTAATTAAAACGGCAACGCGAGCGATGCACAAGCAGAATCAAATCACAATTTCAATGTTAATTATACATTCTACTGACCCATGACGAATTTGTGTCTTTCTCCTCCCCGTCATCCCTCCAGACAGAATTTTAATTTGTTAAAAAAAAAAAAAAACAACAACAGAAGAACCAACAAACACAGCAACTCTTAACTTAGGGAATGAAATGCGTGCATACACAAGATACACACATCACTGTATTCAAGCGGACCGAACGGAAAAAAAAATTACGTCAGTTATAATGTTTAGACAATCGCCAACAACAAAAACAGAACTCGCTTAGTCAACAATAATTTATTTTCTTTTTGTTCCCAAGTATATCTCTCGACAGCAATTAAAGCATGTTCTGTTGGCTACTCACACAATATCGGAGGTATAGGATAACACTGACCCGGGGTAGAGAATATCAGTCATTAGCTTGACTCGCTCGTAAACAATCTAGAAAAAAAAACCGAAAAAAAAACTGCAGACGGATATGTAATGATAGCATGTTAGTGAGGAAGAGAACCAAAACTCGGGACTGATAAAGTACACAAAACCGAGCGAGATTACGCGGCAACTATTCGTTGTATTTGTAACACAGACATGCAGCTGCGAAAGTGCGATTAACAGCCGGCAAATTTGTAATTATGTGAGCGCACACAGTTCACAAGGTCTAGAGAAATGGACCATTTTGGAAAGAAAGAGAAAACGCCTGCGATAAGATAACTCATATGAATGTTATTTATCACAGCCAACTTCAATAGAGTCGGACTTGCCTCTGACTGTAGGCCTGCCAACGTTATCCGAATATAGCCTGACGCATGGTTAGGCTCTTGCGAAAATCACGAGGTTTTTCGGGCATGACATTTCCTGGGGGTGAAATTTGATACGTTCTGAGTTTGAAAAGTCATAAAAAGGACTGACTGTAACCTAGAACTACTTGGAAAGTAAAACAAAAGTCAACAAATTAATTTGTGTAAAAGAAAAAAGGGTTTGGCAGAATAAAGAAGGCAGATGCTCTCCCCCTTCGAACTCAAATGAAACTTTGATGAACTTTGGTTTAATCCGTTTTTCAATCTCCAAGGAGGCATGATTGGGGCTTCGAAAATGTCCCATCCTAAAGGCATCTGCTGTGTTAATTGTTTATTTTCGAAAGTCAGAAAGAGTACCAACTTTGCAAGTGAAATTTAATCATTTACTCCAAATACAGAGTTTCACCAGTTGCGCAGTAATTTTATAGTGCTTCAGTGTTCTTTCTGACTCAGAAACCGAGATAAGAGCTATGTCATCGGCCAGTTAGTCAGTTCAAGTAGTTAACAATAAACTGATGACAATGGAGAAATTGGCACATGAGTCGAATTTCAACTGCCAGCCATTTGAATTGAGGCGATAAAAGTGTTGGTTCGAAATGACCCATAGGAAGTTATCAAAACGATTCAAGTCCAAGGAAATATATCGGGCGGAATCATTTTTAACAAAATAATTTTAAGGTCACAATGGGTAATTTTGTATGGAAAATTTCGCAATTGTGAGTTCGAAAAATTTAGCCTGGACACTAAAAATGATTATTATAATTACTGTTCTGGATTGGGCCTCATAACTTTTAACAAAGCATTTTTTTAGCTCACAATGGGTAATTTTGAACGTAAAATTTCGAATTTGTGAGTTCGAAAAATTTGGCCTGGATACTAAATGTGAATATTATTATTACTATTCTGGATTGGGAGTTATAACTTTTAACTAAGCATTTTTTAGCTCACAATGGACAGTGTTGTATGGAAAATTTCGCAATTGTGAGTTCGAAAAATTTAGCCTGTACACTTAAAATGATTATTATTATTACTATTCCGGATTGGGCCTAATAACTTTTAGCTTAACATTTTGTAGCTCAGAAAGGGTCATTTTGAATGGAAAATTTCGCAATGGTGAGTTCGAAAAATGTAGCCTGTTCACTAAAAATGATTATTATTATTACAATTCTGGATTGGGCCTTATAACTTTTAACTAAGCATTTTATAGCTCAGTAAGGGTCATTTTGAATGGAAAATTTCGCAATTGTGAGTTCGAAAAATTTAGCCTGGACACTAAATGTGATTACATGACAAATCGACTTTTTACCATTTTCAGAGCCTGGTTAATATTTAAGCTACTGTGACCTACCACATATTTAAGGTAAACAAATACTTAAGATAAACTTTACAAAAAAGTTCTTAGCAAGGCCCATTGCTTTTGGTTATTCCTTCCTAAAAGTTACTTTTAACCTTCCCGTTGTATTGTTGCATAGTTCACAATAGATACTTTTTTATATGACAAATTCGTATTTATTGTGAATATTAGAGCCGCCTTGTCGCCGCGCTACACACAGCCGTGGTGACGAATTTTGACAAAAATTCAACTCGACTTTTAATAGAAGTTCTTGGAAATAAACTGTATATTCACAATGGCGGTATTTTTTAAATGAATGTCTGGTCATATTATGTAAGACTATTTAAACTACGAAATTCTTGATTTTTTGGCAGAAATTCAAATCAATATTTAATCGAAATTGTTAGAAATAAACTGTACACTCACAATGGCGATGTTTTTTTTAATAATAACCTATTGAGATCTAGTCATATGTAAGACTGTTCAAACTAAGAAAATCCTTCGAAACGAGTCACCGCTGGTTAATTCTCACTCACAATGGCGAAATTTCCATTATAAAATTACCCATTGTGACCTATAAAATATTAAGTGTAAAGGTTAAAAATGATTTTAAGTATCAAATGAAGTTCACAATAACGAAGGGATTCATAATAGGGCTGGCAGATGTTGAATGGAATACGAAGCAAGTGTGGATAGTTTCTCTTTAGAATCATTAAACAAAATGTTAGTTTTGAGTGAGCTTTATAAAAAAAAAGTTTATTTCCATCTATTAATTTAGTTTTATTACTCTAACCGCGTCACACTCAGCTGTCATCTACCGCGGACAGAAATCTAAGAACTGATCAACTAGGTTAGAAATAGGACTCGCCACGATGCATTTCTAGCTGAATAGTTTTGCTCAACTTGAGCAGCTTTAAAATAGTTTATTCAATATAAGAGTTGAAATTCAAAATCTAACAATACTCCCTCGACAGCAACTTTGTCGTCGGAAAACTACACATTCACATTTGCGTTTCACACGATAGCTCAGACTAATTGTGAATGAAATGCACTATAATGGCTGCAATTTGCCTTCCTCATTATAATCCCATATATCACTTCAATTACAACAGATTGCACTTGAACTGCAATGCCACAATTACTTGATCATCCGTCACACAACGGAACATTTATTTGTTTTTTTTTTTTTCCAAATTTTCCTGACATTATTATCAGGTTTGTTCATGTGCGGTAACGACTATGTCTAACGCGGGCGTATGCACACATAAATCTGGAACACCCCCAACACTTTATTCATTTGATGGTGCGACGAGCAACTCCCTATTGTTAGTGCAAACATTTGCACGCGCTCTTGAATCGAATTATCAACTACCACCGAGTAACAATGAATTTATATCAAATCGCAACTACGTCATTTGATTTGTCAGCTATTATAATTTTACTAGCAATTGTACAAACACCAAATGGGCAAACTAGTCAGTTGACTCAACTTGAATTGTTTAGTCTGTATATGTGGTCGGTGGCGTGGAGTGAGTCATGCATAGATTATTTCCACAAAACCACCTATAAATATTTATATTACGAGGAATTTTATTTACGAGGGTATTTCTCAATGAACGTTGGATGGTAGATAATTGCAAGCAGTTTCTCACTAAACTGATGGCTCAATGAATATGAGTGATTCCGTGAGTTGGCTTCCATCGCTGCCTGAAACATATAGAACATAACAATATAGGAAATGCTGCTGACAACCGTTTATTAGTTTCGCTTTCATTCATAACTGGACTGGATTCACTCTATAGGAACGCAACGCAATATGACATTTGCACAAGACGGTCGGTGAGTTCATTGGAACTGAATGCCACACAGTCTGGATGACTGATATTGGAACACATCATTTATAAGTTGGTCGCAACTTTCTCAGATCATATAATTAGTTTGTGAATCGAAACCGAATTTGGATGTGGGGTGATAAGTAATCGCTTGTGATTTGGCCCCAGTCTCAGGGATGAAGTTTGAGGTCCAGACTTGACTAGTAGATCGACAGACCGCGATCCTAGTAATCATATTTGGTGGTCCAGGCTCGATTTTACGAACGCACAATGCCGGAATTTCCCACATAAAATTAACCATTGTGACATAGAAAATTAAGTTTAAGAATAAGCATTAGTAATGCCCAGTGATACTTTACAGGGATGTACCAGCATTGACGTTAAGGTGTCAATTTAACTGAATTAAATAAAAGCTACTCAACAGGCAGACATTTTTTTTGTCGGACCCTCAGCCGTCATTTAAAGCCAACGGACTGTAATCAAGACACCAAGTAATGTCTCTAACTCAATCAATGAATGGGCCCGTTATGCATAACTTTTGGACGGAGCTACATTTTTAATTTTGTCGTCCTATTTTAGATTTTATAAACTAAGATTCCAGCACGGACAGCGGCTTTCAACTTCACAACGGACTTCAACTGTAAGGACACTGCCAGAATGCCATTTAAACGTGCCGCGTCAAAAGTTGACTTGTGATTGGATTAAGAGTGATGCTTCCACACTGAAAACAGCCCCTGATCAGTACTAGAATGAGGATTCTGACCTAGATCTAAATAAATTGTCCGCATGAAGGCGGCTTCTCTCGACAGCTGTTGGCAAAAACATTTGAGCCGTTGGTTGGGTTGTACTTTTCAGACTTATCCCTATTTTTCGATCCGAAATAAAATGAGAAAATTCCCCAGACACACATCATCGCTGAGTCCAAACTCACCAAAGTACTAGAACAGTTAAAGCAATTGGTAATGTTTCACAAAAGCAATAAAATTGAATATTTGATTGAATATTTATTTATTAAAATTCATAAAAAAGTCTAAGTTACAATTTGAGCTTAATATTTAACTTAAGGTGTACAGTTACGTATATATAAATAGAAGGATGTGCATTGGTGGTAATAAATTCAGTTTTACATATTCAATTGCATTTTTTTTAAGTGCCTATAATTGTTCTCATTTTTTACACTTGCTGGCATTGAATTAAATGTTCGACACCCTTTATAGACTTGTAAAATATTGCGGCAATCTAAAATCGTGCATGTTTCTTAAATTAGGTGTAGATAAGCTGGTAAACAATTATTTTTGATCTAAAAATGAAGCCCTTTTGCGTACATCTAACATTGATCTTATTGGTGTATAACGATTAGATTTGATGACTGTTCTCATTGGCTTATTTTGTCGGGGCTGAAGCTTGTGTAACATTGAATTACGACATAAATACAACACTGAGGAACAATATTCGAAGTGGGGTTTTGTCACTTTTTTATCATAACAGTAAAGATATTCACAGCACATAAAGTTGAGACTTTACAGCGAATGCGTTTAAGGAAACCTATTTTTTTGATACCTGATTTATATAATGCAATTTATGTGTGATTCGAAAGACAGTTTGTTATCTACAATTAAGTATTTCGTTTCATTTACTTGCTCTAAGGTTTCGTCCTCCATTTTCAGATTTAAGCTAAAACTGTGCTAAAGGAGCATACATTTTGATTTCTGGACATTGAATTTAAGCTCATTTGACCTAAGCCATAAACTTATTCTATGCAGGTCATCCTTCATCAGGTGTTTACATTCATCTGGGTTTACTCCTTCTACGAACAAACAAGGCGTCGTCGGCAAAGAGTGCTATTCAAGCATGCTTAAGCTCCCTTTCCACAAGTTGGGCCAAAAGAAGTCATCCGATGTTGTTTGGCTCTAATTTTTTTTCTAAATGAAAAACTTCGATTCTGTTTTTTGATTATGTTTATTTGAATCTTTAGAATTTTACTGTAGATGATATCGTCCAAATGGGCCTCACAATTGATTGCCATACGGGCTCGTTTTCATCACTTCGGCGAGAACTTCGGGCGACAGATTCTCGCACTCGTGTCGAATGTTGTCCTTGAGGGCTTCTAGGGTCTCGGGCTTGTTCACGTAAGCACGGGACTTCAAAAAAGCCCACAAAAAAAGGTTAAATCGGTCGATCTTGCGGGCCAGTGCAAATCGCCAAAACGAGAGATGAGGCGACCCGGGAACGCCGCCTTCAGAATATCGGTTGTGGCTCGCGCAGTATGTGCTGTAGCTGTTGGAACCATATGTCCTCCAGTCCTAATTCGTCCAATTGCGGTAGAAAAAACTCTGTTAACATGACCCTATAGGGCGCACCGTCCACTGTTGTCGTTTGGCCAGCGGCGTTCTCGAAAAATGGCTCCTCCAGCGTGAACACTGAACAGCAGTAACTTTGAGCGGGTGTAATGGCTCCTCGTGCATTACTCGTGGATTTTCGGTGCCCCAGAAGCGATAGTTTTGCTTGTTAACGTACCCGCTGAGGTGGAAATGAGCCTCATCGCTCATTATGATTTTGGTCGAAAAATCGTCCACTTCGATTATTCCGCGTTCGTGGCGAGTGTATCGCTCCATGGCTTGTTCAGTGGTATTCTACATCTGTCTAGTCCACAAATGTCAAAACAGATTTAAGATTGGCGGCCATTTGCAAAAATAAAGGCATCTTCCAATCTCTTTTGGCCCACCTTGTAAAGGGTGATTTTTTAGCTGGTTTGGTTTTGGCAACACTGGTTTTGACAGCTGACGTGTGTTTAGTACCTTGTGTCACTGTCAAACAGCTTCAGTTTGGTTTGCAATTTAACCATGGATCGTCTTACAAATGAACAACGCTTGCAAATTATTGAATTTTACTATCAAAATTCGTGCTCGGTTCGAAATGTTCATCGCGCGCTGCTTCCATTTTATGATCGGCATTCTCGACCTTCTGAGCAGTCTATTCGGAAGATTGTGACCAAATTTCGCACCAAATTTATTTTGTTGGACATTAAACCACCAACACGTTTACGTACTGTGCGTAGTGAAGAAAATATTGCGGCCGTATCAGCTAGTGTGACAGAAGACCGCGAAATGTCGATTCGGCGCCGTTCCCAGCAGTTAGGCCTTTGTTACAGCACTACGTGGAAAATTTTGCGGAAGGATTTGGGCGTAAAGCCTTTTAAGATACAGCTGGTGCAAGAACTAAAGCCAGCCGACCTACCACAACGCCGAATTTTTGGTGAATGGGCTCTTGGAAAGCTGGCCGAGGATCCGCTTTTTTATCGAAAAATTGTGTTCAGCGATGAGGCTCATTTTTGGTTGAATGGGTACGTAAATAAGCAAAATTGCCGCATTTGGAGTGAAGATCAGCCAGAAGCATTGCAACAGCTACCAATGCATCCCGAAAAAGCCACTGTTTGGTGCGGTTTATGGGCCGGCGGCATTATTGGGCCATATTTCTTCAAAGATGATGCGAATCGCAGCGTTACTGTCAATGGTGAACGCTACCGAGCGATGATAACAAACTTTTTTTTGCCAGAAATGGAAGTTCTTGACTTGCATGATATATGGTTTCAACAAGACGGTGCCACATGCCACACAGCACGCGAAACAATGGCGCAATTGCGAGGCGAGTTTGGTGAACAGTTAATTTCACGTTTCGGGCCGGTCAATTGGCCGCCTAGATCGTGCGATTTGACACCATTAGATTATTTTTTGTGGGGGTATGCCAAGGCTAATGTGTATAGGGACAAGTCCGCTTCGATTGACGCACTGGAAGCCAACATCCATGCATTCATTCGTGAGATACCGGCCGATATGTGTGAAAGAGTATGCCAAAATTGGACTCAGCGGATGGGCTACCTGAGACGCAGCCGCGGTCAACATTTGCATGAAATTATCTTTAAACATTAAATTGCAAGGTTCAAACTATCGATTCAAATAAATATTTCATTCATTTTTTCGAATTTTTTGTGTTTTTTTTTAAAAAAAAGTTCTTAACCTCTTAAAAAATCACCCTTTATATATATATAGTTAACGCATTTAAATGTTGTCGGCTGACAATGTTTCGTGTCGCATTTGGCACATTCTGTCTTGTTTTTGCAATTCTTTGCGACATGGCGGTATCCACAGCAGTTGAAGCATCTATTCAAGTTGAAGTGTTTCAATACCCGACACTTTTCCCAGCCAATATTAACTGTCCGGTAATTTATAATGGTTTTGTGGTCTTCATCATCCCCCAGAAACATACAGCCCTATTCTGCTATTCATCGGGTGAACTACATTATCCAAACCAATTTGACATTCAAGTCAAATAAGAAGTTTGTTTTTCGCAAATTGAAATTAATGTACTCAATTTGATGAAAGTCTTTGGAAAGATGGATAAATTATAAAGTGTTGGTCCCCTATTGTTACCTAGCCTTAAGTCAAATTGTATATATACCAAAAGTGTAATAAAAGCAAATGCCAAATGCCATAGAATCGCCGAGTCCAAACTTAAAAAAGTACTAGAACAGTAAAAACAATTGTAAATGTTTCACAAATTCGATAAAAATACACAAGTAACGCCAGTGCAGGCAGCTGGACCAGATTTCGTTTCTGTCAATCTGAGATGACAAACATCAAAAGCTGATTGAAATTTAGAAACATCTTGCAGGGCTTGCTGCAAGAACATGCGAACCTCAGAAGCCAACAAATGTCGGCGCCCTGTTCTGACTTTATTGACGGGTTCCACTGCCCGCTACACGTCTTGCAAAAAATATCATCGTCTAGCGGCAAAATTATACATTGACACTATTTTTCGCATAATTATTTCAACTCTACAATTAAAGAAATCATAAAATATGTTGTCAAAACAATATCTGAATACCTATTTTAATTACGTTATTGCCAATTTGATCATAATTTCACTTCGTATTTTTCTTTTTTTTTTGTAAACGTTTGAACAATTTCCTTTGACAGGTGTTCGCAGCGGGTAGTTTTGCGCTAGAATTGAGAAGATCCAAAAACGTTTTACTAGAGTTGCCGTTCGTAGATTACGCTTGAACATCGAAATGCCTATTATTTGGTATCTTACCTCTTTTAAAGCGTAGGCAATATTTTTCACTTATGTTTACTTGATAAACAACCATATCGACTGCCCTTTTCTTTTATCAGTAATTGGTTTTTATGCTCCATCTAGATTGATTTTTATTTTATGTTCCTTATCATAGAGCTGACTATTATTGTAATGAAGCAATTACAAGATGCCTAAGAGAATCGAATAATTAAAGTAGTTTCTTCGAGTTTGATCTCAGAACGGACGCATTTAAGAATAAATATTCAAGTATTTAAATTTTGTTTAAAGTAATCTAGCGAGCGCAGTGAATGTTCTCAGTTGATGCGCATGAATAAATAAATAAATAAATAGATTGAGAAATTTCCCTGAAAGGGATATTTCACAAAAAGTGCAAGACGTCTAGCGCAAATTGTGAAATATCAATTATTTATATGGAGTTTGACATGCCGCTACTCATCTAGCGGGCAGTGGAACGCGGCCATTGGCAGAACTCAGGAAACTGTCAGTGGTGCGCGTTTGCATACCTTTATTGGGACAGAAGTGGCACTCATCTGGTTTGTTGTGGATGAGGGCAAAACTACACTTGGTATGAATTTGCCCCTTTGTCATAAACTTAGACAGCTATACCTTTGGGGTATAGTTGGAAACCTTGGACTCTAAATTGTATTAGTTCACAGTGGCTATATTTTCCATACAAATTTCTCTATTGTGGGCTTTCGTAAATTTTAAGCCGAGACTAAAATTTGTTATTAGTACGGCGCCTTGTCTACTAAGACCTACTTGTGGCCGCAGTGATGCGGTAACATCCCCAAACAATCTTATCCAACAAAAGGTCGGTTTTAAACACTGACAAAAGAATGACATCAGAAATCAGGGGAATAGGACAGTCCTTATATCACCGGAAACCCAAATTCTCCCAGTGGTGCCCTTAGGTTTGGTATTTCGCTTTGCGAAGCTTATCCTAGTCGTCCAAAGAAAGGTACCACACTTGAGTTGTTATTCTTTTTCCTTGCCAGAGTTGCTGCGAATTTGCCGTTTCGCCTCATGAAGGTTATATTAAACGTCTGAGGAAAAGCGTCACATTCTTTGCATCCGACCATAAGTCGTTTATAAATCATTTTTCAGCGTTGCCCGCCTTATTTTATTTTTTTCTGAACAAAACTGTTGATTCAAATTATTGAATCCAAATTGTTTCATTTTGTTTGCGCTTCCTATCAAAGACTTGCCTAGCCGTCTATTCAGCGTGTACTGTAGTCCTCGGGCAAAGATCTCGCGATCGTTTTCCTAATTCCTTATCTGCGGTCAGTGAGACCCAAAACGACCCCAGAGAGAAGCACGCTCTTCCATTGGCACGTTGCCTCGTCCAGAACTACGGATCAAGATATCACTGAACACTGAATATCCTTAACTTCTAGTGATTTTCGTTACCATTTCCATTGACGAAGACGTAAATCTAACAGCGAACTCTCGATCGTCATGGATAGTGAACGGACTCTTCTGAACAAGTAGAAGACAACCTCAACTAACGACACAAATGTCGAGCAAATAGCGATTAGTAAAGTGCGCTTTGTTTCGCCGATTTGTACTAGTCGGGTGATGCCGATAATCTGCCCTAGGTAAAATTAAAACTTTGTTTGCGGCCTTTTGTGCCGTCCTTTGTGCTTTCTCTACTTTCGAGTTGCAGTGGAAATGCGCGACAAAGAAGTTGATCCCGCGCACTTACAGCAGTTCAGATCTACAATCGAACACTATGGGCAAGGCCTCCACCGACTATATGCAAAAGAAGAAAAAACTCTCCCCAACATTTAAAGTTGTTAACTTAAGACAATAAAACAAAAAGTAGCAATTTCATTGGCAAATAAAAAGCACGTTAGGTGACAATGACATAGCTAACACGGAACATTAAAAGACACAAGTAGTTATGGGCCAATTCGTTACTTCGCTTTGTGCGATTTGTACTTATTTAGCATTTTCCCTAGTCGCATGGCATCTTGACTTCTTTCGTTTAATTTCGTTGTCATAACCGGTGACAGTGGTTAAGTTTCTGTGAACTAATTAAAAAAACGACCCACTGAGAAGAGGTAACTATGCCTCCGGTGAAAGCTGGAAATCATCGTTAAACTACCATGCACATGAGGACATTGGACAAATAGAGCAATTAAGTCAAGTGACAGTCCATCGAGAAGTTACAGTCAAATCGAGGTTCACTACAAGTCCCCCAGTGTTGAATCTGAAGCTAGCATTTCAAGAGACTAGATGCGGAAGGATTTCCGCATTACTACCTACAGTAAAAAGACAGACGACGACCACACCTTTGGAACAAAGGGTGCACCCTCGCACCCTCACACCCTCACACCCTCGCACCCTCGCACCTTTACACTTAATTAGTCGAATTGCGCGCCTCTGCATCATTTCATTTTCATCCCTCAATGAAATCCCTGTAACTATAACAATCGGCAGCGTTACTATATTCGAAATACAGTTCAAAATCACATTTCCAAACTACACAGAGATGATTTTTTTTTTTTTGTTGTTGTGGGGGTGATTAGGGTGGTTGGGCATTAACTGGGGATTTGCGCCTTGAGTGTATTGAAAAGTGTAAAACACGAGGCGGCATTTCAGTAAATTGTATACCCATCGTATATACGACCTATTAAAACGAATCGGAATAACGCCAAACGATGCCGCTGCTAGGTAGGTAGGTATATAGAACGCGCGACCACGACCAGGGGAAACAAAGCACGAGTGCTCATTTTTGGCACTCTTGGCATTAGGGGATGGTTAGGCAATTTAGTGGTGAATTTTCTGCAAACAAACTGTTGCCACTTTCAAGTAGATTCTGGTTCTGGAGTCTGGTTTTTCCCCACGCCACCAAGCCATCCCCCCGCATGTGTGTGTGCACAGTTGTAAGCCCACCATCTTGCACCCACTGTCTAAGTGAGTTTCATGTAGTTATAGAAAAATCCTTCAATTGCGCCGAATCTTATAATTCGTGTTCGCATATTTCGCTCTCAATATTGCCATTGCCAACACACATTCACACGCATGCACACACATTCCCAGTCAGACGAAATGTGAAACATCCTTTAGTGGCATTTGATACCGGCGGTCTCTCGAAATTTGAATTTTGCCTACTATTGTGTGGGTGTACCCTGTAAGTGGGTGGTTTCCAAAGCAATGGCTGCCTTTCGGGTGCGTGCGTTCGTAATCCACTTTGAACTGAAATCATTTGGCGAATTGCAATTTGCTTTGTCAAATTGCTAAAAAATATCACCCAAAGTTGCGGCTGAGAAACAAGAATTTGTCCACATATTTCCCAAACCCACACAGCACACACACACACACCTACACAAGAAGCAAGAGAGAGAGAGAGAGAGAGGGAGAGAGAGTAGGAATAGCCGCCGCCCCATACCTACGGACGAAAATTTCGGCAGTAGAAAGAGTTTTCGTTACAAGTGTCTACCAGAGGAGCTGCATCCAGTTCTCCACGGAGGCAGAGTGTAAAAACCAGCCCGATGCATACGGCATACCCCGCCCAAGATAGACCCGATGTCGCAGCCATACAAGTCGATGAAGACATTTGCGGAATTAAATTCATGCGTTTATCATTTACTTTTAGTATCCGGATAAGGGCCGCTGCAGTAGGAAAGGCAAATCATCAGACATTTTGTTGCAAGATGATATCACACCCTTAATTTGCCACACGCTGACGCTTTCTCTCCCTTCGATTGCCGGATAGCGCATATATATGAGAGGGGACTCAAATTCGTTGCGTAAAGACGAGGGCACAACTGGCGAGGGGGTCGTGCACATTTCGCAGCAAATTGCACATTCAACACAAATCTAATATCGAGCTGACACCATTCAATGCGAATGCTAATTTCGCGTGCCTGTTCTACGCACAACGAAACGTCGCCAACTGATAAAGTAATTTATACGAAGACGTACATCCTACACGGCAAAACAACTGAGAGATAAGGGCTTCCGACCAACTAAATGATTCACAACCGCTGGCTGGCCGCTAGAAGGCGATAGCTTTGACATCGCTCTGCGATAAGTAACTAAGTTCAGTGGCTACTTGAGATTTGCATTGCCTTTGTTGCCACACAAAGATGATGCCATTGGGGGCATGCATTAATTAGATGTTGCGGCTTGTTTGAAACGTTGGTTTCAAAAGCCCTGCTCCAGATCATTTCAAGATGAAAACAGAGGAATATCTTCGAAACTCGTCCTAGTTGTCCAATCGAGAGTTATCATTGTTAGCTACTGCAGCCGATGGTCACCCTGTCGGCTGCTAAACATCCCAGTGAGGGACCCTCAAGAGAGGAACTACTATCTGACTGAGACCCGATATTCTACTGCCACACAAAGTCGGTAAAATTGTTTTTTTTTTTTTTTTCCATTTCATCACCGAGAGTATAACTGAAAGAACTTCTCGATTGTTTGAATCGTAGATCCCTTCCATTCGCCACAAGAACGAAAAACTCACACAAAACATGAATGGTTGTGAGAGGCTAGGCCTTTAAGGTCCCTACGGACCTGTTGCACCAGCTATTTACTTATTTTTTAAGAGCGGAATGACAAACCGGTCGTGCATTAGAAGATCCCCAATGAAAAACTTCACCAAGATGGGGCGGCTTGACCTCGGAGCATGACGGAGCACTACGAGATACTGGGGAAGGTGATCAAGGCGTTTCTCCTAATACTGCCACTGTTACCAAAACGCATCCTCAGCATAGAGTCCGACACTGTATCGCTTACGACGAAGGGAACAACTTTTTGGCAGCATTCAATCACGACATAGGTTGCTTTCGAACAATGTCGGACGAAGCAGGCTGCGCGCAACTGGAACTGGTATCTATGAAGATCGAGCACCCTCCGTCGTGATCGTGAGTGTGGACAAACCCAAGTAGATGCACCACGCCGGCAAGTCGGACTTGAAGTAGGATTTGCCAACCAAATTTTGAAAATTACACTCATCAACAATGAAGCGAGTTACTTCGCTGAATGGAGCCTTGTCACGGGACACTAAGGGACTGTTTATGAGACCCCGCCTTACCAGAATTAATAGGATCGATGTATAAATTCAGTGCGGCATCCATAAATCAAGAGGAAATACTTCTCTGTGTGTCACCACATTTGACAGAACAACACGCTGTAGCTGATGCAACGTGATTGTTGACGCAGAAGAAGTCCCGCGCAATTGAATGAATTAAACAAATTTCAGCATTCGTTGAGGCCTCCCTTCGTTAACACAGCACTTCCTTCCGAGTTTTGCATAATACGTATAACAGATGCAACAAATAATCCAACAGCTACTTATACACCTTGCGAACCACCGAATCTACATTAATCATCACGAGTCACAGCCCAAAACGAGTAAGAGGATTTGTTTGGTGGCAGTGGCTGAATCATTCTTCTTGATTTCACAACGGAATGCATGGTGAATTGTGTCTTGAATGGGCAATTGTAGGGACGCATACAACAGGAAACCAGTTTTAAAGTTGTTGCGCTTTGAATGGCGATGTGAGCGCGCATTTTTCGCCAAAGACAACCTTGAAAGGGCGTCATTGCGGATACACACCACGATTCATGCTTAAGCTTGTCTGTTTTCTGTTTGGTCAAATGTTACTGACATTTTCGAATGGGTCAATGGAAAGCCAAACTTTGAAGACCCTTTTCATTCCCTAGAACAACAGACATCACTTTTACTTCACACGCTATAGATTGATTGCAAATGCCGAGTGAGATTAACGCACTCTCTCGCTCGTTGGGAGTTTGTTTAGTAAGTGCCTGTACCTAAGCAAATGCTCAAAGTCGATGCGTTCGAAAGTTCTCCAAGTGGTCGCTACACTTGGTCCTGGGAAGAATGACGCGGGCAATTTATTGGAAATCAAAGTAAAGGAGAACGAACTCCACGACAACCGCCCATCCAAGGAGACGCAAATCAAAGCCCACTCACCGCGCTGGAAAGCAAGTGCCAACATACAAACTAACTAGATTATGTACGTGTAGCGTAAACTGCAAGCAAATTAGAACCGCTCGGTGGGGATCAGTTTTTTCGACGAGGTGAACAGACAAAATAGTCATGCTAATGCTTGATTTCCAAAAGGACCAAACGTTCATGCCGAAGCGCAAACATTGCTGCAGTTGGGATGTTTCTAGCCAAACGCCAGATAGAAGTGAAGAACGGCTGCAGGCCTAATCTGGATATGGCTACATTGACAACGAGGCTGACAAGTGACTATTCCGTGAACACTACCTGTCCGAGTTGTTTCCAGGTGTCCAGTCCAAGCGCTCCAACGTTCGTTCTTGCGTGTTGCTCCTAAAAGCAAACGAAAGTATTACGACAGGTTTAGTTAGACACAACTGAAATGATGCTTCAGACTCACTCCATAGTCGACACTAAGAGACAATGTCAACCGGACGAACGACAAAATGTATGTCCAACAAATTGAGCATGATATTCAAATTAGCGAAAACCGTGTCGGTCAGCAGAAAACACACAATTTGTCGCACATTTGTCGCTGCCGGCTAATCTGTTGATTGTGCTGCTGGTGCTGTGCCTATTTCACGTACACCATGCAAGAAATATCGTCCAAATGGTTGTTGTAAACCAGAGTGCAACTATGCAAGTATCCTCTAAGCAGCAAGGCACACATTAACTAATCAAACTGAAGGACAAAACCAGCTATACGATCAACGAACGAGACTATCAAGAGGGCGCAATGACCGCAAAATGTCAGTTGAGCTCAGTGCAAGGCATAATTCTGCAGTCTCCAGTTTCCAGCTCCGCATCACACACAATCGAATTTCTTTTTCGCCGACGATACAATAATCGTTTTCCCCAAACAAAGGCCGCCGATTTGCGCTCATTCAAACATATTTTATTATTAATTTCCGCACACACAATGGAAATGGATGCAGTGTGGCGATGGAGACTGCCCAGTTATTTGAGGAGGAAAAAAAAATTTCTTCACCAAGGAATTTTTCCCTTTAGAAAAGCGGCAACCCTACGAGAGGAAAAAAAAAATAATAAACAGAATTTCAACTTGCTGTTGCATACAGCTTATGCATGTGTGTGAGTGTGCGTGGAACGTCTCTCTACCCATTGTGGAGGCTTTGCCTATGGAAGACTATTAGGCATTTAGTGACTTTTAATGCATTTTCAACAAATGGAATGATTAAGACCAGTTCAGCCCAGATGGATGCGATTTAATTGGAAAATGCATTCACAATTGAGTGTCGTTTGCGATGGAGGCAACCTTTAGACAGGTCGCGACAGGAAAAAAGCAAAAAAAAAAACAGGGAAATTCCTTCTTTCTTTCTTTTTTTTTTGTTTGCTGACCTCGCCTGTTTTAAGAGATTAAAGAATTTCGAGACTAGTGGTCTCGTTCACTCGGCCAGCCACGCATATCTCTAGAGGGGCAATGTTTTTTCTCTCAATTCGACATGTTATTGAATTTTGATTTACATACATACTGTGTGTAGTTCCTTTGTACTAACCTAGAGGGATTTTCTGTGTCGAATTGCTGTGAAGTCCTCGATTAAATTCGTACTGGGATGATTGGCATGGCTTCTAGATTTTGTTGAAGGTTGAAAAAAGCACGACGCACAACGAATAATTGCAATTGAATGTTGATAAACTCGACGGTAGATCACTCTCACGCGGTTTGTTACACTTTCTAATTGTTGTTGGCTGGTTGGTTGATGATGGCTTGTGCGTGCGTGTGTATGAGTGAGTTTGGTACGTTTCGATTTACATCACATAAATTTTCGCAGATTAATTCAAACAACCACACGACCGAATTGATTGATTCGGAGGAGAAAACGAATAAAGGAACTCAAACACAAAACTGCAATTCATTTAGGACACCAAACACCTTATTTTTCGAAATTCAATTTCGAAACATCACTTGCACTGATCTTGTCAAAAAAAGTCACTCGAATTAAATTTGTTTTTTTTCTTCTTCTTCGCGTTTTTTTTTTTTTTTTTTTTGGTGTGTGTTCTTTGAAGTTACGTGAAACTACACCCGTTTTTCGGATATTACTTTATTTATTAGCTGTGTTCAAGTGCGAGAAGGGGAAAAACAGGAGAACGAACGAGAACCAAAATACTATATCACACGCCGCTACTTCAATGGAACACTCCGCTTGCAGTTGATAACCGGACTGAGATCCAAAAATCCCATGAACCAGTAGGTTTCCGTTTGGTTTTCTTCTATACAGAATGCAAGGCACGCATGGATGTATGCTCTTCTCTATCGGTGCGGTGGGAACGAGCAGCAATGGTTACTTATTCGACTATGCGTGCGAGTGACGTGCAATATGATGTTGACTCCTTCGGCATCGGCAGTAATTTCCCATTCCCATAGTGTTACTGCTCTATGTTAGAAGGAGATGAATAGTGTGACGGTGGTCCATTACTAGACTGTGTTTCTTCGCCTAAAACGGGTGCAGTGTTTATGGACTCTCGCTTCATTTATCCCACGAAGCGTAGTAATTTTTCCCATTTCACAGTCCTTAAATTTCTTTTAAAAACCCACGATACTCTTTTGCGCAAAATTCGAATTATTAAAGTAAAATTTGTATTACACGGAGAAAATTTAATATTAAATCAACCTTCAGTATGAAAATGGCAGATTGTTAACATTATGACTATTTTAGGTGATACATACTAGGAAATATTTTATGCACCCTTTTTCATGGTTAAGATATTTTGATATTTTGATGAAATCGCAGCAAAAATTTATAGTTTGAATATTTTTTGTTAGATTCCTAAAAATACCACGATTTCGTGCTGTTTCCCTTTATCCCACGGAAGGATTTTTTGACATCGAAAATCCCACAAAAAGGGTTAAATCCCACGACATAAGAACACTGCACGAATGTGCAATTTCAGTAGGTAGGTCGAGTGCAGGGTTGTTGTGAGGCATGAGGCATGAATTTAACTGCAATTCCCCATCTCAATAGGCGTTTTTCTTTTTTAGTTCAGAGCTGAGCACTGAACTGAGCTCGAGTATTAGGAGCGCGCTCTGAATCGAGGGTGCTTTTGTTTTTCCTGTTTTTTGTTTTTGTTCTGTCAAATGTTACTGGAAGTGTGCTGGTACATGTGTAATCATCTTTTTCCACAGGCTGCTCAGTCAATTTATTCTGAGCTCATAGAGCACGCTCTGATCATGCTCTGAACGAAAAAAGAAACACAAATTTGAGCTCTGGTGTATCTGAGCTAAAAAAGAAACACGAACTTTTTGTATAACATGCTCAGGTTCTGCTCTGAACTAAAAAAGAAAAACGGCTTATATAGAAGATTTGCAAATATTTCTTTGACTCACAAAAAGTGGACACAATAAAACCTTAGTAAAAATAAAAAATCCACCTACGAAAGTTTATGTAATGTTTATTTATTTACTTGGCAATGTTCGAAAAAAGTGAGTATAATATCTAAAACAATAATTTGAGTTCCTAAATCTGGGAAAAACATTGAAACTGGCATTCATACCAACTCGCATTTCTTAATTCTACGTTTTCACCATTGAAAAAAAAAATGTATGCATATGTAAATTACAGACACGAATTTTTGTACTTTGAAATTTACAAATTTTCCACAAAATCGTAAGCTGAATAGAATTGAACAGCACTGGTTGCAGCGGCACAATTAGGTACTTAAGATCGAAACAGCAATTAAATCCAATTTCGACAATAAAATACGATCTAATGTCTAAACATAGGTACATTTTTTTCGGAAAAAATCAATTTTGTTTTGATCGAGATTTGCAAAAAAAAATATATGTTTTTTTTTTTGATCTGAGGCACTTTTGAGAAATCTCGACCACCAATTTTTATGACACACAGCTGGCGGTTGCGAATTGTCTATCGCTGGCAGGACTGCTTTTTTAGCTGAATTAATAATTTTACTCGTATGGGAGGGAGTTTTTATATTAATATATTTCGAAATGATTTTATAAATCAATTGATACAGACTTCCAGTGCAAGTGATCCAATAAAATTGGATTTAATGCTCGATTTGGCAGCAGAAATCTGAAATCTCAGATCAAAATCTGACAAGCCAAATCGAAAACGGCATAAATAACATTAAACGATAAATGAAGTAATCTTTGAGGACAGGAATTCAGCTGTCAAAGATAATCTCCAGATTTAAGTGAATATAATTTATAGATTTAAGTAGTATCTAGAAACTGAAATTTCGTTCGTTCAGGTTATTTCAAATTACGACAAACCAACAGACATTAGGGCGAAACAAAACAAATTCAGAAATCAATCTATCCGTTATTATCATGGAAAACGTTTTGATTTAATGTATTTTTCCGTGTGTCACCGTGGCGAATATTGACGCAAAGTAAAATGAAAGTAATTACCCAAAACCTATCACACCAAGCTATCCTGATTGCGGACCTCTTCTCTTTTCCACTCAAATAATATTCCATTTGTAAGTAGTTTGTGTTTGTTGATTTTCAGCAACGCTATAACACATTGGGGCATTTTCATAGATCTTTGATAAGCTATTACTATGTTATAACTAAACTAAACCGGAGTTTATGTTATTCATAGACAATTGAAACCCATGTCTAAACGAAAAACTCGAGTCTAACATTAAACACGACAGAACGTATGTTTAAGTTGTTTTTAACTACGTCAAAACCAAGTGAACAAAAAGAAAATTTAAGAATTTCACAAATAATCTCATATTTGGTTTACAATAAATAAAATAACATAGCGCGTAATTATTTACTAAAAAAAAGTAAATAAAAAATTTCGGTGGCTTACAACATTGAGGAAGATTTTGATATTTTGAAAGACATTGCTATGGTACCACCAACTAGAGGACTGCAGCGCTACAGAACCCGAATCGATCCGTTTCAATCATTGACTAATGAAGAATTTTATGAAAGATATCGATTCGACAAAGACACGGCATTTTTTTTCGATATCATTTTGACATCGTTTCTTTTATCGTCCACAACATTTAAATGCCTTTTGACCAACTCAAGCAGCATTTCTTTTTCTGCTTCCGACCAGTTTTGTTCTCTCGCTCTTCTGATATTTTCTTTGCCGCTCATCTGTAATTTTATGTTTATATCACAAAACATAATTATGTTTGCACTAAAATGTATACCTAATTTTTGTTTAAAAAAAAAAAACGCCAAAACCAAGCCAGAACCACAACAAAACACAAATTACAAGTTGTAAATCCCTTTGACTTTTTGCTGTCAGAAAGTAATTATGTAATAGATTTGTAGTAGAATACACGTTAGACTCGGATCTAACTAAACAGAAGTACCAAATTCTTTATGAAGAGCACCTGTGTTTAACCTGGGGGTTAACTTTAGATTCGAGTTTAGTTAGATCCAGGTTTATAGTATAACTATGAATATGCCCCGTTCTGTTTAACCGAAAGCGACATGTTTTCTTTCTAATTACTTAAAATGTAAATACCTAATTGAAATATGTGTCAACGTATGATCCATTTTTTATTTTATGTTTCAGTTCGAGTTTATACCGAAAAATTGATTCTGCTGTCCCCCATCTACTACTTTCACATTTTCAAATTGGTGGTCTGGTATTACTGGTCGGAATGACTTTTGCAAAAGTGCAGTTCAATTGCACGATCGTTTCAGGCGAAGTACTTTTCTATTCAAATGTATAAAAGTTGTGAATTTAAATTATTTGAAACAACGTGTTTGATTTCTGTTAGTTGAATGTTGAATGTTGAATGAATTACGTAGAAATGTGATTTCAAGTGTGTTTTATATTTCATCAAAAGACTTGCGCATATACGGTAAATGCAGTTGGAATATTTAAATCTAAATATTTGTGGTGTTCAGTGATAGAAATGTGATTTCGAGTGTATTTTGATATCGTCAGACGACACGGCAAGTGCAGTTGGAATATTTAAATCATTTGCCAGCTTCGGGTTAGCTTTTGACATTAATTTTGGTAGATGTAAGACAAATTGATTTTGGATTTGGATGGGTTTTGTAAAAAAAAAGTACCAAAACTAAGCGTAAGAAGCCTTAAGAGACATGCTTTGTGTGTGTTCCACTTGGGTGTTGGAATTTCATATGGATTTCCTTCGGGTTTGTTGTCCCAAGATATTGTCTTAGCAGTTTAAAAATCGCCTATTAGAGTGGCCGATGACACTTGCGCCTAAAAGTATGTGTGCGTTTTTCTAATCAATTGATAGTTTTTCCTTTTTAAGGTTCCGTACCCAAAGGGACAAAACGGAACCGTATTAGTTTCGCTTTTGTCCGTCTGTCCGAACCCAAGACCAATTTTGTACCTAGGTCCAGCTCAGAAACTAATTGACGTAGAAGGCTGAAATTTGCACACAACCAACGGTAGCGATACATCAACTGGTTTTAAAGTAATTAGTAATTTCGTTATAGAAATATTTTCATTCGCACAAAAAACTGTTTATTTCTTGATTTACAAAAAAAATGGGAATAGACCTTTTTTGTAGATCATGCTCGTAGCTATATATGTGCCGAAGACTTATTTGCGGAAAAGTTAATATTTTAAGGATATTTACAGAAAAACTGTCAATCACTATATAAAGCAGAGACAATACTGAGACCCCCAACTCCGGCCGATTTTCCGTTACTTGCCTACAAGCTATATTACCATGGGCTTGTGACGTTTTTTTGCGCTAGTATTGATACATAGAAATTCGCATTGACAAATGTCACGAAACTTCAAAAATTCCGGGTCACCAACACACGCTCAAAAAAAGAGCACAACTTCCGCTGCTTCCAAACTGGCTTCCGGTGTGGGCAAAGTTGCTGGCTGCGTTCGTAAAATATTATCCGTTAAATTTGAAAATAATTGTCACAACTAATTTTTGTGTGGAGAGTGATTAATTTCAAAAAATAATTGTATATTTATGTGAAATAAAAGAAAGATGAGCAATTCTGTAGAATAATAAACAAATTAAAACATTTTTAGCGAACATTTGTAAGGCCTTTAACATAAATCGAGTAGAATATACTTATCACATACGTCGCTTAGTATGCTTCTGGAGTTTAGTTATAATTTATAAATACCAAGATTAATATCGTTGCTGTTATTAAGTATAAATTAAGAGTTCCTCCGTTAGTCTAAATATAATTTAAAATAAAGTATACGTATGTGTATTTGTTTTATTTTTTTGTGTCTCGTATTTCCAAGTCTACATTTATATTACTTATAAGGCGTATGTTTTGGTATTATAATGGAACAATAATGGTGGTATTGTCTCTGATATAAAGTACGCTCCTTTTTACCATTTTTCATTCGATATTGGTGTGTTCTCTTAATAGATTCCAATTGGAATTTGCAATGAATACTCAACTAGCACTAGTGTTTGTGCTCTCGGTCATCTCCATTCTCTTATGTCGTTTTCCATTGGGCAAAAAAATCAATTTTTTTTTTCGATTCCGAGCACTTTTTGCAGATCTCGATAGTTTTTCAGATCTACACATACTGTCACTGATACCAATATACTTCGCACAGCTGTTTTACGTCAATTTAAGAAGTTAGTTTTCAAAACAATTGCGCAGTTTCGTGAAAATCCAAATAAAGAAATAAAGGGTTTTCCAATACGAGGTGGTATTCAAAGAAAATAAATTAAATTGAGATAAATGATCGGATGTTTATTTCCCAATAAAGAGGAAGGTATGCCGTTAATAATGAAAAACAACATCAGCCAAATGGCCACCACGAGCACGCATACAGGACCATATCCTTTTCATGAAATTTTCCATAACCAAATCGCAAAGTGGCTGGCCCTATGTCCTCGATAGCCTCACGAATTTTATCTCTGGG
The DNA here is from genome assembly GCA_963082955.1 of Cheilosia grossa. Classification (NCBI taxonomy): domain Eukaryota; kingdom Metazoa; phylum Arthropoda; class Insecta; order Diptera; family Syrphidae; genus Cheilosia; species Cheilosia grossa. Next base: position 4,394,147 of record OY720149.1, on the reverse strand, counting down.
GTCTTGAATCGACGCTGGGCTGTTGGCGTAGGCCTTATCTTTCACGTGGCCCCAAAGGACGAAGTCATAAGGTATTAAATCACAAGATCTCGGTGGCCAATTGTGATCACCTCTTCGAGAGATAACACGGTCCGGAAACTTTTCCCGTAAAAGATCAATGCTTTTGTTGCTTGTGTGGCACGTAGCGCCGTCTTGTTGAAAGTAAACGTTGTCCAGAGCAATACCATCCAACTGCGACCATAAAAAATCATTAATCATCTCTCGATAGCGCAATCTATTCACCGTACTGTTGATCCAACCACATTTTCTAAAAAGTAAGGTCCAATGACCCTGCCGGACCATAAACCGCACCAAACAGTTACACGTTGAGGATGGAGAGGCTTCTCAACAATAACTCTTGGGTTTTCCGAGCCCCAGATGGGACGGGGGTTGTCAGTCAAGATGATTTTTCGATGGAATTCCGGATCCATTTCATGCATTTCAAGGACCCAATCAGCAAAGACACGACGTTGTTGATGATCGGCCGGCTTGAGTTCTTGTGTTAACTGAACTTTATAAGCCTTAAGACCCAAGTCTTTATGCAAAATACGGTGTAATGACGTTTGTGGAATGCCCAATTCCAAAGAACGACAAGGAATGGACAAACCTGGGTTTTCTTCAACACTTTGGGCTACAGCAGCAATATTCTCAGTTGTTCTTGAGCGAGGTGCACGGGTTTTATTCCTCACATCACTAACTTGTCCCAACAGCTCGAATTTTTCCCACCAATTCCTGTATTGCGGTCCGACAAGGTGCTGCACGACGGCCAAAAAATGCTTTAGTTTTGCGAACTGTGACTGCAAGACTTTCACCATTTTTGTAGTGAAATAAGTTTTAATAATTTCAGTCCATTTTTAGTAATGGCGTAGTTTCTACTTGTCAAATGTCAAAGAATAAAAGCTTCAAAAGTGACAGCTACCGAAATAGCGGGTCATTTACAATAACACCTCTCATTGGAAAACCCTTTACAAAAGTGAATTAGGTGTTTATCCTTTTTATGGTAATAAAGCCCTTTTATTTTATAATTATTATTTCAAATTATTGAAACTTTATTTACAGGTTTGCTGGAAATAAAAACTCGTATAGGGAAGCATCTAATTTATTTAATACCTCTATATCGAGTTCCTACACAAATTTAATAAGTTTCTTAGAATTTCTGAATTTCAGCGGACCACATTAAAATGCCAAATACTAGTTTTGAAAAAAACTATATAAGTGGGAAGTTTGCTAACATAAGCTCAATTTAATATGTTGCTAGAACGAATAAACTAAACAAAATATATAAATCTAGATTGCAGTATTCGAAAATGTCTTGGGCTGCATTGATGGTCGCTATTTGCACATACGAAAGCCCGTAAACAAAATTCAATCAACGTACATCAATCGGCACGGCCTGATTTCCATAACTCTGCAAGGAATCTGTGACGCAGACAAGAAGTTTTTGGATGTCTATATTGGATCGCCCAGCAAAATACACGATTCAAGGATTTACGATATGTCCTTCATATCCAAGGATAAACCGGCAATTTGCGGAAACCGTTACCACCTTCTGGGTGACGCTGCTTATCCATTAAGGGAGTATTTACTTACGCCGTACCGAGATTATGGTGATCTCAGCAATCATTTGTTGTATTTGGATATCATATCGGGAACTCATATCTTTTTCGTTAAAAACTGACTCAAGTTTCTCATACCGTTCTTTATTCCCACAATTTGTTTCAATTGCACCATCGTACCTATTGGATAAACCAATCACGTTGATGGAGGGAGATGAAGGTTTGATTTCTTTTCTTATCTCTTCTCTTGGTATTGCACTTGTTTGAGTGCATTAAGTTTAACAATAATTACTTGTGGTCAGCGATGCCGTTTCATAATTTCGTTGGGGAGTATAATAGAACTTTTTGCGGAGTACCGGGGAGAACAGAACGTAAATTTAGAAATTTATTTCTAGCGAAGCGTTTTTCAAATGGAACGGTTTCGATGTTGGAAACCTGTGGCGGCCATGTTGCTTTGGTAGATTTTCTCTAATCTGGTGTTTATTATTCAGTCACTGACTATCAAAATAAGTGTTTGTCAGTGAAAACGATTTCCAGGATCCGCAAGATTTCGTTCGACGCGAATGTAACAAAATCGAACACGAATACGATTTAAATGAATCATTCAGAAAGTAAAATTTGTTTTGCAATTTACTGGGTAGAGAAATGTCAAGGCAAAGTAAAAATAGATCAATTCGAAATATCTAAAAATTTGAGTACAATTTGTCGATGGAGAGTACCGGAGTACGACCTCCTGCATAAGCCAACAAAAAACAAAAGACGTCAGTTTGAAAGATAAAAGTGCTGCCAAATTTGCATTAAATTTGAAGAGAATTAAATTTATAAAGGCTGCAGTTACACCTTGCTGGAAGTGTAAGATATTTAAGGTTTTTTAAAAAATGGGAGTACGAATGTGTAAGGAGTTGTTAAAAAAAATTCAAAACTCCTATGGGATTACTTTCGGCAAAGCTGCTTGTGGTCCTTTTTTCCCTTGAGCTGTGCAGCATATGTTGCTGCTTTGTTTTCACTATTTTTAATTTCCTACACTATTTCCTTTCTTATCTCTTTTACACTGCTTATTACTGTGTGATTATCATTCGTTATTTTTTTAACATTATCACTAATTTTCTCACTTTGGGATTTAAATAAAATACTAATCTCACAAATTTTTTTTATTTCTTCTACGCTGTTTTGACATAATATCTTGTGCCACCTTCATAGAATTTAACCGATCAATAAAACTTGATTCAATTGCTTCAAGTAATTGTCTCATCTTCATTTCCCTTTAATGATTCCTCAAACTCACTCTTGAATTCCCTTAAATTGTTCCCGTTTTTTCTTTTGACAATTTCTTGTACGTCTTTTAAAACAAGGTGCACATTGGGTTTGTATTTAGGTTAGGTTAGGTTAATGGGTGGGTACGGCAAAAGCGAGTCCTGCCGCACCCCACTTAGGTCCATGTGGACCCATTGTGATGCCCTTAATTGGGGTTAGCCGATGTTGTTGGCATTAGCGTTGTTCCCTCTCGGTTACTCGACCTTGTCCAGACATCCTGATTTATTTATGAACCTGTAAAGATTGGATAAAGAGACATCTGAGAGTTCTTGTATGTCATGGAAGTAATATCTTCCAAGTGTTCTATTCCTCAAGTGACAGAGACTAGGGCATTGACAGAGGAAGTGAGGTGTGTCCTCGTGTACCTCCTCGTCTCCGCAACCCCTACATATATCGTCATTCTTGAGTTTCATTTTGATTGTGTGGTATCTTAGGAAGTTGTGACCCGTTAGGGCCCCTACTAGTTTATACATAGACGTTCTATCAAACCGCATAAGCTTGATAGTCCGACTTGGATTATATTCCGGCCATAGCTTCCGCGATATTTCGCAGGTAGTTAATTCTTTCCACCTGTTGTTGGCTTTCATCCGGGTTTTGTTTTCCACTCTCGCTCTAAGATTGCAGAGTGGTGGTTTGATTGAATCAATCGCCCGGTTTTGATCCATAGCAGAACCATTTCTTGCCAGTTCGTCAGCCATCTCATTGCCGGTTTTATCCCTGTGTCCAGGGACCCAGCAGAGACGCGTGATGTGCTGCGAGCAGAGAACCTTGAGCTCTTCGCGGCAGCGGCGAACCAGCTTCGATTTTATTTCAATAGCAGATACTGCTTTTATAGCTGCCTGGTTGTCAATAAATATGGTAATATCATTATTTGGTGTTGCTAAAATTGACACCATATGGGCAGCTTCGGCGATTGCCAGAACCTCCGCCTGAAAGACACTACTGTGACGGGTAGTCTTATTGAGTGGTGTATATTTAACTCTTCAGAGAAAATTCCAGCATATCGATTTCCCTTTTGTGGGTTCATCTGTGCTCCATTCCTCCCTGCTGGGAAAATAGCAAGAGAATGGTATGTCGAAGTCAAGGTGGGGAGACAAGTAGTCAGATGTGACAGCATCTCCCACGTATTTATTCAGAATCTGTGCGTGTCCCGATTTGTAGGGTCTCCAGCTCTTTGTTTGACTGATCCTGAGGGCGCTTTTGGCTGCAGATTCTTGCATGTATAGGTCTTAAGGTAACAGGTCGAGGATTGCTTCCATCCCAGCAGTAAGTATTGTCCTTATTGCGCTGGTTGTACCTATACAAGCTAGTCTTTGGATTTTGGTCAGTAGTTTTAGATTCGACGCTTTGTTCGTGGCTTGCCACCAGACTAAGCATCCGTATGTGAGTATTGGACGCACAATAGCCTTATACATCCATAGAATTATTTTGGGGTTTGGTCCCCACCTTTTTCCGAAGATGCGGTGGCATGCGTAAAAAGCATTTGCAGCTTTTTTAACTCGTTCATTGACATTTAATTTCCAATTGAGCTTCCTATCTAAGAGTATTCCCAGATATTTGGCGCTCTCGGCTACCCTAAGGGGTATTCCCTCAATAGTAGGAGGATCGAAGTTTGGAATCACTCTTCTGTTACTGAACAATACCAGTTCAGTTTTTTGTGGATTGACTCCAAGACCGCATTGGTTTGCCCACACCTTAAGTGTTCGTAATGCGTTTTGTAGTAGTTCGCTAATGGTAGGTAGGAATTTGCCTGTAGCAAGTATTACTACGTCGTCTGCATAGGCAGTTACTTTGACCCCTTTATTTTCGAGTTTTACTAGCACTTCGTTTGTAACAAGAACCCAGAGTAAGGGGGATATTACTCCTCCTTGTGGTGTACCTCTCGAGGCTGTCACTCTGAGATCAGTGTCACCTAGTCCTGCGTTAATGATCCTTTCAATGAGCAAGTTTTAAATCACTTTGGTTAGCGATTGGTCAACGTTGGAGTTGAGTAGTGCTCTCTTCACTGCGCACGTCTTAACATTGTTGAATGCACCTTCAATGTCTAGGAAAGCGGCTAGTGTGTATTCCTTGTCCTTAAGGGACTTCTCAATGGTTCCGGTGACTTCATGCAGCGCGGTCTCAACCCCTTTACCTTTAATATAGGCATGCTGCGCCATTGAGATCACACTATCATCAAGTCGACTGCGGATGAAAACGTTCAGTAGTTTTTCGAAAGATTTCAGGACAAAAGATGTAAGGCTTATAGGCCTGAAGTCCGTAGCAGTCGTATGGCTGGATTTGCCTGCCTTCGGAATGAAGACGACCTTTACTTCTCGCCATGACCTAGAAATGTGGCCACATTCTAGGCAGCGTGTGAAGAGTCTCATCAGGGATGGTATAATAATTGGCCTGGCCTTCTGGAGCATGATTGGAAAAATCCCGTCAAGCCCAGGTGACTTATTATACCCTCTGGTATTGGTGCAATGGTAGTTGCGATGCTTGGTGTAGACTGGACCCTTATATTGGGAGTACAACCCGGGAAGTGAGTGGATAGAAGCAGACTAAGAGTCTCCTCAGAGGACTTCGTCCAGTTACCAGTATTGTCTTTTAGATAGCCCGGAACCGTAGGTTCTTTCGATAGGATTTTCCTAAGTCTGGCTGATTCCCTAGTGTCTTCTATTTCGTTACAAAAAGTATGCTAGGCTGTACGTTAAGCACTAGTGACAGCGGTTTTGAATTTCCGCTGTCCGGCTTTGTATAGATCCCAGTCTGACTGGGAGTTGGTGCGCTTGGCCAAATGAAACAGAGATCTGGCTCTCCTTCTGATTTCTAGGAGGTCCTTAGACCACCAAGATGGAGAATTCCTTTTCTTATTTGTCCGTAGAGGACAGGCTTTATCATATGCCTTACTTAGAATTTTGTTTAAATTCTCTGTGAATGCATCGATTTCGTCTGGTGTCCCTATTTCCTGATCTATCAGATTTTGGCCATTCCTCACGACCTCTGAGGCAAAGGTGTCCCAGTTGGTGAGTCTTGGGTTTCTGAATTTACTTCTAACTATTGCCTGTTCATCTAATAAAAATTCTATAATCCTGTGATCTGAGAAGGATGGCTCAGAGGAGACCTTCCATTCCCTCACAGTTAGAGTTTGTGAGTTACTGTACAGAGTTATATCTAATACCTCACGTCTAATCCTAGTAACGAAGGTTGGCTCATTGCCAATATTTGCTATCAGGGTTTGTATTTAATAAACCACTGCTATATTGATCAAGACCACGGCATTTATTGTTTAAATGACATTTCGAGGTTTCAAAATTCAAAATAAACCTCCAAAATATAAAAAAAAAAAATGTAAATTGACTAGTAACCGCGCTCGTATTTATACCTTGTCCGAACAATTCTATTTGACGTTTTGCTTGAACCTTGGTATCCGAACGTCCCTTTCTTATCCAATCAGCTAAATTTGCATTTGTATACACATTCGCCGACTATTGGCTACTTAGGCCACTGACAAATGTTGACAAAGAAAACTTATTGTAGGTAGAATTGTGACACTATCTCCTGATGTACTGTCGATTGTTGTGGACTAGATGCAGTCTGAACGCAGAAGCTCGGTCGGTTCGGTAATGTCACTTCGCCTACGTCATATGAACTGTCAACTTAGTAGGTACTCAGTCACGAAATTCTCGACTGCATTTGTCGAGTACCCGTCCATAAACGTCAACTGGAAAAACTGTTCATGTAACCAATCTAGCCCGATCATAAGACACATGAAGTCAGCCAGCTGTCAGATTTACTAGATTCCTGAACGTCCACAACTTAATCTAGCTATCTTAAGTCGACTAGACTGATCGGTAACGTCAATTATCCTACCAACGTCAGTAACAAATATGAACTGCTCCCTCCATAAACGTCAACTGAAAAAACTGTTCGTCTGATCAGTTTAGGTCGATTAAACTCCTGCGACACATCAAGTTAACCATCTGTCAGATTTACTGATTCTTGAACGTCCCCAATGCCGACTTTCGCCAAATGAATTGCTGTAGAAAATTGAGACTTACTTTATTATTGTAATAAAAACGCAACACTCTTTTTATTTAGTACAATTTAAAATTTAATTCATTTAAACAAAATTTCGAAGTAAACCAGTGGTTTAAAAAAAGAAAAGAAAATTTATAAGAGCAATGTTCTTTATGTTAAATTAATGAATCAATTAACATTCAATATTTACCTGTCAATATAATTGTGAATAAGTTTATATATATATTATTTGTCTTTAAAATATATTTTTCTTTAAATTGTTAACAAGATTTTCGCACACACATAACTCCAGTGTTTGTCTAAATTAATGGTTATATATGCATATATGTTTTGAGTGTGTTCTATATATTATATATAAGATACTCGTATATATATAAATAAATAGTTAGGCAATACATATTTAGTATTAATTGTTTTTACTTTGAATAGACAGACTGACGGACCGACAAGTGAAGTACACGTATAGTAAGTTGAGGTTAGAATACAATGATATACAGATTAACCTTTTATGAACAACAACCGAATAGAGAGAGAGAGAGAGAGAGAGAGAGTGGAGAGAGAAAGAGAGAGATAGAGAGAGAGAGAGAGAGAGAGAGAGCAAAACACTCAACTTGTGATATACTATGTATGTTCTTGCCTATGTGTAACCCTTGCAACATTGGCTTTCTTTTGGAATTTAAAAGTCCGAATAGGGAAGACTGGCGGCCAACTGCTTTTGGGCGACCGGTATTGGGCGATAAGGCTCTTGTTTCTTACCACCCCATCCGCGTGCTGACACATTGAAGTTCTGACAATGGGACAAGTCAACCGATGACACCCGAGAGCTGGCCGATTGTGAGCTCTCGGTGTTGAGGGCGTAGTTCCCGCCGCCATACGATGGATTGTACGGCTTGTAGTCTTGATTGGGGAACTGCTGCGATGGCGGCCGAGACGATGCTGGAGTTGTGTAGTTTGAGCCGCCGTATGACGGTGCCTGGTTGACGGGCGATGAGATTGGGTAGTTCTGCTTGTGTTGGACGTTGTTGGCGGCACCGAATGGGATCGGTGAAGCGTTGCGAACTTTGCCTGCCAGAGACGGAACGGCCAATGGGCGTTGTTGGTATGGGGCCTGATAAGATGGAGTCGATTCGGTTTGTTCAAATTTAGCCAGTTTGTCATAGGACAAGGGTGATGGGTTGAAGTTCACTGGCGCCGGCTGAGCGGACGGCGGTTGTTGTTGCTGATAGACAGATGGAGCCCACGACTGTTGCTTTGGTGGCTGTGCCCTAGAGAAGGGTTGTGGTGATTGCGACTGATAGAATGGAGCTGCAGCTGGCTTCGTTAATGGGAAGCCAGAGTATGGCTTGCTTTCTTCCGGAACTGGATAGCTCGACGGGGGTTGATACACTGGGAAGCCGCCCTTCGGGGGTGCGTATTCAGATGCCACCGGTGGTGGTGCGTAGCTCTCAAGTGGGATCTCCCTTGGCACATACAGCTCTGCAAAGAGAACAAAATAAGAAACAAAGGAAGAGACAGTGCACAGAGAATTGTAAACGAGAAATCGCCAAATTGGACAAATAAAAAAAGAACTGTATTTAGTGTCAGTGATGGTGACAGTTTGAGGGGGGACATACTGCATGCACAAGTCGTGAGACTTCTTCAAAAGGAACTAAATTAGTCAGACCTGAAGAGCGGTGAACTTGAAATGAGAGCAAAGCATTTAGTGAGTGTTTGTGTGTTTGTGTTTTTGAGAGGAAATAACATTAAAATTGTGTTAGCCAAGTTTTGCAGGCAGGATCATCGTTTTGTCTTGCCTTGTTGTTGCTCATTGTCCAGCTGGGTCTCCTGGTTTTCGTCGTCCTCTACAACACGCTTGAATTGGTACCGTTCATCTTCGATTGGCTTTTTTTCCTCACCTACCGACGCTTCGTACTCCCTCTGTTGGTGTACGTTCTCTTCATGGGGAGTAAGAACTTTTGGCTTTTTAGCGATTGGCTTGATAATATTCTGAGTCTCTGCAGCCAGTTTTTCTGCCGCCGACTGCTGTTCGAATGTCGAAATTAGATCTCTTACAGGCACCTTGATGTAGTCCTCTTCCTCTTCGGTTGGTTTGTTACTCTCACTTTGAATCGTTGACTCAATTCTAATACTCGTGGTTTGTGTCTGGGCTTGGTTGTCACTACGCTTGCCTTTGCTAGCGCCATCCGGTGGCAGAGCTGGAGGCGGCTGTTGTTCTTCATGGACGATTTTTGCCGCCCTATAATGATGTCCTTGCTGTTGCTGCAGCATCTTGTGAACCTCTTCCCGATGGCGGGTATACTCTGAGTATTGCTGATATTGTTGCTGTTGCTGGTTCTGATGTAGCATCTCTCGCCTTTCCACACCTTCCAGGGCGGTCTGTAGCTCCTGAATAGCACTGTCATAGCTGAGCAAGCTATTTTTCGCTTCCGACACGATTAGCTCGGGGGAGCGAGCCAGACAGTTGGTCAATTGGTGTTGCTGCTGTTGCAGAGGCAACGCCAATTTCGTCCTCTCCATTAGATGGATTATTTCGTCCTCGTCATTCCGAACTAGGTCCTCACATTTCTTTGCCGCGCTGCTAACTTGATCGATCTTAGTAACAGCTTCGAGTTGCTCCTCAACCGTTGCTGTCGATGTTGATGTATTAAAAGAAGCAAAAGCCGATGAAGATGATGATGATAAGACTAATTTGTTTGTAAGCGGTTTTGTTTTATAGTTAAATGATGAAGTTATAGACAAAGTTGATGAAGAAGAAATGAAGAAGTGCATAAAATAAGTGAAGAAAGAAAGAAAGAAAAACATTTTAGATTAAGTCTGGCTTGGATATAGTAAAAAGCCTTTGAAGGCGCTAATTCGTATCATCGTTTGGGTGTGTGGTGTCTTTTTTTGTAGGTTGTAAGGGGGTTTGTTGTTAAATGTCCAGCTGGAGCCGGCTTCTTAAAGGCAGGCCTGTTCCTAAAACCCACAGAATTAACATTTTTGAAAGAAAAAGCCAGAATGAAGTCTCTTTCGCTGTGTAGTGTCGATCTGTCAAAATTGTATACACACGATGTGGCTGCACGTCAAAACGTCAAAATAATGTCAAACGCTATGTAAAAACTTGACATCTTATAGAGTTTGACATTTATTTGACAGTATGGAACGAGGGCTGTTCTCCGACACGAACTTGTTCGACAACGATAAGTGAATACAAAGCTACCCTCGGTTTTGGGTGTATTTAAGCGAGATGCGACTCATCTCATTTCTGATAAACCACCAGCGGACCTAGCAATCGAAGCGCTTTCTGTCAGGCTAAACAGGCTGTGTTTTCATTTTCTTTTAAACATTGCAGACCAAGGCTCGCTAGAATTTCTTTCAAAGCGGAATCGGAAAGTCTGTTTATACGTTGTATTCGATGCTAGACTCTTTGGACTGACTTTCCGCCGGCGATTTTATACACATTTTGTTCATGCCGTTGTTATAAAAACACCCACAATATTCCGTGATAGCGAACTCGAATGTTGTTTCTTCAGATTCAGTATTTGAAATGCCCTTTATTCTTGATCTGTGAAGAATCAAAATACCCATTCTTCGCCCTTTTAGCTTATTTCGAAATGCAAAATGCCCACTACCCACATGTTCACATTGACACATGGCACTCGAATCAAAATGTGTGACAAATCGCAGTATATATGGTCGTAGGTGTGTCTCTTAACAGTACTTCAAGTTTTACTGCAAATACTATGAAATTACCGTGCACCTATGCGGAACGGATACCTTCTTGAGTGTGAAATCTGTTGTAGCAGTATCGAAAATAATTCCTATTCAAGTTGTCCGTGTGCCTTGAGTTTGAACTTGAAATCCAAGTGGAAAGGCGTCGAACCTCTTGAAGTCGTTTGCGTATTTTTCTTTCGACTTAAGCTTGTCAGCGATCGTTCTGTGTTTCACTTTGATTTTTATGATGTGACTGACATTTTTTAGTGCTCGCTACTCTTCGAAAAGAGGACGTTAGATAAATGTAAAGGGTGATTTTTTAGCTGGTTTGGTTTTGGCAACACTGGTTTTGACAGCTGACGTGTGTTTAGTACCTTTTGTCATTGTCAAACAGCTTCAGTTTGATTTGCAATTTAACCATGGATCGTCTTACAAATGAACAACGCTTGCAAATTATTGAATTTTACTATCAAAATTCGTGCTCGGTTCGAAATGTTCATCGCGCGCTGCTTCCATTTTATGATCGGCATTCTCGACCTTCTGAGCAGTTTATTCGGAAGATTGTGACCAAATTTCGCACCAAATTTACTTTGTTGGACATTAAACCACCAACACGTTTACGTACTGTGCGTAGTGAAGAAAATATTGCGGCCGTATCAGCTAGTGTGACAGAAGACCGCGAAATGTCGATTCGGCACCGTTCCCAGCAGTTAGGCCTTTGTTACAGCACTACGTGGAACATTTTGCGGAAGGATTTGGGCGTAAAGCCTTTTAAGATACAGCTGGTGCAAGAACTAAAGCCAGCCGACCTACCTCAACGCCGAATTTTTGGTGAATGGGCTCTTGGAAAGCTGGCCGAGGATCCGCTTTTTTATCGAAAAATTGTGTTCAGCGATGAGGCTCATTTTTGGTTGAATGGGTACGTAAATAAGCAAAATTGCCGCATTTGGAGTGAAGATCAGCCAGAAGCATTGCAACAGCTACCAATGCATCCCGAAAAAGCCACTGTTTGGTGCGGTTTATGGGCCGGCGGCTTTATTGGGCCATATTTCTTCAAAGATGATGCGAATCGCAGCGTTACTGTCAATGGTGAACGCTACCGAGCGATGATAACAAACTTTTTTTTGCCCGAAATGGAAGTTCTTGACTTGCATGATATGTGGTTTCAACAAGACGGTGCCACATGCCACACAGCATGCGAAACAATGGCGCAATTGCGAGGCGAGTTTGGTGAACAGTTAATTTCACGTTTCGGGCCGGTCAATTGGCCGCCTAGATCGTGCGATTTGACACCATTAGATTATTTTTTGTGGGGGTATGTCAAGGCTAATGTGTATAGGGACAAGCCCGCTTCGATTGACGCACTGGAAGCCAACATCCATGCATTCATTCGTGAGATACCGGCCGATATGTGTGAAAGAGTATGCCAAAATTGGACTCAGCGGATGGGCTACCTGAGACGCAGCTGCGGTCAACATTTGCATGAAATTATCTTTAAACATTAAATTGCAAGGTTCAAACTATCGATTCAAATAAATATTTCATTCATTTTTTCGAATTTTTTGTGTTTTTTTTTTTTTAAAGTTCTAAACCTCTTAAAAAATCACCCGTTACTACATTAAATCAACAGTCAAAATGACAGATACCTCACGTGAGATACTTTGACATATTTGGAGCTGAGATTCATAGAGCACTTTTCAAGTCTAGTCAGGGAGCTGAGAAAGGGAAGTAGGTTCACCGGAATATACGGTTCTGTCAAAAATCGGTAACATAAAAAACTACGCCGAGAAGTTCATGAAATGTGACGGTCTATCTTGAACGACTCTATCGATAAAGGAGATCAAGCTGACGTATTGTGTCCTGTGGAACAGGTCGCACTTAAAAGAGAAGTATTTCCCTGAACCCGATTTTTTTTTCGCGAGCAACTTCGTTTAATTTGAATGTTGAAAAGCCTCAACCGTAGAAAGTCCAGCACTCTATGCGACTGTCCACTATCAATCTAGTACATCTAAAGATTTGCAAGTGTCAACGCTGTGCGGGTGACAGATCCATCTTAAACTAATTACCCGACTTCAAACTCACCTTTGGGCAAAGCAACAGCTGGAGCCTTCCATCCTTGAGGTATGCTTGGCTTGTATGCCAAATCACGTTGATTGTTGTAGCCCAATGGCTTCGGCTGAGGAGCTTTCGACTGAGCTGGCTTCTTAAAGAGAAAAGAAATTGTATAACTATAGGAAAAAACGGAGCGAAAACTCTTAAAATTGAAATGAAAGTGTGTAAAATGTTAGGTATAGTTATGTAGAAAGTGACAGGTATAGATAGATTTATACAACAAAAGTATTTTCTACTCTCGCTCACTTGAATTGGTGTCGGTGTAACTGATATTTGTGGTGCCTGTTGATATTCATAGGTTCCATATTGTGGATGTTGTCCACCATATAAATCATATGGTGCGTGTTTGTTTACCTCTTGAAAAGCGTTACTAGCCGATCCTGTCTCTAAGGCAGCATCCCACGGCGACTTGACAATCTTCAAGCTCGGCTGGCTGTACTTGTCTTGGATTTGGTCCTGCTGCATATTCAATTGGACACGATGTATACCAACGTCCGAGTATGCCGGCACCATGCTTGGCGAGGTCGGCTTATAGGGCTGATGGTCTGGAATGCCCGATGGACTCTGGGTGCCAGCATTGGTCTCATCGACGATCCATTTCTCGGCTTTCCTGCGACGTTTAGCGAAGAGTTCAGCGCCTTGAATTTTCGTGTTTTTGTTTGGGAAAGCATAAATCGTATTAGTAATGATCGTACAAAAGTGACAGTTGATGGAATGAAAATGGACAAAAGAAGAAGCTTATATAGGGATACTTGTCAAAGCTATAAGCACTGAAGCCGATGAATTGATGCTGAGATGGAGATGTAGCAACGACTTTTGGTGTAAAGAAAATGCAGACGTCTTTTGTCTAATGGCTCTACTGACTTATATATAAATATAATTGGCGCACTGAATAAACCTACTCTTCCATGAAGCCTTCATCATTGTACATTACATGAGCCTAAATGAGTCTGGAACGTTTAGCGAGGGATCTAAAAAGTTTCACAAGCTCTTAAACTGTCGGTAAAAAAACGGTTCCATAACCTGCGAAACGTCATGTCGTTCTTAATCAGTAAAACCTACAGCTTCTTTTATGGCTGGGATTGACATTTTTGTGCGCATTCCAAGTACACTAACAATGCCCTACCAAAGTCAATGTCAACTGCGCACTTTTTATATGCACACCGGTTATAGCTGCGGTCTAAATGTGAAAATGAAACTGTGTTGCTGAGAGTTGCACGTGTTGTTACAAACAATTCGTGTCATATCGGCCTTGAGATTTTATGTCAAATGCCTGCCAGTTTCTTTACTGACATTTGGTTGAAAATTTTCATCAGAAGGACATCCGAGAGAGCCTGTTGCCTTTGTGGCTCACTTCCTGACGGGGAAATGTCAAACAAATGCCAGAAATGTCTTAAATGGCAATATATACCGAGAGTGTTTCGTCCTAATGTCAAACAATGCCTGCTGATGAATAAGAGGTATTTTTCGAAACTATTATTCCAACCAAAGTGTTTCTAAACGAATGGTTCTTTTCTCTTATTTCACATTTGCTGCTAGCTTTACTGTACTAGTCAATATTTGTGATTGTTTTTTTAAAGACAGAGTTGATAGTTGAAGAGCTCATGGAGTATTTTCGGTACTGAACACTTTCCGTCACTGTCATTTTGATAGCTCCAATCCCAGTATAGTCTAATTTTATGCGTAATTAGAAATACTGCTGCAGGTGTCCAATTGACACTTTGAGCGAGAGTGGTCAAAGGAATGAATGACAGTTCTTACCGTACAATGTGGACATAACTAAATGACATAATAGTAACAGACGAATTTCGATATAGCCAGAGAATGGGCACATCCAAGAACCTAGTTATCTTCAGTCGACTAGATTCGTCGGGACTAGATGTAATGTCACTTCTCTTACGTCAGTCGCAAATATGAACTGTCCACCTAGTAGTGTCACAAAAATCTTGACGAAATTCATCGGCTACCCCTCCATAGACGTCAACTGAAAAAGCTGTTTCAGGTGCCCGAACTAGGCCATAATAAAAACTGAAACACATCAAGTCAGACCAGCTGTCAGACTTACTGACTCTGTCACTTCCATCACAGTTGGCAGCCGACAGCATTTATTTTTTTTATATTTTTTTTTGTAGTACCTCGCACGGATTATTAGGAAAGAAGAAAGTGCGAGTTGATGGTCTCAGTTTTTCTTGACAGCTAATGTCAATGTCGTTAGAAATGTCAAAATAAATGTCTCTACGTGGCGCAAGACTTCGGTCTGTTAAATCTCTCAGTTATAATTGAGTGAGTTCCATCAAGTTATTCGGTTTGACAGATTCTCAATGATTTGATGATGCAACAGGTAAACCTATGCCATGTGTCAAATCGACAATGGACGTCCTAATTTGAAATGATAACAAAAACGAGAAATCGGTAAATATTTTTTTGAAATGATTACCTCTGCCTTTTGGTGCATTCAACGCGGTTACCAATTCAGCGCATTTATCCGGAGACAACAGTCCCGTCTCACTTAAAGGCTCGCGCACCGAATTGAAATCTCGAACTTGACCGCGCGGATTCATAACTAGCTTCAAGGGCACCTTGTCATAACGATTCCTCGAATCGTATTCATTCTCCTTGCTTTCTTCATAATATTCATGCGTTTCCGGTTGGCCTAAGATTATTATTTGATTGTTGTTGTTCCACATGTTCATGGGCAAGTGCAATAAATCAAATCACAACATTTCAGAATGTCATTCAATCGATTGCAGCATGCAGCCCAACAACACTGAGTGCGTGTGTGTGCATTCACATAAATAAAACAAAAAGTCTAACCTTTACCTGAGCCTTCGTGTACCCATTTTACGGATCGCTTCTTACGATTCACATACATCGACTGGCCCTTAGACTGATGATTGCTAATATCACTCAACGAATGTGATATCCTTCTCGCAAGTGCAACCTGATCCTCGACAGTCGGATGGAGGTTGGGCGAATAAAACGCCGACGACGCATAAAGTTTTCCTGTCAACAAACCAGGGACGTTACTAATAAATATATTTTTCATATACATTTTTTTTACAACAAATTGGGATTTCTTTTTTTTTTTACTTTCGCAAAAATATTAAGTAAATTAAGTGGTTGTTGTTGCATATTTTAATGTTTTCAAACATGCACATTCAATAGTATACCGTTTTTATTAATTACAAAACTACCGAGTCTGCTTGTTTATCGTATATTTCTTTACAGTTTAATTTGCACAGACCGAAATGATATTATTTTTAAAATGCTCCTCTTCGTTTATAGATTTCTAATTTTGCGTCGAATTCTGAGTGTGTGCCTTTTCTTACAGTTTAAAGTACCATATGAATTATGAAAAAAAAAAAAAAAAACGTTTTAGTACTTTTCTTTCGACTGAAAATGACTGCGCGAATTAAGAAAAAAATTGTGTGTGACAGGATGAATGTTAATAGAGTTAGTTTAGTACGCAAAATGAAAAGAACAGACAAAAAAAAACACCAAAATAAACAATCACAACCAACAAAATCCCTATTTGTGTTCAAATGTTCCATAACCTAATATACTTACGATTCTTTGGCAAAATTTCCTCAGCATCTGTGGCTGGTGTGAAAATTTTCTGCAAATCGACTCTTTTGGAAATCGTTGATGATGACTCCTGAGAGGCAAAGGAAAATACATATTTTTTTTTTTTTTTTTTGATTGTTCGTTCTGTAGTTTGTGTATGCGTTTTCTAAATATTTAGAGTAAGTTGCACACCTTTGTTCTCTGCCAAATTTGTTTACTTAAATCGGTTAGAAATTCGCGCTTGGCGGGATCATGACGATCACTGGGCTTGAAGCCACGCGTTTTCTCTACAACACAATTGCCCATGGATCGTGACTTTTGTATTGTACTGTGGTATCGTTCATAACCGGGCAGGCCACCATCCGATGATACATTTAGAGAACTGACACTTTTCTGCATGGCTCTTTGAGTTTTCTGCACTCTAACACTCTAAAGTGTGATATATCGGTTTTATTTTTACAAAAATAATTTCAATTTGCTAAACTAAAGAGAAATTTCGATTTTCGATTTCGATAAACTAAACAAATTTTTTTTTTTGTTGCAAAAAAAAAAACAAAGAAAAAAAATTCGCAAATTGTCGAGGGAAATAAAAACAAAGCAAACTAACAGAAAAATAAAAAAACTACAATTAACCTCAAACACGAAAACACTAAAATACTCTGCGTACAATTGCGAGAAAAATAGTTTAAATTTAAATTAAACAAAAAAAAATACAAAATAAACTAGGAAAACATTCGAAAAAAAACCAACACTTTTGCAGTCGGACTCTACCCGCTGACTTGTTCGGATTTTTGTTGAAATCAGCACGAGCCACCCCGTGCCAATGTAAGAGGGAGAGGTAAACGAAGAAAAAAAAAAAAAAAACGGCAAACACAATATAAGATATTTAACAAATTTTCTGAGCTAAAAATTTGAAAACAAATCTTTGAGATGCGCGAGCGCACTCAAAGCAGAACATTTCGGTTCTCGTGTGTGTGTCGTTTTGTTTGTCGTCGAAATTGCGATGATTCTCCTCTTGTATGAGGTGAAAATTAATTTTTCTACCAGAATAGCACAATTAAACTTGATCGAGCACAACATTTGTTCAAGCTATAAATATTCCTTCTTTTATTTCGCAGGTATGAGTTATTGACAAGCTCATAATCGTTTTTTAGTTCTTATTTATTTATTGCAAATTTATAACGTCCCTGTGGTGGGGATCTCCTCTCGTAGGAAAGCGCTGACCTCCATTCGGGTTATATAAAAAATGTCATTCAAATTTAGCCAAGAGGTAAATGTATTTTTTTTTTTATAATAATACATAAAAATTGTTTTTTTTTTTTTTTTTTCATTGAAATTGTCCCAGATAGTCCAAACCTATTATTAAACAAGCTGACGATTGTGCTGTTGCTAAATGGATATGTATCGATATCGGTGAAGATTTTGTGTGTGAATATTTTTAGCTGTGGGGAACGTATTTATCTGTTGCTGTTTGCCACAAACGAAAAGACGAAAAATGACACCAATTGTATGATTGTGTATTTATGTGGCGTTTTTATTGTCGGCCTCATCGCCTCATTATTTATGTCGTTTCTTTTTTAGCTTTGACCGTTGTTCGCATACTTTCGCGCAAGCTTGAAGTTGTGTCTCACCGGGGTCTTCCCGATGCTAAATATGCAAACGTTTAAGCAATCGGTTGGGTTCAGAACGGGTTGGGTTCAGACCAAAACTGATTTGAAATAAACAGTGTAGGGCGATATCGATTTGGTCAGACACAAAGTTCCAGAAAATGGTTAGGAAAGAAGGGGGCCAACGCTCAAGACCTCACCTTAGGGGACGCGCTCTTGCTGAAGGCAAACCTCAACCGACTTTGGTGCACAACTAAAGGCGAAAACTATGTTTGCCCGCTTTCGTTTAAGGGAAACATCGAAATAGTGAAATTGAAGTTAATTGTTTAACTCAAGCCGTTCGAAAACAACCAAATTAATCTAAATATTCGCCATTTTTAAACGAGGCTTTGAACCGTCACAACGTCACAATTGACCAGGGGTTGAACTACCGCATCCGTGATCGAGTAATACGTGACTGAATTTGCTTGTAAATAAAAACCACAAAGTTCAGTGACGTATGGCTCGCAACGAGAGCTCCCTATTTGCCAACGAAAATTTACTCATTTACTTTTCCAACCGATCGAAAATCCTCCCTCGTGGTATAAGTCAGTGACAAACCTCCTACCATTCTCGCAGCCTTGAAAAATAATCACTTAGCGGAAAATCTGTTACCCAATTCTCTAAATTCCATCAGATGGCTCTGACCGTTGAACTCACTGGGCCATACTAATAACCATTCTTAACGTTCACACTAAATTTTGTAGGTCACAATGGTGAATTTTGTGTGGAAAGTTCGGCCATTGTGAGTTCGTAAAATCTAGCCGAGACACTAAAAATGATTATTAGTATCGCGCACTAATTTATTTTACTTCATTTAATTTTATCAAAAAGAAAAAAGCCTGCGAAACCATGCAAATTACCAAAGCGTGTTACAGCATTATCCTTGTGAATATCAAGCTCAACGTTGTGTGAATGTTTAGTATCATTTATGTGTAATTATGTTAGGTAATGATAATTTGTTGTTTAGTTTTAGGAATGAATGTGTGTACCTCAGTGTGGTCCTTCCATGTTGGTAAAGACATGGATCTATGCTCCTTTGGTGCTGCGTAATCAGGAGTGTGGCTCTCCTGAATTGTCGTCTTACTTGATCGTATCATTCGGAAACCATCATTTTCCTGTTATGTTTTTTATAATATAATTTGTGTGCCACACACTAGTCGCATGCAAATGCCAATGTCGACAAAATAATACTCTATTCATAGTTGGTTTGTTTTTAACTACTTTTGCTTGCTATGATTCTACTACTATATGTCGGTGCTTTGAATAAAATATAACTAGTTCACAATAGGCATTTACACCTTTAAAAGATGATTTCGTTCTTTTGATTGTTAATACACAACTTTTTGCACAATTTTTTTCAATATTGTCAGACCTATTTTGACAGAAGAGTTTTTGCATTTTTATCAGAAACAGAATTGTTAAACGAATGTTTTCGCAATAAATTAAGTTTTCTGTAGACCATCTAGTAACTTTTATTTTGGGTCTATTCGCGTACTTTACCGAGCCAAACACTGTCAAATCTGTCAAGCATAAAAAAATGAGCGAAACTCTCTCGGAGAGCTGCAAAAATACCCCAAAGGACGTGGATAGACTTCGAGTTACTTTGAGTCATTTTCATTTTTGACATCTAATCCATATCACAAAAAAAAAATATTTTTTCACAGATTTTCTTTTCCCGTGCAATTGTATTTTTAAGACAGATTTTGAATTTGTTTCTTTTAGACTTTGTGCGATTGCGATCGATTTATATCGATTGCCTTCGATTTGAACCGCGTACGCGAATGAACCTATTTTAAGATCTCAAGCTCGTTTGACAGTTCTTACAATCTTGCGATGCTCTTTTCTGTTGCAGTTTTTGAACACACTTCTTTACCAATTCGCCCTCCCTGTTTTTTTCTTTTGTACGCTTCGCCTTATAGTTCTTGTTTATTACATTTTGCGAATTCATTCCTATGAATAGACAGTTTTACCCGGCCGTTTCCCACTTAATATGAGTCGAAATTTACTTCCGATAGGCTGCACTTCATGCAGTGACTCCTGGCCGTTTGACAAGTCTCAAATGGCTTGTCAAAAAACTGAATTCTACGTACCTGCCAATTTACTGTGCCTTCACAAAAAATATATTCTTAGTGTGAGACAATTATAATAAATAAATAAATACAAAATACTGAAACCCTAACCTATTGAACGTACCCACAGATTTCATTTGGAACCAATTTATATCAGAACTAGAACTTTTGTTATATTAGCACTTTCATGCGACTAGGCGAATTTTGACAAAGGGAATTCATTAAACATATTATACAAGGTTTGGCAGCTTTTATCAACTCATTTCGACGCGCCCTTGTCTTGTTATCTTTGTAATGCAGACCGCGTGTCGCTGTTTTCTTTTTGGAATAGTTTAACAACTTTATTTTAGGACGAGCAGTTAATTGCCTATTTGACAAGTGACATTTGAATGGGAATTGATAAAAAAAAAGCCTGAATAAATCAGTAATAATTGCACAAACACGGAAAAATATCTGACTGACATTAAGAGACCCAACCTATAGAATCCGTCGCTTTCGTTGCGGAAACATATTCGATTGACAGGTTGATATTCAATGCACAAGCACCGGCTGTTCCGGATGCGACTTATAAAGTAGGTTTCTGTCCGTTGCACAGCGTGAGAGGAAGAACGTGTAGTGGTGGAAATATTGCGAGAGAATGGATGAAACTGTCATCGGCTGTCACCGAATGTGACGGATTTTATAGCACTGCTCGTTCCGTCGAATACGTCAATATTGAAGCAACGAATTTTATGCATAGGTGCAGCAATTTTTGTTCTTACTCTCCCACGACCATTCGCGTACTTATGTAGGCTTATTGATGGCTTTCATTGAAGGGTCGTATGGCGAAATTGGGAAGCTGTCGGAAATTGTTGATAGGTAGGACAGTAAAAAAAAGAAACATAGAACAGAAATGAGTTCTTTTCGATGGTTAAACTGGGAACCGCTTGAACCACACTCTGCTCTCCTTGCGAGGCAATCGCCTACACTTGCTGAACAAAACTTGCATAACCTGTTTATCATTTAAAAGTTATCCTAAATAGTACCATTAATGTGTCTTGTGACTTTGACCTCATTAAATGCGCAACTAATAGTAACACTGAGTTTGAGTTTGAGTTTTAACTCAAAACTCACACAAAACGAATGGTTGCGAGAAGCTAGGCCTTGGGTCCCTACGGACCTGTTGCGCCAACTATATATATAATATTAACACTAATTTATTTTCCACACACAAATGGAAAAAGAAAACAAAAAACCATAACACATTATTTAAAGTGAAATGAATTGGATGCGAACATAAGGTTTGTTTGACGTGGGCCCTAGTGCGCACTAGTGCCCACTGGTTTCACCCTAACATGTTCGATATAGCACTGAACTCGCCCTGGTACTGAAAACCTGTGTTTGACATGACGTCTAGGGCGCCCTAGTTGTGCCCTTAACTGACCCCAGTTAATTTGTCGGGACAAGAACTCAGTGCTGAGTTGCGCTGTCATTTCGCTTGCTGTCATTCACTTTTTTATCGTGATAAAGGTAAATTAACTACAAATAAATTTGGTATTCAAACGAATTGAGTTCATTCATTTTTAACAATAAACAAAAAATAGAGTGAAGATAACACTTCGTTCACCAAAAGATAGATATTTTTCAGTTTCAAAAACTGGCAGACTTCAGGGCAACATCTTTTGTGTTCGATATACTATCCGACTTTTCAGGGTTTTGCTGGGTTTTTAACAGGTGTGAAAATCACCTGACGCTTCTCAGTGCGCACTAGTGAGCACTAGTGCTTGGCACGTCAAACAAACCTATATTTCGATTGGTGCTGTCTCATCGCTAAACGTCTGTCAATTATTGTAAACTCTGCCCAAGTTGACACATCTATGTTGTCGAAGTGGTGGCGGTTGTGTGCGCGGCTTTTGACAGATGCTTAGTAAAGTAGGACGCATCGAAGTTGTTGCTGCCATTAAATATTTAAAAATAAAGTTATGTGTAAAACAAAACTCACCTCGACTTCGTAGCTCTCGTTTTTCCTTACGTAACCCGTGTCAGAGTGGGACTCCTCTGTGGTTGAGGACTTCGATACGATTGGCGGTTGTTGTTGTTGTGATTGCGGCTGGTAGTGTGGTACCTGTTGCACCTGTTGCTGCTGTTTTTGATGTTGTTGCTGTTGTTGTTGTTGTTGTTGCTGCTGCTGTTGTTGCTGTTGTTGTTGTTGTTGTTGCTGTTGTTGTTGCAACTGCTGCAATCGGTGCTGTTGCTGCTGCTGTTGGATTTGCTGGGCCAATCGCTGCTGTTCCTCCAGCAGACGCTGTTGCTGTTGCAGCAACTGCTGTTGCTGGAGCTTATACTGTTCCTGCTGCTGCTGTTGCAGTTGCTGGACATCTTCCTGTTCGATTACACGATCGATATCCGATATTATTTCCTTTAACGTATTGTTTATATTATCCTGATTATTGTTGAGTGTACTGCCGTTATTAGCTGTTAAATTTGTTATGCTATAAGCGAATTGCTGCAAGCCTACCTGTCGTTGTTTCTGCTGCTGTTGGACAGCTGACAGCGATTCCTGTTGGGGAATTACTGCAGCTGGTGCTGGTGCTGGCGCTGGTGTCGGTTGCACTGGTGCGGCTACTGGAGCTGGTGCCGGTGCTGGCACATCAATGGTGGTTGTTACCTGCTGGGGTGATAGTTTTATTGATTCAGTTACTTCAGTTATGGTTTCAATATCAGTTTTCGTTTCATTCGTGGTTGTTTTTGTAATTGGAAGTGGTTGTTGTTGTGTTGCTTGTGTAGTGTCAGTGTTTTCTGTTTTAGTGATGGTGGTGGTGGTGCTTTGTGGCTCAGAAGCTTCGCTTTCGTCTTCCTCCTCTTCGACTTCTTCCTCCTCTTCGACTACCTTTTGGACTGCAGGAGCCGCAACCGGAACCGGAGCCTTAACTACATCTGGTTCACTGATTTTAGTGATCGACGTTTCGGTTTTAACCTGACCATCAGGCTGCGTTGTTGTAGTTATTGTTTTGACAGTTTTTGTTGTGGTTGCTGGTTTTTGGACAACAACCGTTTCGGTTATCTCAACTTCCTCGCCACTTTCGTCACCCTCGACAACTTCAACGACTTCTTCTTCGTCTTCTTCATCGCCGGCGCTCTCCTTAGCCTGAGGCTCTGTAACAACTTTCTTTGTGATAACTACTTTCGTTGTAACAGTGCTACCGCCATCGTCTTCTGGACAGTCTTCCACTGTCACAGTTGTGGCTTTTGATTGCTCACCATTTTCTTTCTGAGGGCTTGCGTCACTTTTCACAACTTTTGTTGTTGTTTTCGTCGTTGTCGTTGTGCCACCATTTTGAACAACTTCCTATGTTTTTTTTTATTTGTTTTTTTTTTATTGTACGTTTTCATTGTGTTAAAGGTAAGGGTTGCATTTTTTTTTGTTTTGGGAAGGGAAAACAAAAAAAAAAGGAAAAGAAAACAATTGTAATTAAAAAAATATATACACAGTTCCATTATATCACATGATGATGCGTCAAAAAATATAGAACATACGCTTCAAAAAAATGGCGATCAAAAATGCGAATATCTTTTGCTGCTGAAGCTTGCGTCCACTTGCACACGATTCAAGCAGTTAACTTTTGCATTTAATGAGAATATGCCAAAAAATGACTGAAGCACCACCTACCGGCCCAGTTCTAAATTCAACTGCTTTATCTAGTTAGTGGCATCCATTTGAGAAATAAACAAAAAAACATTCCTGTTCACCTTGGATTGGCGTTTTATTCGCAACTTGATGCGTGCATTATGTACGCAGAAATGGCATAGTCCGTAGCCGTATTCATTTAACAAAAAAAAGTCTTCCAGAGTCAGTTGTCACTGTAATTCTCTCAGCAACGATTCTCTTAAAATCGTCCTACATTTGCATTTCCCCCATTTCTCAACTATCCCCACCCATTAAAGTGAATATTTTATTCAACGACCCATTTCGAACTGAAAAGACTATCAAACAATGCATATTAAACTGTCTATATCACGGCTGTACAATTAGCTGTCTCCTGCAACTACTTGCCAGTCAAAATCTAAAACAAAAATGAGGCGAAAAAAAGTGAACGTGAAAACAAAAATCAGTCTATTTTTAACTCATTCTTCTCGCAAATCGTACGCTCCGTTCGCCTCCTTGTTCGTTTTGTTTAAACGCAAATTACAGCAGAATGTATTTTGGCAAATGGTCAACAAGCGAGCAAAGAATTTTTATATCTAGCAAAAAGAAATAGCAACCATTGAAATATTCGAGTTGGTATACGAATCGAGGCAATATTTACTCCTATTATATATTGACTTAATCAAACAAAAAAAAAAAAAAAAAATACATTTGCAGCACAATGTGGTGGCGTTCGATGTGATGACACACAAAATGAATGCAGACAGACGATGAAGGTGTGAAAATGATAGATGTAAGACTATAGAGAGTCAGAGTGGTCCCCACCAGCTATACATTCTTTTAGAGGGGAAAACTCTGTCCATGAACGGTGCAGCTGCTTTTTTGCGTTTAAAACAAAAATGTCACCATATATGCCAACTTAATTCTAGATTAAAATTGTATCCCTCTGAAAGGTTATGGAAGGGAGAGTTCCTTAAAATGCCGGTATAAACACTTGGACCTCCGAATATTCGCGTGTCATTTTTCAAAAACCTTCGCTCTGAAACTCTCTTTGACCTGTTCCTTAATCTCGTTGCAAGAAAGCAACATCCGTTCAAGCTTTTTAAATCTTTAGCCAACAATCAGTACAGTACTTTGTCGAGTGGACAGAAAACAGCCAAGGACAATTTTTTGAACTTGCTTGTGGTCAAGTCCATGTCCTGAAAATTTATCAAAACTGCGTTTTGATAAATGGGCAAACGGCTCCGCGAAATAAGACCCCAAAATCAAAAATGAGTTAAGGCCCAGAATAAGGATAAATTTTCCCAATGAAATAATGTCCCATTTTTCAAATAGAATTCAGTCCCAAACGAACTGAAATAAGGCCCCAAAATTAAATGCAATTAACCCCAAAATTAGGGTCAATTTTCACAAAGAAATAATGCCCCAATTTTAAAATGGAAATCAGTCCCCAACGAAATGAAAAAAAGCCCCAAAAATAAATGAAATAAACCCCAAAATTGGGATTAATTTTCACAATGAAATAATGCCCCATTTTTCAAATAGAAATCAGTCCCCAATGAAATGAAATAAGGTCCCAAAAATAAATTAAATAAATTCCAAAAGTGGAATAAAATTTCACTATGAAATAATGCCCCATTTGTAAAACAGAAATCCGTCCCCAATGAAATGAAATCGGGCCCCAAAAATAAATTAAATAAATTCCAAATGTGGAATAAAATTTCACTATGAAATAATGTCCCATTTGTAAAATAGAAATCAGTCCTCAACGAAATTAAATTATGCCCCAAAAATAAAAGAAATAAACCCCAAAATTGGGATTAATTTTCTAATGAAATAATGTCCCATTTGTAAAATAGAAATCAGCCCCCAACGAAATGAAATAAACCCCAAAATAGGAAATAATTTTTACAGTGAAATAATGCCCCATTTTTCAAATAGAATTCAGTCCCCAATGAAATGAAATAAGGCCCAAAAATAAATGAAATATACCCCAAAATTCGGATAAATTTTTACAGTGAAATAATGTCCCATTTTTCAAATAGAATTCAGTCCCCAATGAACTGAAATAAGGCCCCAAAATTAAATGCAATAAACCCCAAAATTGGGGTCAATTTTCACAAAGAAATAATGCCCCAATTTTAAAATGGAAATCAGTCCCCAACGAAATGAAAAAAAGCCCCAAAAATAAATGAAATAAACCCTAAAATTGGGATTAATTTTCTAATGAAATAAAGCCCCATTTGTAAAATAGAAATCAGTCCCCGACGAAATGAAAAAAAACCCAAAATAGGAAATAATTTTTACAGTGAAATAATGCCCCGTTTTTCAAATAGAATTCAGTCCCCAATGAAATGAAGTAAGGCCCAAAAATAAATGAAATATACCCCAAAATTCGGATAAATTTTCACAGTGAATTAGTGGCCATTTTTCAGTCCCCAACGAAATGAATTAAGGCCCACAAAAGTGGAATCGGACTTAAAAATTTAGTTTATTTGTTGTTTGGTATGCGCGTTTTTCGGGCGTTGTTTCATTTTTAATTTGGGTCTTATTTCCAGGAGCTTTATTTCGCAGAGCTTGCTCAATGAACCCTCAGCTCTCAGGCCCGTTTTCTGATACTACTCATAGCGATTTAAGTTCCGCTTAAAATCATATGTAACAGTTTATGACATAGGAAAAGTCGCCCATAAGGTATTTAAGTAGAACTGAACTCGCTATGAGTAGTATCAGCAAACGGGCCTCAAAGTCGTAATTTTTGCAAAGTTTCTGGTTTTTGGAGGTCTATCGTTTCGACGATGCTGGTCTGAAAAGTTACAGAATGAGTGCCCTGCGTAGCCGTCGTGTCAAGAACGATCGTAATTCCATGTATGCATAAGCATATTCTTCAAAATCGCAAACTGAGTACAATGTACAAACTACAAAGTAAATTCAAATGAGCCATGCTTTAAACGCGATATCCTACCTCTGTAAGACAATTCTCTAGGTTTGGGTTTAGATGTTTCGTTAGCGTAAAACGCAGTACATACAGTACTCTGGACTCTGAAGAGTCGAGCAGATTCATTTCGTGGGCTCCCAACTTTGTATTCTTTCACAGAATTTTTGGGAGTCCCTTATGACGAGTCCTGACTGCATTCCCCTACTTTAGTGAGAAACGTTGAAGCAGCCCCTTGCTTTCTCTCGTCAAAAACCGATCCATTTTATATTTTGGCTGTCCCATAGCGACTGAGGTCCATTCTTTCACTTGAAGGTGTTGTATGGAACATCGCTTGTGCCTCATCCTAGCTTAAAACAAACATACTCGCAGCATTGAGAAATCCTCGCCGATCAATGGAGATCAACAACAAATGTCCACTGCTCCGGCCCCCTAAAAGCCTTGCCTAAGCATAAACTGCCAAACAACATTTACTACAATCAATCTAGGTTTGCCTGTCCGTAAACCATTCTCGGATAAACAAAAAAAAAAAAATAACTGCTTCAAAAGAAAACATCGTATGACATGTTTAGTAATGATAAAGTTTTATTAGAATATATACCAATTCGTTACAAATTTAACACAAATAGCAAAAAGAAAACTAAAAACAAAGACAAAATTATAACAAAACAACAAAAGCAAACAATACAATTTTTAATTAGCTGAATAACTGAATCAAAACAGTGATTAACAAAACAAACGAAACTGATTCTTCTCCTTCTTCTCTTTACTGCGGTTTTGTGCTTGTGCTTTATTTTTTACTCTAAACTTTATGTAATTGTTAACTACAATAATTTTGTGTGTTCGGGTTATTGTAAAAATAAAAAAAGGGTTTAGTATACAATTCTTTTTGGCGCCAAAAACTATTGGGTTACTTCAATGAAAAAAAAAAATATATCTGCGATAGGAAACGATTAAGGGGATGTTTAGTTTTTCGTGTAAAGGCAGTGGGAGGGCCGCAGAGAGACACATTTCAGGCGAAACCCTCGTGACGTGTTTGCGGATTTACCACAAAAATCCAACAGGAATCGGTTCATTAAGCCACAGCCATGCCTAAGGGCAGGGTACGGGAATGTAGAAAAAGTTTCTGATACTAAATATTTGAATAATTCATTCGACGTTCAAATGAAACACGAAATCTCGTTCGAGAAATCGACTTTGCCACAGGATTGACAAGGGATACGTCGGTTAAAGGACATTTTTCTTTTTCTTTTCTTTTATTTTGTGTCGTTTGTTTATATTTCAATTTATTTCCTTTTTTTTCAATAATTATAATTCGTATGTCGTTGTATTTTCATTTCAACGACTCAAAGTGTGTGCTGTTGATTGGTGTTTATGTGTGTGAAATTAAAAAAAAAATCTTCATATAGATATGTTATATATAAAAAAAAAAAATTATTTCAGCTCATAAACGTTGTTCGTCCGTTTAGAAATCATCATCTTCGACGATTTCAATTGATTGGATGCTCTTGCTTTGAAGAGATGAACTGGACGAGGACACTATTTGCCTGGTTGATGATGATGAAGAACTCACCGACACTGACGACACAACGGACTTTTTAACAACTTGCGAGGATTCTTGTGCAACACTTTGCTGAATGGACTGCTCCACAGATTTCTCAAGACTTTTCTCACTGCTAATAGCTTGCTGCATGGTTCCAGATGCAATTATCTGAAAGAAGGATTTTTTTTTTTTTGTTTTGATGGTTCAAAGTTTTTTGTATATTTGTTTTTTTTTTTTTTTTGCGTTTTCGTTGTCCCTTTCGAGATGTCCGCCAAAAATGTGTGTGTGGAGGGTTTTTTTTTATACACAGTGTTTTTCGGTTGAAAACATGCTGGGGAGAAATCATTGAATCTATATATGAAACATTTTAGATACAAAAACGCAACACAGTAACCCAATGAAGTATGCATCTGTGTTTAGGTCAAATAATGAATTGTGGTTGGTATTAATTTGTAAATTGTAGAAAGAGAATTCAATTGAGTAGTTTTTTTTTTCGATTTTGCGCTTGAAAAATTGGAAAAAAATTTCTCTAAATCAATGGAATAAATATTCAGATATATATAGCCGAATGTAAGCTTTGAAAAACTGATGTAAAATCATGAACAGAGATAGAAAGTTGAGGGGGCAAATAAAATGGCCAATTTGGACAACATATTAGGGTGAATAACCAGACCCACCCAATTTCCCCCATCTCAATTTGCTCTCCTTTTTCTATCCATAGGTACATTCAGATTTATGTAATTTTCGAGCAGCCAGCTTGTGGCAATGCATCTTGTCATCAGCAGACATAGTAAACTCAGGGCAACACCCAGCCCGGCCGGGCTTGAACAAAGCTCTGCTAAAATTGAATTCTCTTTCAATTAATCAAAAATCCCCGGCTGTTATTCTGATAATACAACTTGTTTCTGTTCACATGTTTTGGGTCGCTGTAAATGATACAAACAACATATAAATTATTTTGTCGGTTATAAGAAAAAACAAAAATTATATGTACACAAAATGTCCACTGATGTAGGTATTATTTACAAAAAAAATAAAATAAAACGAGAACATAAATATTTGTGTAACAAAAGGTCAAAGTCTTAGTTCCACCCGTTTTGACTAAAATTAAATTGTGTACCGCCACAAGTCTTTGGAGCTTAATTTTCTTTGACTTGTCGCCAACAGGATACGAACATTAGTTTGGTCGAAAGACACCCAGAACATATTTTGGCATACAAATTCCATTCGAAGTAAGTCACTTGCTTTTGGGAAATTTACCCAAACAAAATGTTACCCAAAAACGGATTATTTTTATCAAAAATAATAGATAAAGCAAGAACTTTTAGCATACAATTTAGCTTCACTTAATGACCTTCTCTTTCTGAGTGTTTGAAGATGTTTGCTATATTTAAAAAAACATTCATTGAAGAAAAGGGGGTGGGGCAAAACGCAAGACTACGAGATGTGTCACCCAACAAATTTTACAGCACTTCCCTTGCTCATCATCAGCACAGGTGTCAGGGAGATCGAAAGGCGATTATTTAGATTAAAAGATCGTAGGAAATACCTCATAATAGCAATTTCAGTTGGGCACACAGGTCAATTTGAAAGCTATTCGTCGAAGAATTTGCCAAACAGCTCTACTCCGGTCGAAAGAAGCCGTTTTGGTGGAGAGCTTTATTTTCAGAAACCGCTCTGATTTCGCCGCGTGAGGTATCTGATTTTTTTCTAATAACTCAGCTGTACAGCCGTTTTCGACAAGTGCTGAATATTTTAAAAGAAAACCGTTCCCGCTTGAAAGAAGAAAGAAAGAAGAAAGACCTTAATTGATTTAAATCTAGTTTGATGAATTAATAAACTAAACTAAATCTAGTTCTGTCAAGATCAAACCGCTTTTGAGGGTAGCTTGCTCTGAATTCGCCACGTATTTTGTAAAACGTATAGGTACTTTTTTTTGTCGGGGCTGTCTACTTTTTTCTACTATAAAGTCGAACACAGAAGCCGGTTGTGGAATTTTTGTTCGAATCCCTTCCACATTATTTTATTTTTTCGGCGCCTAAAATCTTACTGTACTCATAGGCTTGAATAGAACCTTTTTCTTCTATGATTCCCTAAAATTCCCAAGTTTTGACTTCGTTTCAGACGATGTTATTAATAGAACAAGAAGAGAATCATTATTTTTGTACGAGTATTCACGTGTCAGTCCAGCAGCTTCATAAATGTCTGTCTCAACTTTTGAGTCAGGCATTTCGCAAATAAAAAATATAAATACCGGAAGCACTTTCTTAGTTTCAGCAAATCAGTCCAATTCAAAATGGAAACTCTTGCTGGCGCAGAGTAACCAACAATGTCCAATCCAACATACACTTGCATATAAACCGGTGGACCTCGTTGGCAACTTTTTCAACCTACGGCATTTTTAAAAGTTCATCAGTTAGTTACAAAAGCAATAAATAGAACCGTTCAAAAGAATTAGGAAAAAACTAATAATTGAAGCCACACCTCACCGTCACATGCACTGGGGACTCACAAAAAATAAAATAAAATATATTTCTTTCACATTAGTTATAAATTAAAAAGTAAATTATTCCAAACAAAAGCAAAAGCAGCAGTTTAATAAATACTAAAAACCGGGTGGCAAGTAGTTAAAGAAAATCCGTGGATAGACTCAATGAATTTTATTTCTAAGCAGGAAATATGTATGTCTGGCATAGAGTTTAACTGATATTTTTCTGATTGCAATGAAGTATTTACACATGTAGCTAGGATAGTGCATACCTGTTTTGAGCTCTCAGAAACAGATGTAGAACTTTTCGAGACACCAGTTTCGGTACCGACCTCTGCTACTTCCATAGTTGTTTCGTTTTTTTTTCTTTCAAGACTTTGTTACTCCAATTTTGTCCTTAATAACCGCTTTTAAATCACCTGCAATGGAAAACACAAACAATAGAACAAATTCACAATCAAAATCGGTCAAATAGTCGTTAAAATTTTAAAACTCATGTACTTATGCTGAGAACCTATTTTTTTTCTGGCCGGCTGAGCATTCAAACTGAAACTGATTGCTCTCGGGAGTGCTCAACTGAAATACACTTCACGGAAAATCCGTTTATTGAACTGTCAATCAGAGTGCTTTAAGTTTGCTCACGAATTTTAAAATACACCAGAGCCAGGTAAAAACATTTTATTATTTCGGACATGAAGAAAAAAATGCGAGGAAATATTTTTGTTGGACGCATACCTCACATCTTTATTTATATATTTTTTTTTGTTTAACATAATGTCAATGAATATATAAGAAAATTCAAACCACGTCTGTGTTTGACTAGCCAAGTTTTCTGAACGCCAGAACTAAACAACTGACTGATCTGGCATTGGGGAAACATGCTCGCAAAACGCTTCGAAGTGTTTGGAATTTATTTCTTATTCATTCTGTGCCGAGTTCGCCATGGACATGTTTTTCTGGGGAATTTGTTTGAAATGCAACCGAACTGCTGTCACAAAGCAAAGTGACAGGTGGCAGTACATTGAAAGTTTGCAACTGACCCAACAATGTGTGTGGTTAGTGGGTGGACCATCGAGCGAGAGTTTCTTGATTCAAGCACCGGAAATGACAGAAATGTTATCCAAAGTTTTCTACACTATCAGGATATATATTTGTTCTTGTCTCTCGCCATTCGTCCCTTGCTTTTCGTTTACTGTGCACTTCTCTTTGTTTTGTTTTTTGCAGCTTGTAACTAATGAAGGCGGATTTCTTTCTCTAAGTCACTATCATTGCTGAAAGTCAATTGTTGTTTCTTTACAAAGACACAACAAAATCTATTTCGGGTAGTTATTACACTATATGAGCTTACAACACTTGAGCTGGCAGTAGGTACGGATTTGAGCTCTGTGGAGATAGAATTTAATTTCATTAATGTGGGGCGCAGTTTCCTTAAAGTTCGGGGTCTTAGAAATGGTTAAAGCGGCAATAATCTTTAAATCATTATTTCCATTTTTATTCTTATATACTTTTTTAATAAGTAATTAAATCAATTTTTGCGCGGCACTGTAAAATAAACCGAGCGCTTGTAAAGCCTTACTAAACTCGAGTCTTTGGCTCTTAGTCTCTGAGAAACTGATGACTGGGGAAGATGAACTCAAACGATGGCTTTCTTTTTCTTAGCTGAACCTCCATGTGAAAGGGCTTTGAATTGGGTAAAGTACACCTGTGTCATGTCAACTCGTCTCTATTTGAACAAAAAATCACAAGTCACAATCCATTATTTGTCTTGAAGTTATTTTTGTTTTAATTAAAAATTGAGAATGCAAAAAATAAATTCCTTTCGAATTAAAGTGCCATTGCTTTATGTCTAGCTATACAAATATATACATATATGAATGAACAAATACACAATATTTTTTTTAGCCAGCCTGAACAGCAAACAAAAATATATAGAAAATGCAAAGAGCTGGCATTTTGTCAAATATATACACATATATTTTTTTTTTGGCTAAAAAATATAATAAACAGAACAAGTCTTTCTATCTCGTGTGTATCCGTTCACTTTTGTTTAAATATAAGCATTTTTTATTATGTTTAAAATCAACGCGTCGATTATTTAAAAATATGTTTAAAAGAAAAATTGATTTCGCTATGACGCACAACAGAAGTACATCAATGGATGATTTTGTTTGATGTTATAACATGCAATAGTGGACCAAGTTTTATTGTTGTGTGGAAGTTGACTGCCTAGATATGTATAGTTGTCGTTTTTTTTGTGCAAAAAAATGCGAGACCCTCGTGAGAAATGTAGAACTGTCCAGCCATTCGTATGTGCTGTCGGCAGGTGCTGGGCTTCGAGGGGCAATCAATTTCGCAGCACATTGGTGAAGCTACTTATTTACTGCCGAGCTTAGCTGAATCGCTGGCTGCACTGCTGAATTGCAATCGCTTGAAAACGACCCCCATTTCGGCGGGATTCGCCAAGAGGCGTTGGATAACAACTACTTTTGACTTGGCCGTTGCCGTTTAAAGGCAATTGAAAGCATTGGCATGGCAATCGCGCATTTAGTTTTTCCCGTGCCCATGTTTAATGCATCAATTATGTCTAAAATGCTGATGACTTTCGTTCTCATAATGCTGGCAATTCGAACCTCACCTCGCTGTAGAATTTCGCAAGTTTTTGTAGGGTTTTTCGAAATAATTCATGAGTCATGATCCTTGAACAATTTTATCAATCAATTGACAGTTTGCTAAGTTACATTTATCTTTTGCGTTATTAGAAAAAAAAAAGGAAGATTCAACTCCCCAGTAACAATTTTACTTCGCTAAGGAGCTTTCGAGGCTATTTCCCCTCCCGCAATACTAAATGCATAAGGTCTACAGGAAACCAATCTGGCGCACTTTTATACAGGTAGGCCATTACCGAAACATTATAGAAGCCTTATATGTAGAAACTTTATAAAACACACAAAAAATCGAGCATGAGTCCTGCTGCGAAGTAGTCCAATACACTACCCGTAGGGTAATTCGTCATAATGCTGTAGCAGTGGTTAATCTGAGCTACTTGATACATTCTAGAGGTTCGTTAAGACTTCCAATCGCGAGTTGTCGATTGCATGACATTTCATTGCTTCTATAATGCCTCCTGTCAGAAGCTCTTAGGAAGCCTCTCGAATGCGCTTCGAACCACAAGCCTTACCGAAGCAATTCACTTTTCACACAGCTCCTCACACATTTTCAGACGTCTAATAGAGATCTTACCGGAACTTAATTCCATATCCCTCTACAAAGACTGTGTAGCTTCGCAAAGGACGGACGGAAGATATTTTGGAAGGAATTACTTCGAAATCAGTCTACTTCGGTTAACAAATTATATAGAGCCTCTATCGAAACGGTTGCATACAGATATTACAAATTTGAACCTTATGGAAGTCAAGTCGTTACTTGGGCTCACTGGTTTAATTTGAATGGTCCTTTTAAATGATCTCAATCGCTATTTGGTTGCAATCAGTGGGCTTCCAACCATTGTTACAATAATAAAATTGATTTCAGTCATAGGAAAGCAAATATTTCCAATCATATTTTATATTTTTTATAGCCACTTGCAAGGCTTCTTCTATTGAGCTCCTTTTTTTCCAATCTTCCCCAATCATTTGTGCAACTTTCCCCATCGGTTGCAATCATTTCCGGTCTTTGCAATCATCGGTTTCATTTGCAGTCCCTACAATTGCATTATTTTCAATCAAATGCAACTGAAATAAGCAGGCAAAGCCTCAAGTTAGTCAGGTCAGTCTCTCGACTGGCGTTGTTTGATTTTTGTAGCTCCGCTTATTATCAGTTACTTGAGCGACTGTAATGCATACCTAAAAGCATCGATGATGTAAATCCAACGTTTGGTATTTCCTGCAACTTTGTAGCTACATATCTACATATATTTGGGATGAAAAAAAAAGAACTTCAAGTTTAGACAAACATGTTCCCATCCTACAATGCATTAAACAAACAAAACAGCTCTCCACTAGGTAGTTTTTTTCTTCGTCTCTTATTGGCACATCACCATGAAATCTCCCTATGCATGCATGTGTATCGAATTCAGCCGATATAAAATTAACGACTGCCTGTCGGTTGCTTCGCAAATTGAATTGAACAATATTAGCGAACGTATTCGAGCGAAAATCACCACCGCAAGTGAAAATGTAATTGAAATAAAACTGCTTTCCTCTGCTCGCATCAGCACATCGTTTTACAATTGCCAAACTACACAAACAGCAAATGGGGGGTGGAGGGGGGGGGGGATGTATCTGCATCTGAGGCAGGAGGCGACAGAGTCTATGCGAGGCGCGTGCTTTGGCTACTATTTCGGTAAATTGATGGGGGATAGATACAGATACTCTCGTATTTGTGTATTGCAGACATATGGAGGTTTTGGCGTCGATTAAGAAAATTTTACATTACGCCGGCCGATGAGGATTGCTTCCTCATAAATCGTAATTTGTTTTTGTTGTTTCACTGATAGACAGTATTTCATCAGCGCTGTGCATGTTCGGATACGAGTGTCAGCTTTTTTGGGTTTTTGCTTTCATAATTAACGATTTGTTGTCTTGACAAAATGCATTTCAATCGCAGATGGGCCAGTGACAAATTGATTTTGGCAGAGGCATTCATCATGCGGATTGGCGGATGCGCCATTTGCATATTTATTCACAGCAAAATCGAAACTTATGGATATGGATATGTGTTTGTACATTTAGGCTGCAAAAGAGTGTGGGAAACTATTTTTTTTTTCTATACAAACGACGCCATTCAATGAAAAGTAACAAAACAGGAGCTAATCCTATTACCACATGTAGATTAACTCAGCAGGTTGGACTTGCCGATTTAATTTTAAAAAGTCACAGCCGGTACTACAAATAATAATCGTATTTAGTGTCCAGGTTCATACATATATTTTACGAACTCATAGTGGTGGTGAATAGTATAAAACTAACCATTGTGACCTAGGAAATATTTACGGGGCTGGTTCAAAATGATTATTAGTAAGGCCCAATAACTTTATGCAGTATTTTCTTTGGAGGTTTGCTTTTCGAGCCTGCAGCACTTTTTCAGTGAATTGTGGTCCTTTTTTGTCTGTCATTTGATCAGGAACTTGTACGTTTGCTATACGATTAGTTTACATCTGCGTACATTTCCGGACTAACAGAGGCGCCTCCGATGATTTTTATCTGTTTCATGTCATTTTAAGGTTCGGTACCTCGGAAAGAAAACGTACGAATCATTGTTTTGGTGGGTGCTGCTTCAAATTTCCATTTTTCTTCTTAAATTTATTCGTTTCATATTAGAAGCCTGCTTGTATAAGTGATTGACAAGTGCTTCAGCGGGCAAAGCTAAGAACCTTTGATTCAGTGCTTAGGGAATTGAATACTCTTAAAGCTCCTGAAACTTCCTGTTTTTTTTTTTAATTTTTTTTCCAAGTCGCACTTGCTGTTTCAAAGTCAATACCAACATTTTCAAAGTTCAATTTTTCATACCTGGGGTAATATGCAAAAGAAAACTTGTCTGATGACTTAAACTCCGGTTTGCCAGTCACGAAAACTATCCTTCGAACGAAACTGTACGGCTTGAGTCACAAGTAAACACCTCATCTACTACATCAAGGCTATAAAAAAAAATCTCTTTCGTTTTAGTAGCCGACAATAGCACGAAATAAAAATCCATTCAGAAGTAAACAAAATGTGCGCAATTTTTATTCAAAGTTATACGCTATTTGTGCGATTAAAAACGACTTGGCGCGGAATTAAAATTTAATCTTGCAGAACTGTTTACAATTTTATATTTCACAACTTTACGGGCCGAAAATATTGCACATTTTTTTCTAGAGATAAAGTAATTTACTAATTTTATTATTTCTGTTTCTTTCAGTTGATTTTGTATATAGAATTTTGTCGGAATATTGGCTGCATTAAATTTAGCAAAACACAAAGTTCGTCTGAACTCAGTCGGGGTAAGTTTTTTTTTTTCTTTTTTCAGTTTTTTCATTCATCAATTTTGTGTTTTATTTGTTCGACTTATATCAGACTTTCGACATATGAATGGCATTTAAAGTGGAACGTTTTTTTCTCAAAGCAGTCTCTTAAAAATATGCCTTCTAAATTTGTGTGTACAGTTCTGATGATTGTTGCGTATTTTTATGTTGACAGATGGGTATTTGTCAAAGTTGCTCACAAAATCTCTGCGCCATCGAATACTTTATCGCTGCTTTTTAAATTAGAAATATCTATTAGTTCGTCGACGAGATTTCCCAAATCTCTCTTAATCATTTTTAACCTTCGCTCTAATTATTTTATAAGTCACAATATGGAATTTTGTATGGGAAATTTCGCCGGGACACTAAAAATGATTATTAATATGGCGGTTTTATTCACAATTTTCAAATGAATAAAATTTAAAACGCCCGAAAATTCCCACAGATTGCAACGACATTTGTATGGAATATTTAAATCCTTAGAGACCGCATACACCCTTTTTAGTGTCCAGGCTAAATTGTTTGACCTCATAATGGCGACATTTTCCAAACAAAATTACCCATTGTGAATTACAAAATATTTTTCAGTGTTAAGGAAAAAATTTGTTATTGTCTATGAAACCTCGCTAAAAAGGCGACCGTGCGAATTTTGCGGTAAATTTCAGACGGGTCAGTCCCCCATCAGTTAATTTGTTTGCTTGGTACCTCTGAAATTATAGCTTTTTACTAACTCCAATAAACCGACTTAGGTGGTTCCAACATCCTTTCGCGTTCATACATAATTTCAATGCCATAGAACTAGACTCAAAACATTCTTAATCAAACAAGTGACAAGTTCAACATAGGCAGGACAAAAGTAGCATTGTGAATCACCTGTAACAATGCCATTAAAAAGGCTTTTTAACTGCTGTACCAAACTGCGACAGCATCACAAAGCCGGAAGCATTAACGGGTGAAAAAGGACACCGAGTAGGCATATACAATTCCGAATCGTTGTACTTGAACTACTCATCTCATTGAGGATACAATAGCTCATGCGGCAACGTGTGGATGGCTTTATCCGTTTTCCCGGTGAATTCGAGGCGGAAAGCCTGCTTTGGTTACATTTTCGAAAGTCAACACACGACACGATGGGTGGGAATGTATTTCCGAACCGAATGTGGCTGGAAAGGTGTTTCAACCGGGCCATACCTGTATTGGGGTGAGTTTGATGTCAAAGTTAGGCACACGCTAATGCGTATGTAGGTCTTTTTTGATTAGGAATACCTGTGAATGCGAGTCGATTGACTTCGTACAGGCCATGGCTACAAGAAGACTCGAACTCACGGAAAGAGGGTTTGTTTTTCTAATTGGCAATAGGTACTTTTGCCAGGGACTACCGATTGCGGTCTGGCATTCTATCTTGAGTAGGGTTCGTGCTGCTCGAAAAATAGAAACCATGCGTAATTGTCTGCGTAATTTGCCGAATTGCCAACATTATTTCCAACGACAAACAATTGGGCAGCTGACACACGTCGAAAAATAGAAACCATAGTTTTTTTGTTGAAGTTAATTTTTCTCTTGTTTTGGCAACATTTTCTCCAGCGACAAACAGTTGGACAAACGATTTGTACTCATCCTGTTTTGCCATTTCACCATGGTTAGACTTAACACGGCCCCAACTGCCTAAATGACTTGTTTAAATTTATACCACATAAAAACAAAACTGTCAGCATTTATGTGCGGAACTGAATCAGGGCCCTTAGATCCCGAAAATTAGCAATCAAAGAAAAAATAGCGCCCCACATTCAATTCTGCCGAAGTAGACAAGGTTGGCTCGTCTTGTGTGGTGTTTCTGACCTTCTCTGCCGGAGTAACAGCTGTTTAAAGACGATATCCTAAGCTCCAGAAAGTGGTTGCATAACTCGGTCATATTTACCCCAACTGTGGGGGTAAATTGCTTTGCTTGCGTAGTTAGTCGGACTTGCAGCAAATTGTATACCAATCGAACCAGTAGTTTCTGTGGACAAACTTAGAACGTTGACGCACTAAGAAATATGACTCTCGTAGGAAGTAAATGGCGCTTGGGAAAATCTCGCTCGGGCTAAAGCTGCCTGGAAAATATTTCATAAATTGTCCAGTGAAGTCTTGGGTTTTTTTTTTCCTTTTCAAAATAACTACTAGGTATTTCGCTGATTTATTTGTGGGCTGTGAATGACTGAATATCTTTATGACGAAACTGTGATCCTAGTCCTGTGGCTTATTTAACATTAATTTGAATGGAGGATAGTCCCTAGACTTGCAGTTTTACATTGGTCCAGCAAGGAACTACACTCTCTCCGCGGAGTGATCCCCTACTAAATGTTGTAGTTTCACATAAGTTTTTCTACTATGGGGACAATTTTTCAATGCGAAAACATTAACTAACCCTCAACCATCTACGGTCTGCTGTTTCCAAGGATCAACAAGAAATGCCCGACAGTGTGTGAGGGTGAGTGCTTCTTCTGGAAAACGTTCCTTTACGATTTATAGGATCAAGTCAACAGGTCCCTGCTTAGTCAAATTTAAACTTGCCAACTTCAGCCGCCGACAAATTCGCAGCCGTTCTATAAACATTCTAGTACGCAGTCCACAACACAATCACGCACACGAATAATTCGCAGTATCCAATTTCATTCATGTCCCCTTTGCTAGAGTCTGCTCTTATTTTTAACACTTACCGATTTATTGTTGAGCGACTGGAAACCAAATATCCAGACTGGATTTTGTAAATGTTTTTACGTTCGTTGGCACACACACAAAAAAAAAAAAAAAAAAACTAATCTCTCAGGAACTAAAAAATTGAAAACAATTTAAAACTAACGGATGTGCTTTTCTTCCAATGCACTATATTTCACCAAAGCCTTTTAAACACTGAAAATAAGAGAACAAAATTCCAAGACTTTACACAAATGCACGCACTTTATTGTAATTTTTTTATTTTTTCAAATGTGCACTATATATATTTTTTTTTTTTTTAATATTGTTTCTTATTTGTTATAACTTTTTTCGCTAACAAAAAAAAAGAATATATAAAATATATACCTTAAATAATTTCTTTTCGAAATTACAAAAAACAAAAAAAAAACTGTTTATTTATGCTTCGATTCGTTAAGCGGTCAACTGTAGACTAATGTTAGGAAATTTGCACTAAAATTTTGACTCAAAATCATGTGTGGGCATCGGAAAATGTGTGTGTGTTTTTTTTTTTCTTTTCTTTTAGATAAATTCGGTTATTTTTTGCTTTATTTTTTTTTCGGGGTGGTGTATTTTTCACACTGTGAAGCTATTTTAAATAAAATCCGCTGGCCGAGGCGAAAATCTGTATCCTCTGCTGTTGTGTGTGTATGCACGCCTCGAATACGCAATACGATTTTGTGAAAGCCGCACCGCGGCGGCGGTATAGGCAGAAAAAAGCAGAGCGAAGGCAAAAACAAAAAAAAAAGAAATAGTTTGAATTGAGAAAAAAATATAATTTTCCCGCCGAATATCGTGGTGATCCTCCTATGCCTCTATTTGAACTATGAAATATAAATATAGACACATTAGCGGCCTTCAAACTGGACGTGGAATGCAGTTCTGATTTTAGTGATGCTGGAATGTTTTTTTATTTTTTTTTTTTTCAAATTGGGGCTTTTGCTTCGAGGGTACTGTTTAAAAAATTCTTTTTGGAAAACCCTTCCAAGCATCTCTTATGTCGCGTTTACTCGGTTTTATTTGATTATGATACCTATTGCGGACGACACCTCATTCATCCTGAAGGCAGGAGTGTGCTCAAAAGTTGAATTCCGGCAGTCGGTTCTCCGTATGAAATACGGAAAGCCCTAACTGTATCGGGAAGTGAATCTGGCCTCACCGGAAAGTAACCAAGCTCATTCCAATTGCGCGCCAAATGAGCCTTTGCGTTGGCAGCGAATTTATATATTCTTTTGCGGACTTTTTTCAAATGTTTCTCTCATTCCCAATCGTTGGGGTGCTTATTTTCGATTCGTTACAAAAGCAGTTATCACCCAGGAACAAATCAGAGCACTCAGCATCAAACCGTCACCCGCCACTGATCGCCACAACTGGATACGCCAGTGCCAACCAACGCGGAGAGATCAGTATCCAGAACCACCGACCGCCACAACAGAACTCCACATCAACAGCCGAAACAGCAACAACACACATAACGAATTTTCACAAGTCTCATGCGTGACACTCACTACTCCTTGGGAAACTGATGAGTACCAGTGAATATTGTCACTTAACTCTAACTTTAAAATTAATTTTTATTCACTTCTTTTTTTTAAACTTAAATACTAGACAAAAACGATTAAATCTAATTTAAAATTAACATTTAACTTATTCTAGCTTACTGGCTCTGAGCGAGCGCTCTAAACTCATCAATATCCTTAAAATTATTGCCTTTCGGCCTTAAATCTATCAATATCTATGATTTGTTTTGTTTTTTAATTTTCAAGAAACTTTAGAAAACTACCTAAGCTACTTAACCTAAATTACCTATAATCAGGGTGGTGAGCAATCACATCGATTGGTCACCATCCTGATCGCATCCATGGGCTCCTGACAGCCGCGCACAACGGTTCATCAGTGCCACCGAGAACCGAGCGAGGCTGTAAGGGTCGTTTGAGTCTCGGCAGCACTATTCATGTTGGCTAGCCCGGCCTCTCCCACCAAAGACCCCCTACTATAAACTTAAACCTAATAACTTAATATCTAGCTTAAAACTAAGGAGGATGCTACGTAAGTAGCGCAGCGGCCCGGGAGAGCGTATCCACCCTCACCTGTTCATCAAGCCACCAAAATTCGGTGAACTGCTTGACCGTATCGACCCTGTCCCGTTCCGCAATTGCGGTGCTAAAACGGAGAAGCTCCTGAGTGAATAGGGTCACTCTCAGCGCCTAGTGCAATACACTCGGTGCTGAGCCGTTCTCAGCAAGGACGGATTTGTTAAGGGAAATCAATAAAAGGCAAAAGTGTACAACGCTCCAAAGTTCGTGTTTCTTTGGGGGGCAACCCTGGACCCGACGAGCATCGTTTTTCCGAAGAAATTTTGGAGTTGAGCCATTTTCCAAGCCATTACACGCAAGTTTGAGCCACATTACTTAAATGGAAACAAAGAGGGGGAGTTTTTTGTATTTAAAAAAAAATTAGTGCAAAATTTATGGGTGCGTTCACTTGGGGATACTTTTAACCGCCATATTGCTTTGCAACCTCGCTCAGCCGAGTAAATACTCATTTTTGATTAGGTTTTTTTTTTTATTTTTCAACATTTTTTGCTTCAGAAAGTTATATTTAAGTTTTGAGACAAATGTGAGTCATTTATCTTGGGCTGCGACGAGTATACCCCCGGCCGGAGATAAAAAGCACATCACCAATTTGGGGTGGCAGATGTTTGCTACCAAACACCATTTAACGAGACAAAACCTCGAAAAGTACCATGCATCGTATCCCAAAAATTTTCCACGTCGGGGACACTAAAAATCGACCACTTCCGCTGAAAACTAAGCAGTTTGTTCCTATGGCAATGTTTGGACGGACATTGCTTTTGGACAAAATCCAAACACAACCTCGTTCGAATTGAACCTCAGACCACATCCCCGAATGAACCAGCACACCAACCACTCAACTAAAACTGCCCAATATCTAGTAACCGACATTGTTGCCTGTTATTGCGCTTCAAATGTGCAATTTGGTGCGCATTTTATGTTGTGTAATTTATCTTGCCTACACTGTGTTCGTTCATCGTACTGAATGTTTCGGAAAATGTATTTTTAAAATCAATTTTGTACTCGCTTCTATACAACAACAGAGTATCGGTAATGGATCTCTGCTGCTGATCTGCCACCAGTTTCCGAGACGCGGACAATAATGGAATTTCCGCTTCCCCCCCCAGACAGTAGCTGCAATCATTC
The DNA here is from genome assembly GCA_963082955.1 of Cheilosia grossa. NCBI lineage: Eukaryota > Metazoa > Arthropoda > Insecta > Diptera > Syrphidae > Cheilosia > Cheilosia grossa. Next base: position 4,351,603 of record OY720149.1, on the reverse strand, counting down.
CAGACATATGCTGTAAACTAACTTGTTGCTCTAGAAAGAAACATAAAATCGGATATTTATAGGCAAGGGCTGCACACGTCCATTAAGGCGAGAAGCGATTTGTCCGAATACCTTTCTGCGTAAGCCATCAACAGCATAAAAAACGTCAAAAGCATCTGCTACTGTAAATTATTATTCCTTGTTTTTTTTTTGTTTCTTTCTTTCTTTTTTGGCCGAGTGACAATACATATGACGTTATTGTTCTTAGATAAACGTACAAGTATTTTTTTATTTTAAATAAAACTTGCGTAATTCCTTTCTCGTTTCTTCCCCATTGTTTCGTAATACATTTTCGAAAAAAAGAAGATAACAAAATGTTTACACGTTCGAAAGCTCGCCGCCAGGTAAACGACACCTGTTGGAGGTGGTCGAAAGAACTTTTGTATTTGTTTTCACTAAAAATGTGCGTAAACATTTGTTTAGTAGGGTAAAATAAAACATGGCGGGCGGCAGGGAAATATTTATTAAATTAGCGTCTCGTCGGAGGTGTCGTTAGGGTAGCTCCATTCTACCCTTACTGTTCAAATTTTTTTTTTAAAGAAAACGCTGTTCCAGCATGTAGCAAATTACGAACCGTGTCGGTGAATCAGCGGAATCTCAAATAGACCTCGATTAATCAACAATAGCACGAAAGTTCATCTGAAAAGCATCATCACACCGACATCAAGGTTATCACACTTGTCCCACATATTCAATCACAATAAACGAATACTTCAAAAAGATGTCGGTTGTTTGAAATTTTTTCAACACAAAAAATATGTATTTTCTCTTAATTAATGTTTATTCAGAAAAGATCCAAGAATTTGTTTATAAATATTTCTGTGTGTGTCAGTTGTTTCTTTTCTCGACATCCCATTGAAAAGTTTGTTTAAAAAAAATAAACATTATCTAGGTAGTCATGTGGAAAATATAATACTTTCTAGTTTTATTTATTTAACAACATAAATGAGGATGGAAGTTTATCCGGTGGTGGGCAAAGCATTATTTAAGTGGATCTTTCTTAAAAAAAAAAAAAAAATAAATTAAGAGAAATCGTCGTACTTTGCATTTCTTTTTTAATAAATCTGCATAGATGGAGAATCTTGATAAAAGTCGTGTAATTTATGGCAATTGAAATACAAATCTTATAAATGGGAAATGCGACTACCCACATTCACGCTGTTTAGACCTTAACCAGAAGGCTCAATCATATTCCGCGATACTAATAATCATTTTTAGTGTCCAGGCTAAGTTTTTCGAACTCTAAATGGCGAAAATGTCCAAACCTACAAAATATTAAGTGTGAAGGTTAAAAATGATTATTAGTAAGGCCCATTGACATTTGTCAAAATATGGCCAACGCCCCGCCATTTAAATGCTGGGGTTCGGCGAGGCTCTGTTTCACCTCCCTCTGTATGCCAACACCTTCAACTCCATCCATTTGGCTAATTTACCACTCATGCTTTGTTTTGCCTCTAGGAACCTACCTGGGAAGGCACAATAGGCTACTCTTGTAGCCGCAGTGCCAGAGCCCTTTGAAGGCTCTCCCGACTCTTAATCTAATTTATTCTAATCTACTTAGCCGAAGTTATAGTTCTGGTTGGACCAGGGATTCAACTGATAAACATTTCCAGTGATCGCGGTCTTTACCTAACTGCGCCACTTGCGGTTGAGCTGGGCGCTACATGTGGCCAGGGGCTACTAAAATAAGTGCATGCTGCGTTCTTCACAGTAACTGCGACGCATATTTTTTTGTACTTGTTGGAACATAGCCGAACTACCTGAACACAGTCCAGTAAGGTTATTAACTGAACGCAATAAAATGGGGCTGTCAAACTTTGCCACGTTTTTGTTCTTCTTGTGTGATAGCTCCATCCGTGCAGATAATACTTTGGATACATTTAAATTAGGTATTCTACAACTAATTATACTTATTAAGAATTTATGAATAAATAAACAGACAAATTACAATAGTACTGCTACACTTGGAAAACAAATTTGTTTTACTACCTCCTCCGGTGCGAATATAAGGTCTTTAGGTCGATGGTTGTTAACAGCAACACTTCTTAGCCTTCTTCTTTATTTAAAACATGCATCAGTCCATCACTCGATACGAGTTTTGAGCAAGAATTGCTATATCAGGCTTTAGCATCGAGGCAAAGAAATAGCACTCAGGGTGCTTTCTAAAGGGGTATCAGCATTTTCAGAACCATCGGATCTTGCATTTAACTGTGGGCACAATTTGTTCAGGTGCTCTACATTTCAATCAAAAATGTTAACAAAAATTCGTAATCGATTCCCAAGTACATAAATTGCAATCTGTTATGGGCCTTACTAATATCTAATCATTTTTAACCTTCACACTAAATATTTTGAAGGTCACAATGTGCAATTTCGTATGGAAAATTTCGCCATTGTGAGTTCGAAAAACTTAGCCTGGACTCTAAGAATGATTTTTAGTATCGCGGTATGTCTATAAAAATCATAAAATCAACTCCAAAGCTTTTCCTTAAATCGGTAGTATTTTTAAAGTCAATTGAGAAGTCTTCTTTCTTGTGGCACCTCACTTGTTAAGATCGGTTGAGTGTAGGCGCTGCTAAAGGGATCCATTACAATATCTGATTTATTGTGCTGCGTCGTAAATAAAGCCGAAAAGAAGCGGCTTTATTTCGACTTTCTAAACAGAAATTATGGGCAGTTTGAGAAAGCTCAGTGTAGAGTTCAACTTTTTGAAAGCGAAACGAAAAGTTCGACTTTGTTAAGGTTGCATTCGATTTCGAATAACTCCAATAAGCTCGGCGAATTTAGAAGAGCTACCCTACTTTCGAACTTGATTCACAATTTTAAAATGTGATGCGAAATAAACTATTGGCTAGTCTTTCTGGGGAAACTTTATTAGTTGGACAGGCGGTTTGGATTGAAATCGAACAGCGAATTTGATGTCTATGGGCCTTCCTAATAATCATTTTTAACCTTTACACTAAATATTTTCCAGGTCACAATGTGCCATTTTGTATGGAAAATTTCGCCACTGTGAGTTAGAAAAATGTAGCTTGGACACTTAAAATGATAATTAGTATCGCGGAATGTCAAGATATTTTTTGATCCCTCCCCAACTGTTTGATCTTCCGCCAACGACACGAAGGTCCTCCCCTAGCCGACTATACACCAAAATTGCCGTCTGCGTCAACATCCATCGTCCCGATCCTTACGGAGGGGACTATGCATAACCTTTCTTTAACTGCACACAAATCCCCCCTGTACACGTAGCAATAACATTTATTTATTTTACAGTTTAATTATTATTTTTTAATACAAATTATTAATACTACGTAACTCCCAAACAAAACGTTCTTTTAACATTTTTCTTTAGAATACATTTTAATAATTTGTGTTTTCTCTGAAACAAAACAAGAGTTATACATAACAAAATAGTAAAAAAAAAAAAAAAAACATCTTAACAATACGTACAATATATAATACACAAATTAATCGTTATCAGTGGCCTCTCGAATGTGGACGTAGTGTGCCATGTTTACTATTCTTAAAATCGATCCTTTTTCGATGAGAATTGGTCTCCCTTCTTTCACAGTTCGGTAGATACTTAAAATTAACATGCCATCAGTGCGGGACACTTTGGAAGATGAGGAAGGGAAGACAGAAACAGCACAGTGATCCTATAGAGGTAGAGGGAGAAGGAGATGATTTTGGGGCTAGGAACTAATGCTGCTTTTGTTGTTCATTCGAATCCAGTGCGCGGAAGATCCAGTTTCCTTGTCCGTTGAACTCAAGGATGTGTGTATGGAACCGCCTGAAAATAAGAATAAACAAATTATCAATTGCGTGCAGTCTGTGTGCAGTCTGTCTTACCATAAGGTGGGCCTGTGGGTGATGGTTAAAAGGGTGATTCCCATATTTTTGGCAATTTCGTAAATAGAGCTCTCGACGTCAATTGAAACAGCACTCGTGCATTCATCGAGGAGAGCATACTTTGGCCTAAACGAAAATCACAAATGTCAAGAGTTAAAAAAATATCAAAACAATTTTGAAAGCTTACTTGTGATAGAAGAGTCTCGCCACCGCCATACGTTGTTTCTCGCCACCCGACAGAATGTCCTTCCAGTCGCGCACAACATTGAAGCTGTCCCTAAAAGCAGAAACGGGTGCTTTAGTAAAACGGCATGTGTGCAAATACAGAACAGCCTACCTCTGTGCAATATGCTCCAAGCAGACCATCTTCAAAATCTCCTTGAGTTGATTCTCAGTCACGCCCTTCTTGAGCATATCCTCCCTGGTGTCGGGATAAATGATCTGATCGCACAAGCTACCAATCGACATGTATGGCCTTTGTGGGATATAGAACATGCACGGCTTTCCATCGATTGGTCGCGGAATATGCAACTCTCCCGAATAGATGGGCCATAGGCCGCTCAGAATGCGGAACAAACTGGATTTGCCGCATCCGTTTGGACCAGTGATCAGCAGGTGCATGCCGGGATCAATACGAATTGTCAAACTTGGCACAACAACATCACAATTTGGTGTGACAACAGGTACTGCGTTCAACATAATCGACATACGTTCCGTGTCGGTGTAGATGATTTTACCTTTCGCAACGGGACGACCATTGCGATACTCGACAATGCCCTGTGTGTCATTTTGTGGATCCAATGCGACAGTAGTCTTGCTGTAGATGCCTTGAGCGGTCTCTTCGAATACTTCAAACATACCGGCTACTCGGTAGGTGTACCCAGCTAATGCAACAATTTCCTTGTACGAGGACATCAGACGTTCGATGGCGTCAGCAGCAGATATGAGAAGATTCCTCGCCGTCGTCAGGTACTGCGTGCGTTCGCTTACAGTGCTGTCTGTTATATTTATGTTTCCAGTTGGGTCTGCAAATCAAAGTAAACAAAAATGAGAACAGTCGGCGTTGGCGGAATCGGTTTTGCAACTCACCGGATTTTGGTTTAATTGTTGATGTGAGAATTGGCAATGACACCATCACCATACCGGTACCGGACCAAACGTATTTCATAAAGAACTGTTCCAGCATCACGAACCACAGGCGCTGCGTGAAAATTGTGTTCATTTGGTTGACCAGGCGGTTGTAGGCTTGGCGCAGCTGTGATAGTTCCACCTGTGGAAGAGAGTTACACCGTTCAACTTGGCAAGTATAGATTTGTTTCGTATAGATTCAGCTTCAAATGAGCTAGGTCAGTTTTAGAGGACGATTTCTCGCAATTAGGGTGCGTCGGACATTAATATATAGTTACTAGAACTGTTGCCCTACTTCATAGCTTGAAACAAATGAACTAATAAGCTCAGCAAATGGATATGCTGACCGCTCTCTGGACAGTTTCACAGTCGTAGATCGCTCTGGATAATACAACTATTCCCATTGTTTCAGAAACTACATACAGATAGTTCGAGAAGCACTATTAGCATAGTTTCGCAATCGATGTATACATTTTGACTGGTGTCTGAACAAACTCTGACTGGCTGACTGCTCTCGGTGTCACTTACCTTATGTCCACCATAGAAGGCAATCTCTTCAGCGTTTGTGATGATGCGTGAGTGAATGTGTCTCAAGTAGCCGTATCTGTTGGCCTCTTCGGATACAAGTTGTCCGAACTTTGGTGATACAATTCGCATGATATGCGCAGTCAACGAAATAACACCGATTGACAAAGCCGGCCCTGTACATGCAAGCACAAATATCGTTAGCTATATCAATGGATTTGGTGTGCAATTAGCGAAGTTCGCCCCTACTTACCGGAGAAGATGTTGGCCTTCATTTTCTGTGACGATCGCATTAAAGCAAATCCAATCAGCATCAGATCGAAGCAGGGTTTGGTCAGACTGCTGTACAAATGCGCGATTGAGCTCGCGAATACTGATATATCCTCCGTTAGTCTGTGGTCGGCATTCTCAATGCGCCCATCCAAGTTCGATACCCGATAGTAGTTTTGGTTCTTGAAATACAGTCGATATGAGTGTCTCACCAGTCTTGTTCTGCACGGAAAAGGCCATTACAATAACTAATGTACGTTCTTTTTAATCAAACTCACCTAAAAGCCAACGCCAACTTGCTCTCCAAATACCTAATCATTGAGTTGATAAATGTGGCCGGGATCGCAATACCGAACCATTTCAACAACATCCACGCAAACTGTTTGACATCTCTGCGCACGATGTACTTGACCAGTGTGCCTTCCAGTGCTGCCACATAGATGCTTAGGAATGTACGCGAAATCAGACAAGCGGTATGCACTCCCAGCAGTCCGGTCTCATAGCACAACGGCCTCGGTATCATGATCTTGAGCAATAGTTGCAACTGTGCAACGAACTCCCAATTCAGACCCGGCTGCACTTCGAGGTTCTTTCTTTTGGATTCCACCAGCAGTTTCTCCGCTTCGGCGAATTTTGAGTCCTCGTCGCTTAAAATGTTCGTCTGTTGTTCGTCTTTTGTGTTGTTGTTCTCTCTGTGTTTGCCATTTTGTGTTGGTTTCTCTTTTTTCGGCGACTTGGTGATGGTCTTTCCTGCATCTCCGGAAAGATTCTTCTTGATGATGGGATATGTCATTTTTAGAGTGTACGCAAAGATCGCAGCACCGACCAGTGCTCGGCTGAAACCGTGAGTGGTGCCGCCCAGTTCTTCATATTTTTTAACAACTTGCTCGTAGTATTTAGACAGGACTGCCATAGTTGGGCTTTTTTTTCAAATCGCTCCTGGGAAACTTTATAGATTGGAAGTTCTCTTTTGTATTTTTTTGTTTCTTGTTCTTGGAAGTGAAGATTGTAGTAGTAGTATTTTAGTTTTCACTTAATACGCATTGTATCCGTAGATGTATAAGCCTTTTGTAGGTTCCACAAAGGATAGAGAAGATAACTGTAAATAAAAAGAGGTGTTAGTGCAAATAGAACCCGACAAGTCCGCAACTTGTTTGTGATTGTCCTTATTTGTTGCTTAAATTCTGCTCACAACATATGTTCCTTAAAATAATATTTTTTTTTTCCTTGAGGGTGGCGTCAAACGAAATAAGGCCGAATTTGGGTTAATTTTGGGACTTTTGTTTTATTTCGGTAGGCTTTATTTCACGTCACCTTTTTATGGCTTAATTCTATAACAAAAAGCTAAACTGACGTTTTTCCAAGACACACTACCCTCAAAAATGTCCACTAGATGAAAACAGACCGCTACAGGTCAATATAGAAGGACAGGTCAATAGGATAGGCCTAGCTTCTCGGACGCCCTTCATTTGTGTGGGGATTTTTTATTTCTGCTACCGTTGGCCACCTTTTGTCAGTGAGTTTTGCCATCCCCACCTCGAGAAAATCTATTGATTTGCCCATCACTTTCAATTATCTCCCGCCATCGCGCAGTGGAGCGAAAAATGCAATTTTCCCTCATTCCGACCTTTACGCTTTGATTGGATACTAATTCAACTACGGTGCAGTCTCCTGCACATAACTCACGCTCCTACATTTTCCCTTGAAAACTGCAATGCATCCCTTCAAAGACTGTACGGCTTTTACTGCTGACATTGTCACAAATCAAATTTCCTGCATCATTTGCTGTAAGTGCAGCCGCATCAGGGCAAGAGAGTCACTCTGTGAGCGGGATTTGCAACTCCATTAATAATGTGAAACGATGCATCCTTCAACGGTATACAGTGGACGTCCATTAAAACTAATATCCGATATAGCGAATTTGTGTTATAACGAACCCTTTTCAGATATTCATTATTTTTTTTTGTTTATTTATTTATTTCAATCACATAATAAAAAATTGAAATACTTAAATATTACCACCAAAGCCTGACGTTAAAACTCCCTTCTGAGATCAAACTCGAAGAAACTACTTTAATTATTCGATTCTCTTAGGCATCTGGTAATTGGTTCATTACAATCATAGTTAACTCTATGATAAGGACCATAAAATAAAAATCAATCTAGATGGAGCATAAAAACCAATTAATGATAAAAGAAAAGGGCAGTCGATATGGTTGTTTATCAAGTAAACATAAGTGAAAAATATTGCCTACGCTTTAAAAGGGGTAAGATACCAAATAATAGGCATTTCGATGTTCCAGCGTAATCTACAAACGGCAACTCCAGTAAAACGTTTTTGGATCTCCTCAATTCTGCTGGAATGCACTTCACAAAATGAACTGCATACTCTACTACAGCATTCAAGATTAGGCCTGACAAAAGCAAAGAATAAACCTTTAAGAGTATGCGGATCGTGAAAGTCTTTAGAGTTCCGCAGTATAAAACCCAACAAAGAGTTACCCTTAGCAACCAAGAAGTCAATATGTTTACAGAAATCTAATTTTCTGTCAAATATGACTCCTGTTGTGTTTGGCTGCATCGCTGGGTATTCGACAGTCGTCAACTTTCGAGATGTCACCGATTTTTGTTGTTGTTACTGAGCTGTCAGTGCCGCTGCCTCGTGCTGGCACTCCCTTAACCTCCCACTGCAGCTGAATAAAGTCGAAGTCATAAGCTAGAATTTGTATTAGATATTAAGTAAAGACTTAATTCTTAAATTGAACGATCGAATTCTTGAACTCCCAGGTCTTTTTTAGAGGCGACAATAGACAGTGGGATATTATCGATCATTTACGTAAATTAAACTGGGGAGAAGTTACGACAAAATGACATGCTTTAACATTTAGAGACGTTTCGGCGAAGGTCATTATTATGACACCACCAAGAAAGTCTTTTAAGATCTTCCTGTAAAAGTATGCAGTCATGTTCAGACTGCATATGTCGAAATCATCCGCAAACATCAGACACTGTGAATTCAAAAACAGATCGGGTATGTCGATAATGAAGAAAAAGGAAAGTAAAGGGCCGAAGTGACTACCCTGAGGTACTCCGGAGGTGACATCAACTGGTGATGAAAGAACATCCTTTATACGAACGTACTGAATACGCTCCGTGAGATAGGAGCGAATCCACTCTAAAAAAGTTGGAATGAAATCCAAATCGTTCAAGTTTGGAAATTAAAGCATGGTCACTAACGCTGTCAAAAGCTTTGGCAAAGTCAGTATAAACTACATCACATTGTAAGCCTTTCTCAAGATCATTCAGCACCGTGTTACAAAAGATTGCGAGATTTGTAGAGGTAGATCTACCAGCAACAAATCCATGTTGCAAATGAGAGGTTGCTCCCTTTACGAGAGGTGTAAGTTTCTCATAAATAATTATTTTCAAATAGCTTAGGTATAGGCGAAATTTTGCAAAATGAACGATCTTTGGTAATGTCGTGCTTCGATCCAGATCTAAAAATTGTAGTTATGAACGAGTTCTTCCAATCTTTCAACAAATTTCCTGTCCGTAGAGACAAGTTAAACTTAAACAAAACGAGTAACGAGGCACGAAAAACGCATTTGGAACACTTTTTAAGTAAAATTGGCGGGATGCCATCGAAACCAGGATTTGAATCTTATTTTAACAAGGAAAAAGTATTTTGAACTTCTGGAATTGAGCTCTTTAGGTTATATATATATAGTTGGCGCAACACAACCATTCGTTTTGTGTGAGTTTCATTTTTGGAACGAATGGAAGGGATCTACAATTTTATGCCGATTCCAAACGGCTAATTGAGAAGCTCTTAAGACAGTTATACTCTCGGATGTTTGTCAGACGTTCGCGAGAGGCGGCGCAGTGGAAAAAACCCTAAGTTGGAATTTGGGTTTTTGCGGGATTCGAACCTGAGACCCCTCGCTTAGTAGTCCAACACACTAACCACTAAGCCACTGCGCCTGCTCTTTAGGTTACCAACATTTAAATTAAGGAATTACAAGACATTAAGGTTTCATTCGAGACACTGGCAGGGGTGGTACTACTTGAGTATACAGATTGAAAGTTGTTTGCGAACATACTACAAATGGTCACAAGGTGGGAAGAGGATACATCATTATGGTGCATACAATTAGCGATACCATTACATTGTTTTTTACTGTTGATGAAGCCCAAAAATGATTACTATTGGTCTTCAAATTAGATTCAACAGAGAGAACGTACTGTCCATAAAGAAATTTATTAAGAACATTGAATTCTTTTTGAAGCTTTCGATGAACTAACAAAAGTTCCGGATCATTATTTCTTTTTCGGAACAGCTTGTAGGTCTTATTCTTTCTATTATTTCAGTTCACGATACTTTTATTGAACCAAATAGCTTTAGCGCCCGATACAATCCTTACTTTAGGTGTAAAGATATCGATTGCCACTTTACAGTATCTACAAAATAATTAAACGAATTATTAAGATCTCCGTTATTAAAAACATTAAGCCAGTTAATTCCTTCCAGATAGTTAGAAATATTATTGCAGTTTGCTTAAGCATAATTATACTTATAATTGGTGACACAGGGACTGGGTCGAAAATACTCTTAAAATTCAAATTGCATTGATAAAGCTACATGGAAAATAGAATAAGGAAAAAGTGGAATCATAAAGCTACTGATACTAATATTAAGATCAGAATCTACAAAAACCAAATCCAAAACGTTATTGAACTCATTGGCAAAATGATTCATCCGACGAAGATCGAACTGGGCGAGCATATCAACAACCTCGCGTTCAATATCTAAATTAACGTTAAAAGGAAAAAGTCTACATTCTTCGTGATCAAAGGACCAAATTAAATTAGGCAAGTTAAAGTCACCTAGGAGGATGATATGCTGCTGGTCATCCAAATTACTTAAAATTAAGGAACAATTATGTACGTGAGCTTTATATAATAAATAGGAACTCCTTGGTGGTATATAACTTGCAATTACAATTGCTTCAGTATCAGGATTACATTTAATTCTAACTGCAACTAGGTCCACATCGAGAGTTGTTGGAGGTATGAAAACGATTTGCTTTCCAATATAAGGCACGTATATAAAAGTTGGTTTCAGAAATGACAGGACCATCATCTATTCAATTGTACCAGAGTTAGGTCGACAACCAACTGCCGCAACATAAGATTCAACCTGCCTGACGGATCATCTCAACCACAAGCAACATAAAATATCTTGGAGTCAACTTCAACGAGCGACTTAGATTCCACGCACACCTGAACGCTGTTCTCAGGAAGGCGTCACTTGCACTTCACCGAGTTTGCCCGCTCATGAAGAAGCAAAATGGACTAATTAGAAGAATGAAACTGCTGCTATACAAAGAACTCATAAGGCCGGTAGTAACCTACGGATTCCCCATACGGTTTATCGTCTCCAAGACAAACATGAGGAAGCTAGGAGTATTCGAAAGAGAACTCCTGCGGATATGCACAGGACTGCACTACGATCCAGCCCGGATGAAAAACGTCAGAAGTTCAAGCCAGAATCTTACCGCTGGAGAAGTATATGGTCACACTTTTCCAGAAATCACTCGGGAACAACTTCAGCCATCCCAACCACTAGTCCGAAGGATTGCGGACCTGCCACACCTCCCAGAGCATCGGTACCTTCATGTAATGGCTTTGCTTAACGAGAGTTATTCCCAAGGGACACAAACAGGACAGAACTGCCCTCCTACGAATCGACAGAGACAACCGACCATCGACGATGAAACCAAGATGACCAAGCACCCCAAAACAAAAACGAACATCAACACGCGGACTGGAACACCCTGAGGTCAACCCAGACAACGATACATACTACGAGTATGAATCCGAGAAGACAGCCACAATTTATGTAAAATAGATTTAAGAAAACTAACATTGTATACCGTTGGTCCCCTATTGTTGAGCCAACGCATTTAAATATTTATTATTCACCACCATTTGTTACCTAGCCTTACGTCAAATTGTATGTACCAAAAGTTTAATAAAAGCAAATGTAATCTATTCAATTGTGAATCAAATAAACACTTTTGTCAATGTCTTCTTTTTTAAAAAATATTATAAAAAGTCGATCCATGCAACAAACGCGCTCAATATAGTGAATGACATGAAACATTATATCATCTCATTCGTATTATTGGTCGTTCACTGTATAATATTTATGAATGCGATCCCTGACAGCGACAAACCTTTCTCTAAAGTTAAATGAAGGCACACGCCTTAAGGGCTATTCACACATGAGAGCGAATTACGAACAAATCAATTTAACTCTATTTATGAATTGAGAATTGATAATTGTTTTACTACAAAAGCATTATATTGAATAAGTCTTACATCTAAAACTAAATAGTTGGGGCCACAGGTCCGTATGGACCCAAGGCCTAGCTTCTCTCACAGCTATTCGTTTTTGTGTAAGTTTTTCAATTTTGGAACGAATGTAAGGGATCTACAATTTTATACCGATTCCAAACGGCTATTTGAGAAGCTCTTTCAAGACATTTATACTCTCGGATGTTTGTCAGACTTGGCGAGAGGTGGCGCAGTGGAAAAAACCTTAAGTTGGCATTTGGGTTTCTGGGAATTCGAACCTGGGAACCCTCGCTTAGTAGTCCAACACACTAACCCCACTGCCACTGCGCGTACAATCTTAAATCTAATCTATAAAAACACTGCGTCTGAATTGATATAAATAGCTAAATTTAGAATTACAACAATTTTCCCGCGAGTTGAAAATTCTTGCCGCGAACTGTCACACTTTATTCACAATCCACATAAAACAGTCGCGATCCACACACCCACGAATGATAGGAACTTTACCTTCAACAATGAAACTGATTCGCGGGTACCTGCGACTACAAAAAGTTTTCATGTGAATGAAATGTCTGAATCTTGTTCGCAATTCGCTCTCATGTGAATAGTCATTAATGGAATCCAAACGTTGAGCGGTTCACACCATGTAAAAGGCGATTCAAACGAATGACACTCTCAACTTGCATTGCTTCGAAATAAAGCTGTTTGTATAAAGTGATGCTTTCACCTTCGCTTACTGGTTTCCCTAAACAACTAATATCAGCTAGTCCTACCGACTGGAAGAAGCAGTAGAGTATTTGTCAGGCAGTTCAATCCAAGTAACTATCACCGCAAAAAGTGTTGCCAGGCAGCTGGGGCGAACGAAAGTCTACTCATGCTTAAATTAATGTCAGATGTCAGCTGTGAAGTGCGTTGTCGCTGGGAAAAATGTTGCCAATTCGGAAATTTAACATGCTTTGATAGAAAAAAAAAAATGTAATAGTCACTTTAAACCTTCAGACAAAATACTTTCTAGGTCGCAATGGGGAATTTTAGAAAGAAAACGCCGCCAATTAAGTTCGTAAAAATCGTAAAATGTCACTAAACACGATTATTGGCGTCGCGCTGTAAAATGTTGTTGAAAACCCGGCCAAAACGGCTTAGAACAAGTTTAGTACAATCTTTTTACAATAATAATTTTGTTCCGTTGAAAAACTAACATCACTTTGATCACTACCATCTGTATAATTACTGCTGATTTGCATTTAAAATTCACATCCTGACCAGGAATTAATGAATCTGAACGAGGCAAAACAGACAGACAGGCCAGACAAAAGCAACAAACCAAGAAAACTGTATTAGGTGAAAGGCAAATAATCACGCGCAAGGCCTTAGCACCGCAGAAACGAACACTGGGAACAGATATATCGCAGCAGAGAACTCATTCCCGATTCACGTTGAAGAGCGAATGTGCGTCTGCGGCTTGTTGTACTTGTTTTGCAATTAATTTGAAACTTGTTTTCATTTTGCACATGTCACTCTATGTGCTGCCTACAAGCACTTTGACTCTATTCGCATGTCAATCAGCAAACCGCTCGTATTTCTACACACAAATGTTTTGTTTCTTGGTGATGCAAAACCGATGCACCAACAAGAAGCACCATTAAACTCTAACCCAGTGCCCTGACATCGTTTCAACCACACAAAGAAAGAGTCTGTACAAAAATGATGCAACCGCGCAGACATTTAAAGTTTTCACAACATTCAACAGACACCAAACGACCCCGGATATCTCGTCCCATCTCAATGGAAACCAGAGCTCTTCGTTTTTATTTTAAAGTTCTCCTTCATTGTAGTGTTCATTTAATTAAGTGGTTCCATTACAGTGGTCGCGTTAAATTATTTCTTTATCACTGCCATTAAGTGTGAGTGTTTGGTTGCTTTTTGTTTCGTATAATGCGGTTTAATTGGCAGCGGCGCAATGTCAGGGTCATCGGGCTTGAATGAGTTGAAATGCTTCTCAGGTGCCATTAGATACCAGTAGAGGTAGGTGGTCATATTTTTTGCTAAAGCCAATTAAAAGTAGTTCGCTGGGCAATGGCAACCGGTAAAAATTGAGGTGAACTCTTGTGATTAATGTTGGTATAGCACTCCAAAAAGTGCCTTCTGACATTTAATGGCTTGGTCCATGACTTGCGGCCCCCTTCCAACTGAACCCGCGCAAAAATCATTAACATCCACACATTAACACATGTTTCGGGCATTGAAATCGCCAAGTACAATTTTGTCTGTCGAGACCTTGTAGGTCCCCTCCGGAAGTTTGTTGAAAAAATAAAGTGATATCCTTTTAAAATCGCCAAAAAAAAAGGCAAGAACTGATAAGTCCGCTAACGACTTTCAATTTTGGTTCTTCGAGCGATCATACCTGTCACTGTAATGTAGCCACTGCAATGAAGGAACAGAAACACTCTTCCTCAAGAGCGAAAGAAGAACTTTTCAAGGAATTCCCACTTCCTCCCGGTTCCTTTTCTACTGGCTTGGCTTTTGGTTGGCATACGAAAAAGTGCCATTTTCGGTTGCGATTCACCGTCGACCTACGAAACTGCGGACGCAAAACGATGCCAGTTCCGTTCGCAGAAAGCACACTCGCAGCGCTTGTGCTTTTGACTAAATTTCGAATTGCACGTCGCTTCGTGCATGTGCAATCGATAAGCACAATCGCAACGAACACCTTGCGCACACGTAATATTGCGCATTGTTCACCAAGATTGCTAAATATTCTTCTTTCTGAACACAATCACTTCGATGGAAAAACAAAACGACGAACAAAAAAAATCCCACCGGCACACGTACGTTAATAGCACAGCGCCGCCGCCATCGGATGCGCTCGAGCAACCCTCTTGTAAAATCAGCCCACCGTATAACCAACCTCCTATTTAGATAGAAATAGTAAATCGAAATTGAAAGTGAAAACCCTCAAGCGTATTGCGAAAACTATACACAACCTGTCTATCTGATTCGGTTGGCAAAAAAAAAATATGCAAACAACATCTCTCAGACAGTACAACGACCCATACCGGACGATGTCACAAGGAATGCGTTGACTTGCCAGCCAGCCTCTACATCCGATTATAACCCACTTTGTTTGGTATTGCGTTACAGTGCAAAACTAGTCATGCAAGGCAACATTGCAGCCAATTTATCAATTAGGCAACTGGCTACCTATCCAGCAGCTACCAGTTGAATATACCAACCTGCATCCGATCCTCAGGCACGACGACGACGACGACGACGACGACACCGATCTGTCTCTCAAGTACGTGCATTTGCCAAGAGTGCTAGATGCATGAGGTATACTATACACACGACTAATGGACCAAGTTAATGCAGTCCATTGGCATTTTGGGTTGCCCGATGAGAAATCGCTTGAGAAAAAGAAATAAAAATAAAAACCGTGTGCACTTTTATGATTGCGAAAATTTGCAGTTAACATCGTTTTTTATTTTTATGCGCATTTCGAGCGAGTGGAATGCCACTTACCGTTGATGACTTGAAGAGATTGTTTCTAATAAATCAGGTTCAGGCCAACTTTGACATTCTCCGAGTATTGTGTTGCAATCACTTTTAACGTGAGCAACGAGTTGAATTTATTGCATGAAAAAGTGATTGGAAATATCTTGAAGTAGGCAGTTGTCTCAAGGAAATAATAATAAAATTTACACAACCGAATGTTGAGAGGGGATAGCCCTGCAGGAAGCTCAATTCGCAAAAATTGAACAAATCGTTCCACGAATGTGTTTCTCTTCGTTTAGTGTTCCATCCATTTGATAAGAAAAGAAAAAGTTCTCACTCAATTCGCAGAAATGGAACAAAGCGTCCCACGAAAGTGTTCCTCTCTGTTAAGTATTGCATCAATTTCATAAGAAAAGGAAAACTTCTCACCCATTTCGCAAAAATGGAACAAATCGTTCCAGGAAAGTGTTTCATCCATTTTATTAGAAAAGAAAAACTTCTCACCCATTTCGCAAAAATGGAACAAATCGTTCCACGAAAGTGTTTCTCTTGGTTTAGTGTTTCATCTATTTTATTAAAAAAAAAAAAAAAATAATCTCGCTCAATCCGCAAAAATAGAACAAATCGTCCCACGAAAGTGTTTCTCTTGGTTTAGTGTTCCATCAATTTCATAAGAAAAGAAAAACTTCTCACCCATTTCGCAAAAATGGAACAAATCGTTCCACGAATGTGTTTCTCTTGGTTTAGTGTTCCATCCATTTCGTAAGAAAAGAAAATCATCTCGCTAAATTCGCAAAAATGGAAGAAATCGTCCCACGAAAGTGTTTCTCTTTGTTTAGTGTTCCATCCATTTCGTAAGAAAAGAAAATCATCTCGCTAAATTCGCAAAAATGGAAGAAATCGTCCCACGAAAGTGTTTCTCTTTGTTTAGTGTTCCATCCATTTCGTAAGAAAAGAAAATCATCTCACTAAATTCGCAAAAATAGAACAAATCGTTCCACGAAAGTGTTTCTCTTTGTTTAGTGTTCCATCCATTTTATTAGAAAAGAAAAACTTCTCAACCATTTCGCAAAAATGGAACAAATCGTTCCACAAAGTGTTTCTCTTTGTTTAGTGTTCCATCCATTTCGTAAGAAAAGAAAATCATCTCGCTAAATTCGCAAAAATGGAACAAATCGTTCCACGAATGTGTTTCTCATTGTTTAGTGTCCCATCCATTTCATAAGGAAAGAAAAACTTCTCACCCATTTCGCAAAAATGGAACAAATCGTCCCACGAAAGTGTTTCTCTTTGTTTAGTGTTCCATCCATTTCGTAAGAAAAGAAAATCATCTCGCTAAATTCGCAAAAATGGAACAAATCGTTCCACGAATGTGTTTCTCTTGGTTTAGTGTTCCATCCATTTTATTAGAAAAGAAAAACTTCTCACCCATTTCGCAAAAATGGAACAAATCGTTCCACGAAAGTGTTTCTCTTGGTTTAGTGTTCCATCCATTTTATTAGAAAAGAAAAACTTCTCAACCATTTCGCAAAAATGGAACAAATCGTTCCACAAAGTGTTTCTCTTGGTTTAGTGTTCCATCAATTTCATAAGAAAAGAAAAACTTCTCACCCATTTCGCAAAAATGGAACAATCGTTCCACGAATGTGTTTCTCATTGTTTAGTGTCCCATCCATTTCATAAGGAAAGAAAAACTTCTCACCCATTTCGCAAAAATGGAACAAATCGTCCCACGAAAGTGTTTCTCTTTGTTTAGTGTTCCATCCATTTTATTAGAAAAGAAAAACTTCTCACCCATTTCGCAAAAATGGAACAAATCGTTCCACGAAAGTGTTTCTCTTGGTTTAGTGTTCCATCCATTTTATTAGAAAAGAAAAACTTCTCAACCATTTCGCAAAAATGGAACAAATCGTTCCACAAAGTGTTTCTCTTTGTTTAGTGTTCCATCCATTTCGTAAGAAAAGAAAATCATCTCACTAAATTCGCAAAAATGGAACAAATCGTCCCACGAAAGTGTTTCTCTTGGTTTAGTGTTCCATCAATTTCATAAGAAAAGAAAAACTTCTCACCCACCCATTTCGCAAAAATGGAACAAATCGTCCCACGAAAGTGTTTCTCTTTGTTTAGTGTTCCATCCATTTCGTAAGAAAAGAAAATCATCTCGCTAAATTCGCAAAAATGGAACAAATCGTTCCACGAATGTGTTTCTCATTGTTTAGTGTCCCATCCATTTCATTAGAAAAGAAAAACTTCTCAACCATTTCGCAAAAATGGAACAAATCGTTCCACAAAGTGTTTCTCTTGGTTTAGTGTTTCATTTACTTCATATGAAAGGAAAACTTCTAGCTCAATTCACAAATATAGAACAATCTGTTCCACGAAATTGTTCCATCCATTAAAAAACAAAAATGTCCCATGGATTTCAGTCGGTAAAAAACTTGCAGGCAATTTGCCCCACTTACCTCTTAGTAATTGTTGTGAATTGACGGTCACACACTGTTGACGACTTTTCCAAATCGTTGCACATCACAAGCGGGGCGAAACTGATGCTTCCGGCAAATGACGAGTAAAAGAAACTTGTCATTTCTGGTAGCATCAGTTTCACTTCATCTATGTAAGTCTATGTTGCCTCCTTTTCTGCTTCAGTAAGTCTTTCTTAAGGTACGATTACACGACTAGTTTTTCGAGTCATTTAAATGACGCTCTGACGTCAGAAAAAAATTTCGCAATAGAGTGACACTCAAGCTACGATTCGTCATTGGCCATTTGCGAAAAAATGCCGATCACACGAAATGACTATCATCGTCATTTTTGTCCCCAAATCAAATGACGGACACTGCGAGTCATTTAGAATTTTCCTTTGGGATGCCATTAAATGACGAGCGAAAAAATGGCGATCCCACGGACTTGCGATGAGACCAAACTCCATATGAAAGCACAGACATTTTTTGGAGGCTGCCATTTAAATGACGCAACAGCCAAAAAGTACAGTCACTTGTCCTAGCCGACATTAAAGAGCGATGGCACGGCCATTGTTTTCCGTTTTCCGTCATTTTAAGGGCATTAAATTCATGCCATTTGGTCCGCCATTTTCCTAGCCGTTTAAATGACGCCGAAAATGTTATCCCAAAAATGGCGATCACACAGAACGACGTTAAAATGACGGCTTTGTGACGCGATTTTTACGTCAGAGCGCCATTTAAATGACGCAAAATGGCCGTGTAACGTAGCTTTAGTTCTTCGTGAGCTTCATTTATTTTATTTCAAATTAAATAGCGGGTTCCACAAAATCCCATCAAAAATAGCAACACCCACAAAAGAGCACTCTTCTGTGGTCTTCATCGAATCTAAGAGTACAATCGATTTTTTTTAGGGAATGTAACATTGCTTATGCGGAATGAATTAAAATTCGCTACTTATTGTAGCAACTAGCATCATAGGAAATTAAAGCAGACGTCCGCCTGTCGCTGTTTTGTACTGAAGTTTGCGTCACTTGTGAATTTACTCCATTTTCACCGATGGACTTAACAACGGGCACTCATTTTCTCACTCAGCTATCGATGTATCGAGCAAACCAACTACCGTCCTTTTTTTGCTGCGAAATAATTTACCAAAGCGGAGTTTGCAGAAATTATAAGGTCCGAATTAATAATTTTACTGACGTTGTAAAACTAGCTTAAACTCTTAAAAATGGTCACTAATGCCGTTCATCTTTCTTATCACTTAACTTCGTTTTTAAAATAAGTCTATAAAAAAATACGGTAGCCTCTTGACTGGAGAATTGAAATTTACACAACAGAGGATATTATGAAGCGAATTATAGTTGGTTGATTTTTTTCAGGGGCTCACTATACACTGAACTGACTTAAACTAAACACTTGAGTGCAAATTTGTAAGCCCTTTCGAGTCGCACCTTAATGTTTTGTAATTCGCTTTGCATTTGCCTAGAAATCACATTCCTGGAATTCCCTCTTCCCGATTAAGTTCCATGACTATTGAGAAAAACTGAGATTCACTACACAAGCCCGATAAGAATGTTCATGTGCACCCGCAGCAGCTTTGTACATTTATTCAGGAAATGTTTTATTCTTAGCACGCATGATAGGAAATCTCCCACAGCACCACTGACATATACTCTCGATTACAACGTCAGTCGGAGATATTGAGAAGCCGTACGTTCTATACCGGACGTCGAGCTGAGACTGCACTCAAACCATTGCACTTGATAAGTCGTTCCAAAACAAAAACCAAACACCCTTTCGAATTGCCAACAACTGTTTTCTGTAACAACCAATTTGACAGCTGCTCGAAGTAGGAGTCGATAATTAGAAACCATACAGAGACTCCGCGATACCAATAATTGTTGTCAGTGTCCAGGCAAAGCTTTTCGAACTCACAATGGCGAAATTTTCCATACAAAATTACATATTGTGAGGGTGAAGGTAAAAAATTAGTTTTAGTATATATTTATACTTAATTCAAACATTATAAAGAACACGGCTTAAGCCTTAAAGTTACGTACATTCCGTTGTCAGATACTGACAAGAGGCGAATGCACGATTCGTATTAAACAAATGAATAGAAAATTTATCGATGGGGATGTGATAAAATTAGGAAATTAAATCAATTCAAAGACGAAATAATAGATAAAAAGTAAGAATCATACTAAGGGATTTACCAACTACCGCGAATAGATTAATAAAAAACAGCCAATGTTTGACGTTTTCAAGAAAAAACGGACTCAATTCGCTCACATCTTAAGATTTCAGGCAATTTACTAAACAAACGTACACGGAATTTAAAAAAAATGTTTGTAACACCTTGTAAAAGTATGAATGCCTTATAGGAAGAGATCCAAGGCTTTTAAACAACTCAAAGCTGGGAGTTCGACGGTTAACCCTGCCAATAATACCAACGGCATGTTTTTGTTTGGTAAGCAAAGGCTCTATTAAAATGTGTATACCACCCAAACAAGCTATACCATACTGGAGTTTGGAGTTAAGTAGACCGTAGGCGCAGTGGCTAAGTGGTTAGTCTGTTGGACTACTAAGCGAGGGGTCCCAGGTTCGAATTCCGCAAAAACCCAAATTCCAACTTAGGGTTTTTTCCACTGCGCCGCCTCTCGCGAACGTCTGACAAACATCCGTGAGTATAACTGTCTTTAGAGCTTAGCCGTTTGGAATCGGCATAAAATTGTAGATCCCTTCCATTGGTTCCAAAAATGAAACTCACACATAACGAACGGTTGTGAGAAGCTAGGCCTTGGGTCCCTATAGACCTGTTGCGTCAACTATATATATAGACCGTTTTAGACTAGTTTTAAAACAGCCAAACTGCAGTGTTGACTGAGAAGAAAAACCTGCCTAGCAACACTGTTCAGTTATTTCTTTAATTACATAGTATGTTCCATCCCATTGAGCCTAAGATCCAAGGTAATACCTAAATACTTAAAGCTGCCTACGTGGTCAATTTCAAAGCAGTCGGAGGTGCAACTTGTGAGTGAATCAAAAGAGGGTAAATTATGATCATGTATACAAGAATTAACTAAACGGAATCTATTGCAATTAAGCGGATGGTATTGAAGTGGCATATTGTCACAGATTCTAACCTTTAAAGATCATAGACTTAGTTTTATTACAAATTACCAATTTATGAAATTTAAACTATCTCCGCAATAAATCTAGATCTAGTTTACATCTAAATGTAAGCTAAAATAGCTACAAAAAAATCGGCAAAAGCGGGTTTACAAAAATTCGAAACAGAATAGGACCCAAAACAGAGCCCTGTGGAACACCTATGTTTATAATAGTTTCTGCACTCAAACAATTGCGAATCCGAACCTTCTGACTACGATTTTGTAAATAAGAATTAAAACAGTCGTAGATAAAACCGCTAAAACCCGCATTATACCGTTTTTTTTACCAAAATACTATGGAAAAGCTTTAGTGATGTCGCTAAAAAATGGAAGCAGGAATATAAGAGTCGTTTAGACTACTGTATATTTCAGAACACAACTTTAATAAGGCATCTTCGGTAGATTGGCCACTACGGAAGCCAAACTGAGAATCACTGAAAAAACAGGTTTTATCTAAGAAAGACAGCATTTTTTATTGGACACCGTTCTCGAAGACCTTTGAAAATACTGATAAAAGGGATGTTGGGTGGTAATCGTTTACGGACATGGTGTCACCTCTTTTATGTAAGAGGATTACAACAGCTGTTTTTAATGATTCAGGAAAAATACCCTAAAATTGAAAATATGACATACCTAAAGCATCTGAAACAAGAAAAGATATATTTTTCAAAATATAAGTTGAAAACGGATCACATGTTGTTGAACTAGATGCTTTAAGAGATTGTATGATTGAGTGTACTTCAAAAGGTGAAAATAGTTCAAAGAAAAAACTTTGTCTTTGGAAAGGGTCCTGAGAGAATCATGCGGAATAACCGGAAAGGTCTCTCGACGCTTGTAGGTATCCTAACGGGACACAACACCCTGCGATACCACATGAAAAAAATGCGCCTGACCGAGGAAGAACTTTGCAGAGGCTGCGGTGACGAGGGAGTTATAGAGGGCACAACCCACTTCCAATGTCACTGTCCAGGTCTACAGCACTCCAGGAACAAATTCCTTGGAAGATACTTCTTCCACAACCTGAACGAGCTATCTAGCACACTAACAGACAAAATGATGAACTTCATCAAATCATCAAGATGGTTTGTATGCAACGAAACACAGTAAGTAAGTTTTAAATTTATTACAAGGCTTACAGAACAGGTTGGCACGGGCAAGGGATAAACCCTTCCCCCTACGGGTATCACAATGGGTCACTTTTGAAGTGAGTGTTTTTTCCTCGCCAGCCCACAAACCTAACCCAGCCTAAAGGGTCATGAGAAAGAACGGTTTCACATGGACAATTGGAGTAATTACTTGTTGTGGTATCTGGTATAGTTTCAGTTACACTGGAAAAATAATTATTTAACGCAGTGGCAATTTCTAGGGGACCAGATATAGTCGTATTATTTAAAGAGCAAACGATATCCGCTTTAGGTTTGGATTTATTTAAAGACTGTTTGACAACCTGCCACTCTTTTTTGGAACTACCAATATTAAGCGCTAAGCTGTTCCTATTATAACAATCTCTTTGAGGAGGTATTTCAGTTTCTAACTCCTGACAAACCTTGTCGTAATACCTTTTCAATCTGGAACTGTAGGGATGTTTTTTTAAGCGCTTATCTAAAGGTTTCTTGTGTCTGATTTTACTAAGTAGAGTACCAGACATCCACTGCTTTAAGAGCTTAAGACTGTTACTCCTTCCCGTTTGTATACTTGCGCGAAGTAAATGCAATTGCAGTTTTGGAAGAAACAAATCAAAGGAAGTAGATGGATCTTGTGCTCTGTAAATTTCATCCCCAAAGATTAAAGCTGACTTGAGAGTAGGAAAATCAATTTTTGTAAATTTTTCATTCACATATTGTTTTAATCAGGGGATCCATAGGTCAAGTTGGATGGCAGTTAAGATGTGGTCACTTATTTTAAGGTCATGTAAAGCCGCTCTTTGATTAGAATAATTATTTCTATGCAGCCTGATAAAAATATGGTCCAAGCAAGTGCGTATACCTTGAAGCACACGCGTAGGATGAGTCATCATAGGATAACCGATAAAAAGTTATCAACTTCAGTTGATCTAGCAATAAGATCAATGTTTAAATATCCCAGAATTATTCGATTTTTACACATCACATTGTCAAGAAAGCCAGTGAAATCATCCAAGAAGGCATTCACAGAACAATAATTAAATCTATAAACACCGACAAAGCAGTATCGAGCACCAGAAATCTCGCAACGTATGCTAATCGAATCAAAACTGTTGTGATTAAAACGCTCAACAACAATGTTCGGCGCCAAAGCGCTTCTATAAAACACTGCGACACACCACCAGCAGAATAAATATTATTACATGCTGCCTTGAATGTAAAGTTCGGTATTGGAGTAACTTGAAACTTGCTCATCAAAGATCCATATTTCAGAAGGAAATATGATATCCGGAAGGTGGTCTAAAGATGCAATATGAATTAAAAACGTATCAAAATTTTTGCGCATTTTGGTGAGTAACAGAAATACCAGAAAAATCCAATTCGTTTGAATGATCAATGCAAAAAAAATTAAAACTATCGGAACTTGAAGAAGAAAATATATCGCTTGAATTATTCTGAGAACTATTTGATTAAACATAAGTTATGAACACAGAAAAAAAAAAAGAGAATATGTGTACATTAATTATCAAGTTTACAGAAGTCATCAAAACTATCTCCTTCTTTTCTTCTGATGAGAACGGATGAATAACGGATCCAAACATACTGGCACTTTTTATCAAATCTCAATTGTTTTGCCGATTTGAAAAACAAAAGAGATCGCGTAAACAAAGTCAGAGGGTCGTTGATGAAAATTGTTTATTCCGGCGGTAGTCTGCAATTTCTCCACGAGTATATAAAGGGTCCGCCATCTAACTTTTTTTTTTCCAACTAGTGCTTATTTCGCGAATGGTAACACTTAGCTCATGTCTGATCCGACAGATAATTAGTTTTATCCTTCCGCTGAACGAATATGGTTGTGTATACGCTTGAACAACGCTGGGAAATATTGCGACATTACTTTGAAAATCATGGTAATGTTGCAGAATGTGTGCGAAAATTGCGTACGGAATTTGGAAGAAGAGAAGCACCGTCAACTGCGTATGTTCGTTATCTTGTGAAAAAAGTGAAAGAAACTGGCATCCTCTTCGAAAATGAGCAAGGAGTGGCCGTTACAGTCAATGGTGATCGTTATCGGGCCATGTTGAACGAATGTTTGTTCACAAAAATTGAAGAGGAGGATATTGGCAACATTTGGTTTCAACAGGAAGGCGCTACGTGCCACACAGCCGAAGCTACACTCGATGTTCTGCGCCCTGTTTTTGAAGATCGCATTATCAGCCGCAGAGCTGATGTCGTTTGGCCACCTCGGAGCTGCGATTTGACACCGTTGGACTATTATTTGTGGGGTGCCGTAAAAGATAAGTGTTACGCCGACAAGCCAGAGACAATTGACGCTTTAAAGGACAATATTCGTGAAGCCATTGGTGAAATACAGCTGCACACAATCGATATTGTGCTTAAAAATTGGACCCATCGTGTAGGCTACTGCATGGCCAGCCGAGGCAGCCATTTGAATGAAATTATGTTCCATTATTAACCGGAAGGAATTTACTTTCAAATAAAAAAAGAAATTTTAGAAAATATTCCGTAGTTTTTTTTTTATAGCATTTTCAAAAAAAAAAAAGAAGTTATTTGGCGGACCCGTAGATAGACCTTACGATATATATGCGGCCTCAGCAGGTCGAAAAACTGTTCGGAAGTTAGACTTCTGGAAACTCAATAATGGTAGGCTTATCGAAGGGCTACTCCTTCGGGACTGTCTTCTGAGGAAGAATGCCATACGATTGGTTTTACCGAACACGGATACCTGCAGTTGGTCTCTCAAGCTTAATTCACACCATTTTGAGGGTTTTTTTTAGGGAAAATTGAGTATATGGCTATGAGCCCTAGTCTTCTGTTATGACCTCACAACCCTGCTTAGCCTAACCTAGACCTATTCGAGCCAGCCAACATGCCCAAAACCGTATGACATAAATTTATTTTTCTAATAAAGTCAACCCTATAGTTTTTATACGTTCCATTTCAGTTTGCAGCTGTGTAGCTCTTTAAAAAAAATATCCCCACCGTATGGTCCTTTATCAGGGACAACTACACCAATCCCTACAATTTTTTAAACTCCCCGGTACCGTTTTCATAAAAAAATACTTTCCTAACGCACATCACTGAACGTCAAAGAATTCCGTTTTCCAGCGGGTTAGTTGTTGCCTGTTGGACTTCTAAGCGAGGGGTCTCACAAATGACATTTTAGTTCATCTTTTTGTCACTGCGCCACCTCTCGCGAACGTCTGACAAACATCCGGCAGTGTAACTGTCATGGAAGAGCTTCTCAAACTGGCCGCTTGGACTCGGCATTAAATTGTAGATCCCTTCCAGTTGCCCCAAACATGAAGAACTCACACAAAACGAATGGTTGGCTTTTTTTTATATATATCACTTAACCGATTGTCTCCTTCGCGAACTATAACTCTCCAGTCGAAATGGGTATGCCTCGGTGAAGTACTCGTATTAATTGTATGTATCGATGTCTTGCTTTGTAAATCATCGATACCCATCAACCTTGAAAATGTGTTCAATAATTATTTTAATGCACTCACTATATTGGTGTCGAGTTTCGCGCTGCTACGCCACTTGGTTATTTCCAATTCGAGACAATTACGCGCAATTTATGGTTATACCGACCATCTTGCGGGGAACGCAACAAATTACGGAATGCAACTAGTAAAATGGAAAATAAATGAAAGCGCACACTTCAGAAGTTGAGGCGCGACCAGTAGATAAAGCAGCCGTTCCAAGCGCTCGGACGTCTTAGGCCGTAATAAAAATCGAGTAAATTGTGCAATTCCACTATACCTTTCTCAGACCCTATCGGACTACAACGATTATTGTTTTTATATTTATTATTTTGCATGGATTTAGATTAAGAACCACCAAGTGGCTTTTACTACTTGTGCTATATGCGGATAATTGGCTAATCGCCGCGAGATACAGCTCACAAAGGGCGTAAAGTCCAGCCAACTGAATTTGGGCTAAAATGAGTTTCCCGAAAGGTCGGAATATGGAGGTTTGGTTTATTTTTATTTGGCCTTTAATCTCGCAAGTCCCAAATGTAATCTAAAGAGATTACAATCAGTTCAGTCGATATATAAAATATTGGCTTGTTTTGTTGGCCAAGAGAACAGATGCGAAATCTGCAGGAGCTATCAGATTTTATTGAATGCCGTGATAAGATTCCGAATGCCATGCGCTTTCTTGTTAATAAGGAGGACGATAAGACATTTTCAATTGAGCCCAATCCAAAGGTTGGTTTTTATTTTCCGATTTTGTTGGGCGATTTCGCTTTTGACGCGTACCCTGCTGAATAAAAATAATTCAACTCTTGAACGGCGAGTATTTTTGAAGAGTGACTCACTCCGAGCATTTGTCTAAAGTACCGGCTGGCTGCAAGATGCGTATTTTGGGCAGTCGGTGGTATGGGAGTCGTTCCATTTTTGGTCGAACTTCGGACCTGAATGGCGGCGTCCGACAGCCTGAGGAATGGCCATGTCGAATAAAGGTCTTTGTAGAATCACATCGCTGAAAATCTGCGAGGCCTTCGCCAGACAGCTTCATTATGAAGAAACATTTGTGACGAACGAGTTTCCCATATATATAGTTTCCTCTACTTTTCCTGCTATAAGCCTTTCGAAGGACAGATAGTTCCTGAGCTGTCAATGTGGTTTTGGGGTTCTTTTAAGGTGCAAGTGGATCCAAAGTCACCATTCTCTCACCTGAGAGCGATTTTGGTACAATTTCCAAGCGCGCATGACAAGCAAACAAAGGCCTGAGCCCCGTAATATTGATGCTTCGCAATGTGCCCACATATTAAGTGAGGAAACTCCATCATCAAGAGAGACCAGTTTCGATTTTGGCACTTCATCTTGATAGAACTGAACTGTCTAAACTTTCACACACGTTTCTATAAAACAAATGGAAGTGCAAGTGGGTGCTCCAGTGGCTTTTAATGCGTTCATGCGACAATTGTACCGGAACAATTGCAGAACTCTCCATGGAAGGTGGTTGTGGTGTATGCCAATCAATTCCAATCAAGCAATGAATTTGTAAATGGAAATTGCAATTCCCAATCACTTTAATTTATTTGTTTTTATTATATTTGTAACCTCGTTATTCACTTTGTTCAGCGCACAGACAGGGGCCTGAAATTCGGTAGCAAATGACGTTTCGCACTTTCAAAGTTGATGCCAGTCTTTGTCGGTTATGGTGAAAGAGCGATACGAAATCAGTGTCCCGCTTGGATTTTACGAACTCACGATGGCGAAATTTTCCACATAAAATTATCCATTTTCCACATAAAATTACCCATTTTCCACATAAAATTACCCATTTTCCACGTAAAATGGGGGAATTTCCCCATAAAATTCCCCATTTTTCACCTAAAATTCCCCAGTGTGACCGTGACCTACAAAATATTTAGTGCGGATGTTAGAAATGAGTATTATTATTAGTAAGGCCCACAGTGTTGAACCTTAAACTAAGCGCTGTATGCAGTATCAGTCAGTGGGAACGTTCAAGTATCCAGTTTAGTACGTCTGACAGATGGCTGACTTTCTTGGTTGGCCTGGATCGGTCACCTGAGCAGCCTTTTAAATTGGCGTTTATGGACGGTTAGCCGAGGAATCTAGTCAAGAAATCCGTCGACTGAGTACTCAGTTGACAGTTCGCAGTAAAAGTGACATAACCGAGCAAACTAGTTTTTGCGTTCAGGCTACATGCAGACCAATCTAGCCGGCTTAAAACAACTATAGACTTTTGAATAGGCCCAGTGACTTACTGCAATGAAATTGATTTAATCAATACAGAAAAACCGGTTCTTTTCTGATTCGACGTTTGTTTTCTGCCATTTCGCTGAGTGTCAGTTTTTCCGAATTGGCAGCACTTTTTTCAGCGATGACGGATTCGAGAGCGCCGACAGATGACTTAAGTCTGGGCTTTGAGTAGGAACCTATGATCCCCGGTGCACCTCCAGATTGCGACTGTACATGCCCGAACTCATACCCAAGGAGTGCTTGCTATACCACGGTAATTGCCATGATTTAAAAGTTCTAGCATAAAAGTCCTCTAAGCAATGCGGACCGTAGACCTACTCGAGATGATAAAAGAGGAATAGTAATTTCCACGCACACAATCGCAGGCAGTGGCAAGGGTCATACTACGATTAACATCTACCAGCATCACTTATTGTCATAATTAACTTTGAACTTCATCTGAGGTCGCCATTACGATGTGCGGTTCTAATGGCGACATTAAAAGCTGCAATCAATATAATCACGAACTCTTAAAAAAATCACCTCACCAATACAGTGTACATGAACCTAATCGACACGACTTTAATTGGTTTGAGTAGGGGCTGATAGGTGTAGCTATGTACTACAGTGCGATAGCGTCGACGCTCGTCTAAATATGACTTGCTGCAGAGCAGTAAAGCAGTTTTTTTTATTGTTTCTTCTGTGTTTTATTACTGATTGGTTATTTGCGTTATATTCAAATGTCTACAGAGGAAGATTAAAGTTCAGTTTCTGTTCGTCCCTGTTTTTGCTTTTTCTATTTACTTGTTTGTGTTGATTGTCTGGAGCAGAATCTGTTTGGGGGAAGATCCAACTTACCTAAATTCAGTCGATTCCTTCAGTTCGGACCATAGA
This sequence comes from Cheilosia grossa, assembly GCA_963082955.1. NCBI lineage: Eukaryota > Metazoa > Arthropoda > Insecta > Diptera > Syrphidae > Cheilosia > Cheilosia grossa. Next base: position 4,322,549 of record OY720149.1, on the reverse strand, counting down.
GGGAGAAAGCGCTAGGTCATTCATAATTTGTCATGTGCTTTTCACACATTGGGCCTCTGAAAACACAAAAAAAAAAAATGCGAGGTTAGTTTAACTGACGGAGTTGAACTGGACTAAGACGAATCTGAGGCAGTTAAAAGAGAAATATTTTCCTATCTACATGTACATACAGGGTGGGCCAAAAGAAGTCATCCGATGTTGTTTGGCTTTAATTTCTAATTTATTTTCAAATGAAAAACTTCGATTTTGTTTTTTGATTATGTTTATTTGAACCTTTAGAATTGTATTGGTCAAGTCGAGAAAATGATATCGGCCAACTGGTCGCCGTCACAATTGATTGCCAAACGGGCTCGTTTTCATCACTTCGGCGAGAACTTCGGGCGACAGATTCCCGCACTCGTGTCGAATGTTGTCCTTGAGGGCTTCTAGGGTCTCGAGCTTGTTCACGTAAACAAGGGACTTCAAAAAAACCCCACAAAAAAAAGTCTGGAACGGTTAAATCGGGCGATCTTGCGGGCCAGTGCAAATCGCCAAAACGAGAGATGAGGCGACCCGGGAACGCCGCCTTCAGAATATCGGTTGTGGCTCGTGCAGTGTGTGCCGTAGCTGTTGGAATCACATGTCCTCCAGTCCTAATACGTCCAATTGCGGCAGAAAAAACTCTGTAAACCTGGCCCTATAGGGCGCACCGTCCACTGTTGTCGTTTGGCCAGCGGCGTTCTCGAAAATGGCTCCTCCAGCGTGAACAGCGCACCGGGCAGTAACTTTGAGCGGGTGTAATGGCTCCTCGTGCATTACTCGTGAATTTTCGGTGCTCCAGAAGCGATAGTTTTGCTTGTTCACGTACCCGCTGAGGTGGAAATGAGCCTCATCGCTCATTATGATTTTGGTCGAAAAATCGTCCACTTCGATTATTCCGCGTTCTTGGGGAGTATATCGCTCCATGGCTTATTCACTTGTATTCTATAGAATGTATACATCTGTCTAGTCCACAAATGTCAAAACAGATTTGACATTGGCGGCCATTTGCAAAAATAAGAGCATTTATCCAATAGGGTGATCTCTTTGGCCCACCTTGCGTTAAACTAAATGGCAAAACTGTGTGTTGAACTTGAATTTGAATTCGTATTTGAACCTTTATTTAGCTTCAGCTATTTTAATAAAATATTCTACACTCAAAAGAAAAACTTGATTATTCAATTATAGTTAGTCTCAATATAACATAATGTTTTTTTTGTATATTATTATAAATATTATTGCATTTTCTGACTTAAGGTCATTTGGCAAGGCATTCAATAAGCTTAAACCTTTATGAAACAATACATTCTGAGATCTTCTTCTTGATAATAATGGCAGCCTAAAGTCTCCCCTATTTCTTAAATGGTATGGCTCTACATTTGCCGCATAGACGATTTGCCTGTATGAATAATCAGGCAACATTTGGTTTTTTATTTTAAATATTAAAAGGATGCTCATCACAGTTCTTTGTTTAATCGTAAGCCAATGTAATATATTCAGCATTAGGTGTTTATGAGTTAACGTATTACACATTGAAATGCATCGCATTCTCCTGTTTTGTAATTTTTGCAACCTATCTGACATTTGGTTATTTCCTGAAAACAAAATTGTTGAACAGTATTCAAAGTGTGGTTTAATCATTAAATTATACATTGATACATTAAAAAAAAGAAACAATTATCTTTGCGATTTTTGTACAAACATAGTTTAAGTGTGATTCAAAGTTTAGTTTTTTATCTATAATTACTCCTAGGTGCTTAGTTACAATATTTGTATTGGAAACTCAATAAATGATAGTTGCTTTTGTTTTACCAATGTTAAGCTTCAATTTACAAATTTTTAAGTAAATTTCTACACGTTTTAAAGCAGCATTCAGTTGATTGATGCATTCATCCGCAGAACCTCCGGATCCATACAACAAAGTATCATCCGCGACCAGTCTAGCCTCCGTAGGCTGCAACACCTTTTCCCAATCATTAATGTAGATGATGAAGAGCAGCGTTTTCAATGTCGCTTCTTGAGGTACTTCCAGTTTAACTGGTAAAACTTCCAAAAGTTTGCTGAACACTTTTGTTCGTTGGGTTCTTTTTGATAAATAGCTTTTGAACCGTCAAGTTCCACACCTCCTATAACATATTTTTCAAGCTTCTGCATCAGTATAGTTCGATCTATAGTCGTAAATGACCTTTGCAAGTCCAAAAAGACTGCAACTGTAGCTTGTTCATGGTGAACTTCTGCTTTCCATTGAGCAATTACCAAATTTAAAAGTGACTCACAGCTATGTTGGTTTCCCAATCCTGACTGATAGTGTCTGTTATGAAATGATCGGTTTCCATATAGTTTTGCAACTGCTTTTCCAATATTTTACTCTCCGTGCTTAGCATATTGGCCGGTCTAAACTCAGCAGGATTAACTGTGATTTTTGCTTTTTCTATTGGAACTACTATTGATTCCTTTCAGTGATTCGGGAAAATGCCTTTACTTAGGGATTCATTAATGACATTTAGAAAACATGGACAAATAATGTCAAAAGCACGCAACTAACTAACTGACAAACGATTCTTACTATTCATGCTTTTCATAATGATTTTCAATTCACTCATGTTCACTAATGTAAATTTAAGGCTTTGTTCATTGTTTGAATTCACTAGGTTAGGTTAGGTTAATGGGTGGGTACGGCAAGAGCGAGTCCTGCCGCACCCCACTTAGGTCCATGTGGACCCATTGTGATGCCCTTAATTGGGGTTAGCCGATGTTGTTGGCGTTAGCGTTGTTCTCTCTCGGTTACTCGAACTTGTCCAGCCATCCTGATGTATTTATGAACCTGTAAAGATTGGATAAAGAGACATCTGAGAGTTCTTGTATGTCATGGAAGTAATATCTTCCAAGTGTTCTATTCCTCAAGTGACAGAGACTAGGGCATTGACAGAGGAAGTGAGGTGTGTCCTCGTGTACCTCCTCGTCTCCGCAACCCCTACATACATCGTCATTCTTGAGTTTCATTTTCATTGTGTGGTATCTTAGGAAGTTGTGACCCGTTAGGGCCCCTACCAGTTTATACATAGACGTTCTATCAAACCGCATAAGCTTGATAGTCCGACTTGGATTATATTCCGGCCATAGCTTCCGCGATATTTCGCAGGTAGTTAATTCTTTCCACCTGTTGTTGGCTATCATCCGGGTTTTGTTTTCCACTCTCGCTCTAAGATTGCAGAGTGGTGGTTTGATTGAATCAATCGCCCGGTTTTGATCCATAGCAGAACCATTTCTTGCCAGTTCGTCAGCCATCTCATTGCCGGTTTTGTCCCTGTGTCCAGGGACCCAGCAGAGACGCGTGATGTGCTGCGAGCAGAGAACCTTGAGCTCTTCGCGGCAGCGGTGAACCAGCTTCGATTTTATTTCAATAGCAGATACTGCTTTTATAGCTGCCTGGCTGTCAATAAATATGGTAATATCATTATTTGGTATTGCTAAAATTGACACCATATGGGCAGCTTCGGCGATTGCCAGAACCTCCGCCTGAAAGACACCACTGTGATTCGATAATTTTAACTCCTTCAAACTTTTAACAAACAAATTCAGTCTCGTTTTTAATACTCTCCCCATATTATTTCCTTTATGTCATTTTAATCCTAATTAAGCACTAGCGTCTTTATTGCTCTCCACATTGCCCTTTGATCCGTTGATTGGTCAATTTTCCATAGTTATTTTTTGCTGCTTGAATCTCACTTGCATATTGATTTCAACATAGCCTATAGCTTCACCAGTCGCTGATGTTAATTGTCCATACAGCTCTTTGATATAATTGGATTTGTGTCTGTTTCATCTTGTATCAATATTGGTTTAACCAAATTAAGTTACTATTAGGTTCACTTATGGTTATCGATATAATCATTTTCTCTAGGCCACTTTTTAAACGGTTGCTTAAGGATTTTGCTACATATATTAATTCACTGGCATTTAAATTTCCTTCATTATTGATGAGCTCCCTACGAAAAGTGATTTGATCGATTATTTATTTAGCACAAGAATTCGATTCAAAGATTATATCTAAAGATTCGTGGTCACTGATATTAAATTCTTTTTTCACATGTATATTAACAATGTTTGTTAGAACATAATATATTAAAGTAGACGAGTTTTGGGTAACTCCAGTTTGTTCCGTTCCTATTTGATTGAATGAAATGCCCGAAATGTTCCATTTTTAAACCATTTGTTTATGTTTAAAAAAATCACAAAAAATATGTTCTGTAGAATTCTGTTGTTGTGGAGATCTATAAATAGCCACTAAAGTTATTATTATTTTTCAAATGTAGGTACTAAATGGACATGTGCAGGTTTTAGGCTGCTTTTGTTTTAATATCAGATTCAGCTGGAACTTTTGGTTCACATATTATAAGATAATTTTATGTCTTAATGTGTGAGCATGCAATTAAAATAAATAAATCAAAAATAAAAATAAATAAATATTCGCACAGAGTGTACTACTTCACTTAACGGGCTCCCAACCCGTGGAGAGTCTTTGCCTGAGACACTGCAGCCTTCCATCCTCTACGATCCCGGGCACGCTGCTTCCAGTTGTCCAGACCAAGCGCTCTGGCATCCGCGATGGCTTGGTCTTTGAAACGGAGGTTCCATCTTCCTTGTCTTCTCGAACCTGGGGGCTGGGATTCGAAGATCCTCTTAGCTGGAGCATTATTGTCCATTGGCTCGATATGGCCAACGTAGTCGACGTATTTTGGCTTTTTGGACTACATCCACATCTTGATACAGCTCATAGTGTTCGCGGTTGTATATTCTCCTCCATTCACCCTCTTCGCACACAGGACCAAAAATCCGCCGAAGAATTTTTCTTTCGAAGGAACCCTTCCTGCTTATCGTCCAGCACTCGGCGCCGTAAAGCAGAACTGGCAGGATAAGGGTTTTGTAAAGCATACATTTCGTCCCTCGAGTTAGGAGCTTTGAACCCAATTGTTTTGCCAAACCGAAGTAACAGCGGTTTCCTAGGGTAATTCTCCGCCGGATCTCCACTAGGATGTCATTCGTGGAGTTCATGTTTACTCCTTAACTACCTCGAAAGTGTTGCTATCAATAGTGACGTTTTGTCCTAGGCGGTGGACGGGTGTTTGTTTGTTTGTTGATATCAGGTACTTAGTCTTGTCCTCATTTGCTTAGAGACCAACAGATTTCGCCTGTTCTTCAATCGCCGTGAAAGCTTCTATCACGGAGCGCTGTGACCGACCGATGATGTCAATATCGTCCGCATACCCCAGCAGCTGAACGGACCTGTTGAAGATAGTGACACCTGCCCTGCGCACTATCTGTTCCAGTACGAGACTGAAGAAGTCGCATGATAGCGCGTCCCCTTGCCGAAATCGGGTACATGTTTGTTAAAGTTCGGAGGAGCTATTTCCAAATTGCACGTTGCAGCGCGTGTTTTCGAGTGTCATGCGAGACAACTGAATCAATTTTGCCGGGATTCCGAATTCGGCTATCGCCATATAGAGCACAGAGTTTGCTCGTGCATAATTCCGTACTGTAGCAATGTCAATTTTCTATCGTGTGACCCATCAAAGATGTCCTTTTGCATTATAATATAATCCAAATGACTTGTACGCGTTTTTATGACATTGACTCTTACGTCTGTAAATATATAGTTGGCGCTAAAGTTGGGTTTTTAATTTTGGAACGACTGGAAGGGACTTTTGAATTGACCGGCCGGGCCTAGCCTCTCACAACCAAGGGAAGGGATCTACAATTTAAAGCCGAGTCCAAACGGCCAATTTGAGAAGCTCTTTCATCACAGTTTTACTCTCGGATCTTTGTCTGATGTTCGCGACAGGTGGCGCAGTGGAAAAACCAGTGGAAGATGTAATTTTCCGCTCAGCAGACCAGCACAGTAACCACTGATCTCATTCCGTTGGGAACTATCTTTGACAGGGTTGACATTTTCCCCAACAAGATCGCACATTTGGCTTAATGTTTCCGAATATAGTTGCCAACGCAAGGCTGTTCTGTATAACTTCAAAGAGCTTTCTGTGGAGCTTTTGTTATCATCGCCTTTCTGGCTTTATATTTGTATCATTTCGTCGAATTATTTCCATCTCTCTGTAGCTTCGCGCAGTCATTCTAGCTCTAAATAAGCGTCTTAAATTCAGGGCAACGGACAAGATGAATCTGTTAGCAGAGCTCTTGTCGTTCCTAGACTCCACTCTGCGACACACATTTATAATTCGATGAGAAGAATAAACATTCCTATAATCAATAAAGAACTGATATGAAAACGATTTCCTGGTTAGATTAAACAGTTTTATATGGTCACTCGCCTTTGTGTTCCTCTCAGTCGTGGTAATCTTTAGTATTTGCTCATTTTTTCGGGTGCACATAACACTAAACACTAATAGAAGCGAAGGTCATATGAGATTTCTGTGCTAAGTGCTTATACAGCGTTGACTGGAAAAGATTTGAGAACGATAGCCGGCAGCGTGTGCTGTGCGATAACAGGCCGTTGACTTTGAAACCATTCAGAAGAAGCGTTGTTAATTGGATTTTTCCTCGACTTTCCGATCGGAGGCACTTTAACGGGGAGGTGCGAAATGAAATTACCAGCATTTTATAAAAAAAAAGGACATTTTTTGTTTGTCAGAGACTTTTAAATGAACATCCGCTGGAGTACTCAAAAGTATGACAGATGCACGCAGATGGCAGTTTTTTTTACTAAACGTCTGTCTCGGGTCATCTGCTCCGAGCTATGGGCATGGGATTTGGTGTAAATCTTCGACATCCTTCAACTGAAGTGTTGTTGCTTTGAATTTATTATCTGAAATACTGAGCGATGAAGTTCGGGACATGCTTCCGCTTCTCGAAGTAGAAGAGTTCGCATGGAATCGAACATTTTGAAATGTCGCCTTCTTCGATTACATCTTAGGTTTTTTTCTTCCACTACGCCACGCCTCACCAACGTCTGACAAACGTCAAAATGTCAAATTGGCCGTTTGGATTCTGCCAAAAATTGAACATCCCCAAAAATTGTCCGACAAATTGAGAACTCACGCGAAACTAATCGTTATGAGAAGCGAGGAATATTTCTTGAACCGTTCGTTGTAAGCACTCCAAGACGCTTGAGCCGTGAGACTCACATTTTCCCAAGCTCTGAACATCGCTTCGACTTCTCTAGGCCTTCACTCAAACTCCCCAGTGCGCTGGAGACGGAGTTGCTAAATTGAAAAATTCCTTAAGTGACCAACCAGGTCTTACAGATAAACTCTGTCAATTGGTTGAGTTGAAAATCACCGCCATTCAAAAGTGACTGATGGCGTCCGCCATTTATGGAGACGATCTCTTTGTCTCACCAGATGGCGCTAGAATTGAACACACTCCCGGATCAAAATCAAAACAGAAACTGACCCAATTTCGGCGTGACCTCTGCTAATTGCGTCGAGACCGCACCAAGATAAACGAATTTATACCCTCATAATTGCCAGTATCAATAAACCAAAAGATTATAACAAAGTGAACATGCAAGTTGAATTTAAATAGGAAAATGGGTACACACAAAAGCAATATATACGCAACTGAAACGACTCATAGCCATGACCCTCCTCAAGCGTTGATGACCTTAAATACAATGTGCACGACGACGACACCCTACTCCCCAGGCCCCTCCGACCGGCAATCATAACACAAAACCGATTACCGCATGTGTGTATGATTCGGTTTCGGGTATTGCTGATTGTTTCTTACCCGACAGACCTTTACACCGATGGAATTAACAAGTAGAACATAAACTTGAACAATCCCCAAAAACAAAACACCGATAAAAAACCGACCAGCAGCAAGACCACTAGGTCTCGTAGCAAGTATGTACCCTACCCAAACAAGGAAGGCCTGGAATATGCAGAGAGCTGAAGTACAAAAAAAAGAAGCCAAAACAAATAGAGCTCAACTCAAGTAGTCAAGTGTGCGTGTGTAGCACTCAACGACTGAATCATGATTCATGGGGAGGAAAACATAAACAGCTGTTTGGGTGCAAAGTGGTCGTGGTCAGTCAGAGGACTACGACGGTGACTGTTTTTGGTTTGGCTTCCTCCCAACAGATAAAATTAAATAATAATTGCTTTTATATTTACCTCTTGCTATCTTGTCATTCAGCTGTGACACCTTTTCGCATCGAACATGTGTGGGGATACAGCAGAACACAACAAAAAAAAAAAAAAAAACACTTCGGACTGGCACGTCAACAACACCCACGAGGGTGGTTCAGCGGGGGTAGGCGGCGACTGAAAATCACAGCTTATTTTGCAATGCGCTTTTGTGTCACTCCTCGAAACACTAATTACTTATAAACAAAAATAATTGACAGCCAATGCAGGTAATAGTCAGCTGTGATCCTTTCCCACAACCACACAGGGCAATTTTTTATGTTTTTTTTTTTATTTCATCATTATGTTTACTCGATTATTTTCTAGTGGTTTGTGGTTAGTCAGAGTCACAAAGATAACAAACAGTCGCAAGTGGCTGTTTTATATTTTTCGCATTTTCATTGTAATTCGCTTAGACGGGTGTCGTTAATTGAAACATGCGGGGGTGTCAGCCAGCGTCACTTGGAAGAACTATGCAAACGCAGAATATTCGCACGAGTGCGTTTAGAAACAAAAAATAATCACAAACACAAAATACGAACTCAAACGGAGTCGCTCGCCACCGAAAATCAAAACAAAGCAGAGAAGCACAGGGCGGAAAAACGCAAATTCGGGAACACTTCTACACTTAATCGTTACGGCGACTGCACTAACAAACAAAATTGCCCACTTTGATGGGGAGAATCGGAGAATAAAGTTGAGTTTTTTGTGTTTCTTTTTGTGCTCCCAACAAACAAGCAGCGGCGGACGTGGGGGAAAGGTAAAAACAATAAAAAAAAACAAGAAGCAAGCAAGCAAGGCGAAGCTTTAGAGGAGCATAGAGCGTCGACTGTGCAAATGAGACGGACGGTGACGGAGTGGTTCGAGACTGAAATGAGAAGAAACATGTGTGCGGAAGTGATGAAAAATATCCCGCAGCGTTTGAATAGAAATTCCCTAAGCGAAGATTAGACTGTATGCCAATTAAGCATATTAATGCCAAAAGGCAAATGACCAGATTAGCTGTCAAATGAACAAAATGTCAGGATTATCAAAACTGTATGTTAGACTATATGACAAAAATTACCAATATAGTCATATTTGACTTGATGCTCATTTGAGGCATTTGGTATTTATTACCAAAAAGGGAAAGAAAATGAAAATGAATCACAATGGCCGCATTCAAGAATCTAGTCATCTTAAGTCGACTAGATTGGTCTGGACAAGATGTAACCTGAACGCAAAAACTAACTAGATTGGTCGGGAACGTCACTTTTTGACTTGGGATAAATGGGGGCGACTGTGTTCAATATTTCTGGTACCGTAAAATGGGGTGTCTAGCAACAGCGGGGTGACTAGCAACAATCTTCAGAAAAAAGGAAAATGGTACTATATGCTCAACATCATTCCATATTTGCACACAGTTATGAGTCGTATCGACAGAGGAGGTATTGGTGTAGCAAATTGACAGCACTAGTACCAAGTGTCAAATCTGTTTTCGAGCCAAATTGCCTTCAAATTTCAGTAAATTTTGAAGTGTTTTTTGTGACTAGTTTAACTTTATATATTTCAGTGGTAAAAAGAAAAGTTTTGATATTTTAATTCCTATTTGTTTATAAGGGAAATAAGACTGAAAGTAAGTGATTAACTCTATTAAACAATATGTTTTAGTCATTTGTTCTAACTTACATATTTTTTTGATATAAATGGGGTGACAAGCGACGACAAAGGGGTGACTTGCAACAGCACAAGGGGAAAGAAAATTACAACACCATAATAAAAGCCAGGTCTGTGTGATTTGTTTTAATGATATGCCATCGTTGAATTAAATACCTACTTATCTGTTTAGATTCTTATACCCATGTTTGCTTTGAATTTTGCGTATTACCTGTTTGGATTTTTTTCATGATGCAAGTCTTACTGTTGCACTCGTTGTTTTTCTTTACCCTACTGTAGTTGCTTGGCACCCCTTTACTGTCGCTAGTCACCCCTTTCTCGTCGCTTGTCACCCCAGTGGCGGGGTGACCCGCTACAAGGCGTATTTTGCTTGAAATATAATAGAAATGCTTGTTGTACAGCAACGAGGTGGCTAGCAATGAAAAAAGGAGCCATGACTCATATTTAGGTGTACTCACATTGAAGCTACTGTAAAAACTTCAGCAAATACAGCCAAAACAAAAGTGTTGCTTGTCACCCCATTTTACGGTACCCTTTAGTTACACGGCGCTCACATCGGAGTTCAGTTTGAAAGTTTTTCTAGTTTATGAAATTGTTGGAAAATGTAATTCTTCATATAATTTCGTCACAATGCCAAATACCTTAATATAATCGTCGTTTTATGTCAATATCTAGCAGAAATCCATCTCATGATAAAATGAACTTAAAGGTTTTTTGCACTTTTCTTAAAACAGATATTGTAACTTCAAGCTTTTAATTCGTAGTCATATTGAAACAAAATAGGTATTTTAACACAGTTTGGGGAAAGCGTTTTTTTTATGTTGTGGGGAAAAAGATATTTTTGTTTTAGCATAATTTTTAATCTGTAAATTGTATGTGAAATGCATACTTGCACAATAATGTCCGCAAGTATGCATTTATTAAATTCGCTATTTTTGGAGAACAAGTAGAGCTATCTAGAAAACCATACTCAAAATGTATTCCATTTATATTTATTGTTATAAATTCATTTACAAGTTGTTGTTTATTGAAAAAATTCCCCCCGACACGTATTCACAGAGAGGAAAAAAAGAGCGCGCGAGAGAGGGCTGCCTCTTTGCTCACGATTACAACCAAATAAATGTCAACTTAGTACTCAGTCGCGAAATTCTTGACTAGATTCGTCGGCTACCCCTCCATAAACGTCAACTGCCAAAACTAACCACGTGACCACTCTGGGCCATTCACAACAGAGATAGATCTAGTCAGACAGCCGTCAGACTTACTAAACTAGATACTTGAACGCCCTCAATTCTACGAACTCAAACCTCGATGACAACAAAATAATTCCTGTTCCATCAAAAATGCCATTAATGCCATAACGAAATTTCAATTAAATGCATATGGGCATATAAGGCTATAAGCTGACATTCGTACCTATTGTCCCATTACACCATATACTATTTGGGCATTTTTATCTGTCAAAATCAGCCTGGTCATATGTGGCATTCGGGTCATTAGAGCATGTGAGATATGCCCATTACATTGTATGACCATTTTTTGACAGTAGAACTGTCAGAAATTGGCATTTTATGACCACTTGGTATACCGTCTAATCTTACCTTTATACTTGTGCGACCCGGGGTGATCGTTGCAGTGATGTCAGACTTTTCGGACTGAATTGCCTGCGACAACTATCGAAAATGCCCTTTTTGCCCATTCCGACGTTAAAAAACTACAAAATTCACCATTTTTTGCTGTACTGAGCTCTAAAAAAATCGAATTTTTCGCCCTTGTAGCTTATTTTGAAAGGCAAAATGCCCACGAGATGGATAATTACAGGCGATCTGCAACCACCGGATCGTTGTGACTTTGTTGCTTTGATTGTTAAAATTTTTTGCTATCTTTTTTAGTTGGAAAGACACTGGAAATTTTTCAAAAGCTGGCATTTAAAAAAAAATGCTTTAAAAACGTGACTTTTGTCAATGCTTGTTGAATATCGTGCGAAAATTATACATTTCGAGGGCGGCTTCAGAAAAACAACTTCTTCTTCCCCTGTACGTTTTCTTTAAAAATCGGCAGCGGTTACCCTGGTTGAACTACATATGAGCGAAAGATAGAGAGAGATGATTGCATTTGGCCTTGAAATATATTTGGTTTCACTGCTGGAATGGAAAACTAAGTTTATTTTCAATTCTTTCCACATTTATTAGGAAACCGAGTGAGAGGTTGGATCCCCCATGGACCTGTTGGGTCATCTAATGACGTTATTTGGACTCACCGTCAGCACATTTGATCCAGAAGAACTCATTTCGCTGGACATCGAGATAACTATGTGATTTAAAAGTCCAATAAATTAATACTTTGTTCAATATTTTTCCAAGCTTGTCGGTCTAAGACTATCATTGGAATTCGGCGAAATTGTGACCATTTCATCGCTGGCATCTCATCGGAATCTGCCTTAGGACCCAGTAAGCCAGCAAGACTCTCGCTTACATTGTTCTGGGTATATTTCTTCCTTTTTCCGAGCGTGTAATTTTAACCATATATTGCCGAATACTTAGGATAACCTTTTTCTCTCTTTCTTTTATTAGATTTTTGATGTGAAAAAAACGGGACAGCCTTCCTGAAGCCTTGGCACTGCGGCCACTTTAAGTGGAGCCTTTTGCGCGTTTCCCTGATGAGGTTCTAGAGCACAGCGAGATGAGATCTTGTATAAAAAGGCACGTGCCAGAATCGTAAAGAAATATATCCTTCCGCAACATTTATTTCCTTTAATCCAAATATCTAAATCGGAAACCTAGTCAACAGATAGGGAATTGATTTGTGTCCATTAAGAAAAATGCTTCAATGCGAATCTATTTCAGAATTTGTGAAAAATATCCCACCTCTCCGAACACTACTTGTCGATTGCAGCTTTTCGTAAGCTCTTTAAGCTCCAAATGCTTCTCAATTTAATGCGAAATTGGCTGCAGTCATCTGTTTCGATAAATGTTTGGCATGACAAAACTTTGTTAACAAAAAACAATCATAACCTCATTAAAATTTGAATCAATTCGAACGCAGCTCAACCCTTGGCAGTTGTTCATAAATGAACGATAAGAGTGTCCATTTTTGTTCTTGACATGGTTGAAAAATGGAAAAACAAATGTCAAAGCGACTAGCTGGCGGCTTGCTTTCTATTCTGATTCAGAGCACGAACTGTTTCGACTTCTAAAGACAGTCGCTCCTCATTTGCCATACAAGATATTTGACAAAAGTTTGTAGGTATCCGTTTTTATTGCAGTTCGATAGAACTACATTTGGATTCTCCTTTGTTCGTTGGCTGAGTACAAAAGTGGAGGCACTCGTTCGCAGTTCACAGGGGTGTGAATTTCTTTTGTTTCATCCATTCGAAAGATACCACCAACAAAATGATTAATAATCTGGCGGGAAAAAATTGGAACTGTTTGATGAGTAGAGCTTTCACGGGACCTGGTGTTGAAATATGATATAAATGAGCACGTTTCCGGTTCCTTTTTGGGTATGCGGCCTGACAACCAGGTTTAATGAGAGACGGTTCGTGGCTAGATTGCGAGTTAAATAATGTCGTTCAGCCTTTTTTGCGGCACGTGGCGCTAGCTGTTTAAAGAGACAAGGGTGCAGAAATTCGACGAAGGGGTATTTTTTGCTAAAACGTTCCACTAAAACGGAAATCTATTCGCCGAAAATGTTACGCATGTTTCTTATTTGATATTCGATTGGGATTCTCAGATTTTAAACTTCGGCTGCTCCAACGAATGCAGGAATTCGGATTGTCTTGTTTATTGAGTGCATTCGCGTGCTTCGAATAAGTGTAGTATTTTTATCCTGTCGTTCCTGGTTCGTTTTTTTTTTCTTAAATATCCTTCGAAATACATATGTGCAAACTTTGTAAAAACTAAAATGTAAACAAGCCCCACTATATCAATAACGTCGCATAACTTACATAATTGATGACAAAGACAATCTGGCTCTGGGCTCTTATCGCGTAAGCACACAACGATCCAACGACATCGTCTCGACGATGCTGCTTCTATATCGGGTAACAACCAGGAAACGATAATCGTCGAAACGATTGGACGATCGTCGTTTTTTGTTGCTTCACGTTACTAAATCAAACGTCAATTTCTCTCGTCGAAGCGATTCGATTGAACGATGGGTATTTTGCAATCGTTTCATCGTTTTGGGTCAATTTTTTCAGTTTAAACTAGGTCTGAGGGAAGTTTTTAATTTGGAGGAAGACACACACTCATGTTCTCCTTGGAGGCGACTCGCTCTCATCCGAGATGTGAAATAATGCATTCTTTGCAAAAAAGAAATGGTTATTGCACTTGAGTTTCATTTATTTGTTTAAATTTTTTTTTTCTTGAACTCGATCCTGAGCAATAAAAATTCTCACCTGTTCCACGAAATCCAAGATCTTTATTGGCATTTCAATTGATTGAAGAAATACATATGTACTTATTCTTTGAAAATCACCAAATCTTCTGCTCTACCAAATGTTGTTCCGAAACTTCCTACCCGTTCGTAGACATCTCGTCATCCATTTCCCCACCACCTTTCGAAGTTTGCATTAAATGCCCAATTCCATGTCATTCAATGACAGCAAAGAAAACTAAACCAGAGTTTGCTTACAGTCATGTTCAAACTGTCCAAAATGAAAACGATGAAAGATTCAATTGAACGATACGACGATGATGTAATATGAAGCAAACTAAAAACGATATCGTTTTGTTCAATCGTTTCATAAATTACGCGATGAGAGCCCAGCATTGAAATGGACTCGCAGCTCTTTCCACAAGGCCAACAACCAATATTCTATATTTTAATATGAAAACCAAATGAATAAAAATAAAAGAAAAAAAAAAGCTATCGCCAAATGGACTTTGTTTTATTTAATAATGAAGCAACCTCATATTTAGTAGCCTACACAAATATATTTCGCACTAACCCTGAGCTTCTGGTATTTTGTGATTTATTTTGCAGTAGTTACATTTGTTTCACTTTCGTTTTACATTTCCATGAGTCTGCACCCTGCTTGGCACCCTTCTCGGATGCACTTCCAGTAAGGTGCCGCCAGATGGTGACCGTGGTGCAAGTCATTCAGAGTGGTGTCAGTAAATTTATCGAAAAACTTATATTTCTATGCGGCGCAATGGGTGGTGTTTAGTTATCAAAACGGTCACCAGAGGGAGCTCGGCACGGCGTTGCATCATATTGGCAATAGATGTCACTGGTAAGGTTCGTGCATGTACTAGGGTTTATGCATGCGATATCGAATTCCACAACCATGCGTAACAAGTCTGACATAAAGATGACTGTAGTTATATCCGGTTGTAGTACCCGCTGCGGAAGCTTTTAAAAAAGCTATCCAATTTTCATTTTGCAGCATTGGCAAGAGATGGCTTAGGTAGCACTCAAATTCAAACTTACTTGCAACGGCCAATGATAAAAATAACTGAATCCAACTAAAACGGCATCCGTATTGATATAACTTTTGAACGCATCCAATAAGGCATCTCAAAACACGATTCAGTAATACTTTCAAACACAGCCCCAAGAAAAGAAATATAAAACGCGTACAAAAACGTGTTCAAAATCGGCGCACAAACATGTTCAAAAACAGCGCCCAAAACCGAATCCACAAACGCGTCGAAACGCGCTAGAACACCGCACCCACAAAAAACCTTTCAAAAAAATTCAAAAAAATCACACTGTCACGTTACATAACGTGCCTGGATTGTGCGAAAATACTAGATTTCACAAAGTACCAGGCGCCCAGAATTCTCAGCTGCTTTCATAATTCTTTTGAATTCACCACACAACACACGAACACCCCTGGATATAAGCAACATGAAACATAGAAATGAGGCGTTTTTAGACGCACTGTGACGTGACGTGCATGCATTGTATGAAAGTACTAGATTTAACAATATACCGGGCACCCAGAATTCTCAGATGCTATCAAAATTCTTTTGAATTCACCACACAACACACGAAGACCCCTGGATATAAGCAACATGAAACATAGAAATCAGGCGTTTTTAGACGCACTGTGACGTGACGTGCCTGGATTGTGCGAAAATACTAGATTTCACAAAGTACCAGGCGCCCAGAACTCTCAGCTGCTTTCATAATTCTTTTGAATTCACCACACAACACATGAACACCCCTGGATATAAGCAACATGAAACATAGAAATGAGGCGTTTTTAGACGCACTGTGACGTGACGTGCCTGGATTGTGCGAAAATACTAGATTTCACAAAGTACCAGGCGCCCAGAATTCTCAGCTGCTATCAAAATTCTTTTGAATTCACCACACAACACACGAACACCCCTGGATATAAGCAACATGAAACATAGAAATGTGGCGTTTTTAGACGCACTGTGACGTGACGTGCCTGCATTGTATGAAAGTACTAGATTTCACAAAGTATCAGGCGCCCAGAATTCTCAGCTGCTATCAAAATTCTTTTGAATTCACCACACAACACACGAACACCCCTGAATATATGTGTCTATTAAAAGCAAAACATGCTCTTGTCCATCACATGTCATTCTGAGAAAAAACGAAAAAACTTCCTGTTCCTTAAAAAATTGAAAACCTCATTTATAAAAACATTTATTGATTTAAAAACGATAAGTTAAGTTTAAAGAAACTTGTCTCGCACGTTTTAAATTAATTTATTGGAAGTAATTAATAATTGAAAAAAGGATAAGGATGTTTTTGGTATACTAAAATGGATAAGGCATGTTTTGCTTTTAACTCAAGTGGATAAAGTACATTTTGACCAGAACTTAAAAAAAGGATTATTATTTTTTCTAATAGTATTTAAAATTGTATTTTATTTTTCATATTATTATAAAGATATAAAAAGTAGGGATAGAGGTTTATCAATTAATAACAATTTATATAACCTAGTGACTAACTTCATTGCACTGTTACGATTCAAAATTGAAATTTTAGTGATTTTCATTGCACTTTTTCGTAAATAAAATCATATTAAATTTATGACAGTTTTTAAGAACTAAATAAGTTAAAACATTTTTCGCGAAAACAGCACTCATATTTACGTTTTAGTAAAAAATAAACTTATCTTTACGAAATCTGTATCTGCAATGATTTTTACAGGTAAACGAAACTGACTTTTTTAGCCAGAATAAAAACAAAAATAAGACTACTTTTTGCTTTTGCAGAACGTATTTTGTGGGAACTTTGTATCGGATAAGGTATGTTTTGCTTTACTTCTGCGTTGATGGATAACATAATGTTTTGGAGTAAACTGTCAGATGGATAAGATATGGTTTTGATTCTAGTAGCAGTTTTCTTCTTACTTTTAATAAGGGATAACATCGATTTTGTAATATACAAGTGAATTGGTCATATAGCTGTCAAAATTTGAAATATAACGCCATCTTTAGTTAAAAAAAAAATTTTTTGGTGGAAGAGTATGTTTTGCTTTTAACAGACACATATGCAACATGAAACATAAAATGCTGCATCACATACTAGCAGGGGCACCGCCACCTGGGGTGCATCGCATTCAAGTGGTGAGTACAATTTTCTCTCAGACAGAGAACCTGCTATGATTGCTGGGCGACTAGTATTTCGCGGCCGATTTTTTTTTAATTTTGTAGCACGAACATTTTGTGGGGGCCCGCCGTTCGTTGTGGGTACGATAATTTTCATACTTGGCAAATGTGGTTGAGTTTTGGTTTTCGGGTATTTTTTTTTTAAACTATTTTCCATTATTTGAGTGTTGTTAAAAAAAAATATGCTCAGGTACGTCTGAGTGTCCTCCTGGAAAGGATTTTCTCAGTTCAACTATGGCCACAGAGTACTCAAACAGACCTGATGCGTAGGAAGGATGGTTGGCCATCTTATCGCAGTTTTCTACTAATCATTGAGATATTGGAACATCACATATTTTATTTGGCACAGGAGCAGGAGTAGTTGGTACATCATTAGGAATTTTAATTCGAGCCGAATTGGGCCATATAAGCCCACTCAGTTCTCCGCAGCATGTCTAGTCGTAGTCATTGGCTCCTCAAGGACAATACTTTTTGTGAGGACGCAAAAGTTCGCCGGACTGTGTTCTTGTGGCGTATACTTACTTTTGAAAGAAATGATTTTCCTCTCGTCCTTATGCGAATACTTACTTTACCCACGGTGGGCTTTTTGGCGAACCAGCTCAGCTGCTTATTTCCTGCGCTATGAAACTGCCTACCAACTAAAACAAAGAGACGAGTCAGTTTTTTTCGTTTTGAAATGACTTTATTAATACGCTGAATGTTCGCCGCTTCTATTGCTAGTCCGCTTCGCCGTTATTGTTACTTAAGCTCTGTTCAGACGATTGCCAGATCTGACAATATTATCAGGTCTACAAATGAAAAAAATCGTCCCAAATGTCTGCCAACAGTGTGAACTTGCAATTTTATCTGCCAATATTTGCAGAAAAGTCATTGTCACATAATTGCCGGACAGTCTTCTAGCAATGAAATGTTCAGGTATCTGCCAGTCGATGAACACCCAATTTTAACATTGTCAGACCATTGCCAGACGTTTAGGACATTGGCAGGCTCATTTGCTATTGGCAGATGTGCTGTGGCTACGACATCTGCATTTTTCTGTAGATTGGTGCTAAATGTGTGAATTAAATAATTTGCAATATGTACGTGGACGAAGAAGTCGATATAGAAACGAAAAGAATCTAGGAATGTTTACAGCTCTTTCCTTTTTTAATGATTCTTCTAAAAGGATGTAGAAATATTTATGATCCTTTCTCCAATGCAGTCTGGAAACTGCCAAAGTTCGTAAACAACAGATTCAAATTGCAATTTGTGCTTTGTGTATATTGAATTAGGTTGTAGTGTACCCACACGAACCACAGCCAAAGTAATCCAAAATCAAATTACAATATCGCCAAACGAAGGCGCCAAACAAAACAAAACAGATCACAAGTGACCTAGTGGCGTTGCATTCCACATTGCATAAGCACAGACTCACTCGGGTTCACATTGTGTAGATAAAGAAATATTTACAATACAATAATCGGCGATACATTTGCTCATCGCTTCGAAAGTGACAGATGTTGGCTAAAGGAGTAATCGGACTCTTTCAATTCGGGTCGATTATTGATATAGATTTGGGACTCCTACGGTGGGTCAACTAGTATATAAGTAGAACGTTTAGGAAAAATAAATCAGATTCATTTTGGCTTTCAAGCAAGTTGTTTCTCACTTTATGGCGCATTGAGCCTGCCTCCTTCTCCGACTATCCTCTACACTTCCAGGACCCAATAAGCGACGTACTTTACAAGGTAATGAAATAATTTTCGTGAAGATAACTATCCACGAGCTCTGTGTAGATTGCATCCAGGACATCTGGAATGATGGACGAGTTCGTTGACGGAGGAGTCCGGAACAGATATTGCAGGGACCGTTAATGTTCCCCGGTAGCTTGGTATCGTAGAGTCGCACGCATGTTTGTTTCTTGCTTTTGGATATGCGGAGTCATAAAGCAATTGCGACACAATTGCGGCCCCTTATAGACGGAGAGCCCACTTACGTCATCGAGTACAAACACAAAATCAATGTCAATGTGAAGAAAATGGTGGGAGAAGCAGTGGCGTAGCGTGGGTTGGGGCCGCCCGGGGCAGACCCAATTTATGCCGCCCCTATAATTTTTGCATACACTAAACAAAAAGCCTTTGCCTGCGGTTTCAACCAGTTTTACTTACACATATGCACGTCAATGAATTTGGTAAGATTTCTTCATTTTACCAAGTTTCTACTAACGGCGTTTCAAACAATCGGGTAATTTTTGGTAATAAATATACAATTTAAATTAGGTATTCCATGCACGGCACGTCGCGTCGGCACAGCACGAGATAACTACTTATTTTTCATTTTCATAAGGACGTTTATTAACACTACTTACAACTTCTTATTTTTGTACTCTTCTCTTAGATATATTCGATATCTAAAGGGTCCGCCATCTAACTTTTTTTTTTCAACTAGTGCTTATTTCGCGAATGGTAGCACTTAGCTCATGTCTGATTTGACAGATGATTAGTTTTATCCTTCCGCTGAACGAATATGGTTGTGTATACGCTTGATGAAATGACAATCCAGTGCGTTTTCGCTTCGCTAAGTGGGCCTGCCGATTTTCTTTTCAGATGAAGCTCATTTTCATCTTGGCGGGTTGTAAACAAGCAAAATTGTCGCATTTGGGGCACAGAAAACCCGCACGCATACATTCAAAAGCCGATATACCCAAAACGAGTCACTGTTTGGTGCGGAATTTGGTCCAGAGGCATAATTGGGCCATTTTTCTTCGAAAATGAGTAAGGAGTGGCCGTTACAGTCAATGGCGATCGTTATCGGGCCATGTTGAACGAATTTTTGTTCACAAAAATTGAAGAGGAGGATATTGGCAACATTTGGTTTCAACAGGACGGCGCTACGTGCCACACAGCCGAAGCTACACTCGATGTTCTGCGCCCTGTTTTTGAAGATCGCATTATCAGCCGCAGAGCTGATGTCGTTTGGCCACCTCGGAGCTGCGATTTGACACCGTTGGACTATTATTTGTGGGGTGCCGTAAAAGATAAGTGTTACGCCGACAAGCCAGAGACAATTGACGCTTTAAAGGACAATATTCGTGAAGCCATTGGTGAAATACAGCTGCACACAATCGATAATGTGCTTAAAAATTGGACCGATCGTGTAGGCTACTGCATGGCCAGCCGAGGCAGCCATTTGAATGAAATTATTTACCATTATTAACCGGAAGGATTGTACTTTCAAATAAAAAAAGAAATTTGAGAAAATATTCCGTAGTTTTTTTTTATAGCATTTTCAAAAAAAAAAAGTTATTTGGCGGATCCTGTAGAACAAATTAAGAAAAACATGAGCTTAATCGGAAAGAATAAAACAATTATTTTGTAACTTAGGGAAGACTGTCAGTTTAGAGAAGAAACATCTAGAATTTTTTCAACTACACAGATACTCGTAGATATTAACACAGATACTCGTAGATATTACAAAAGCAACAAAAAAACACAAGAACATGAACAAGGACAAGTGAACTGTTCAAATTAAACACACATGTAGGTACATATATAATTTTGCTTACAGTTAAAAATGCTAACTGTTCGTATCTACATAAGGTCTGTTCCTTTAATTTTGTAGTAAAAATGGAAAATACTGTCAAAATGGACGTGGTGGGGATGAATTCTCACACAGAGAGGGACACTTACGACAAAGTTGGGGAACGTTTTTGTAGTAATCTATGAAAAATGACAGATAAATAATTCAAATATTCAAAAAAGTGGTACGAAAAGTCTGATAAACTCGAGGAATTTGCTAATTTACTAAGAAAATTAGTTACATCATCCAAAGTAGCGATGAAAGTGATCTGAAATTAATCGAACTCCTTCTTGATGAATTCGAGAATGTGGAAGTGTTTGTACTGATTGAACTAAAGGGTTTGTCAACAGGGACGCTACAAAAGTAGAGCGACAGGGACAGCAAACGACGCCGAATTTCTTGCCGATCTTTTGACATTTCTCTTCAGTAAAGTTTGCCATTTTATGATGGAAAGATATACGAGCTAACAATGAGTCGAAATTATTAAAATTTACTACCGAAGTTCGGAGTCAGTGGCCTCAATGTTAAGAGCGCTACGTCCAATTTATGGTCGTCATAATCGTCCTAGCGGATCAACAATTGAGCGTCTAGTGGAAAAATTTGAATCCACAGGCACAGTACAAAATGTTCCCGTGCCAGTGAGACAAAGAAGTGCCCGTAGTGTCGAGAACATTGCTGCCGCTGAGGCTTCAGTTGAAGAACGCCCAAATGTGTCTCTCACACGTCGTTCTCAAGCGTTGGGCATCTCTGTGACGTCGTTGTGGCGAATTTTGCGAAAAGATCTTGGCCTACATCCTTACAAGATTAAACTGACGCAAGGACTGAAGCCGCCTGACCACCAGAAGCGTCGTATGTTCGTGAATTGGGCTGAGCAACAGCTTGAAAATGATTCAGATTTTCATCGAAAAATCATCTTCAGCGATGAGGCTCATTTCTGGCTGAATGGCTTCGTCAATAAACAAAATATTGGTCAGGCAGCAATCCACACGTACTCCAGGAGTCATCATTGCATCCCGAAAAAATTACGGTTTGGTGTGGTTTATGGGCCGGCGGCGTCATTGGGCCGTACTTCTTCCGTGATGATCAAGACCGGCACGTTACCGTGAATGGGAATCGCCACCGTTCAATGACAACCGAATATTTTTGGCCCCAATTGGATGATATGGACTTGGAGGACATGTGGTTCCAACAGGACAAGCCACACAGCGAATGTAACAATCAATTTAATGGAAACCAAGTTTGGAGAACGTGTTATCTCACGAAATGGTCCAGTCGCTTGGCCGCCTCGGTCGTGCGATTTGACGCCGTTAGACTATTTCCTGTGGGGCTACGTCAAGTCTATGGTCCATGCCAACAAGCCAGCGACGATTGATGAACTTCGTACGAATATCGAACGTGAAATTGCAGCAGTATCGGCCGATTTATGATTGAAAATCGTCGAAAATTGGGTTCAGCGTCTGGACTTCTGCAAGCGTGCCCGTGGTGGCCATGCAAAAGAAATCGAGTTCCATACATAATGGCATCGAACGTACTTTCACAGGAATAAGGAATTTCATTGATATCCAAAACCGTTTTTGTTTTATTTAAAAAAACTTTTGTAGCGCTCTTATTGAAAAACCCTTTATTTCGACAATTGACCCGAATCAAAAGAGTCTGATTGCAATTGACGCATGGGAAGCGATAAGCGAAAGTGTGCCCGAGTGAGTCAGTGCTTGTGCAATGTGCAATGCACTGTCACTAGGTCACTTGTTATTTGCTTTGTTTTGCTTGGTTCTTTCGTTTCACTCTGGCGTTGCTGTTATTTGATTTGTTCTAATTGTGGGTACACCACATAAGCAACACAATTAATGTCTGATTACTTACTGATGTGAAGCAGTGTTAATGCTATTAAACTTTGTAAATAAATTCGTTGGACTGAAAAAAGAATCCATTTTGTAAATGTTATATATTCGAAAATTGTAGCCGCTCGAAATTGCCGCCCCTAGCAAAGTGCCTCCCTTAGCTTACCCCGCCGCAAGTATTTCACAGATCGTATACTGTTCTACATAAATGTACTCGTATATCCAGGTTCATTGCACTTAATTTTATTTTTTTTTATTAATTTTTTTTCGATTTATTTGTTTATTTTTAACGCTTTTATAAATGATTATTAGTATCGAGGATATAAAATAAGGACAGACAACAGGGACACTCACCCGCACTCGGAATACAAATGAAACAACTCGTCGTTTATACTTTTTTACTGAAGGATCTTTATTGTAATTGTAATGCTTATGAAATAATAAATAAGTACTTATTTAATAGTATAATATATAATTTTTTTTTTTCTTCATATTATAGTACATAAAAGGTTGAGTTTTATGCGATCTTTTTTCAAGTATTAATCTTTTTCTGAATTTTCTTCCTCGAAATTTGTTTACGGTCTCTTTTTCTGTGGTTTTTATAAATTAAGTTCTTAAAAAAAAATTAAAATTAGTCAAATACATTTTTTATTATTGTTTTTTTTTTCCCTTCCATTAGACGTGATTTTGTTTCTTACTTTGTTTACTTACATTTTAGTTATTTATTTATTATTATTCTTTAATCGTATTAGATTTATGAAAATATTCTTTGAAATATTTTCAAAATATATTTATAATACATATTCCTCTGGTAGTATTTTCTTTCTTTTCTATATATTTATAATGGGATTTGTTTTCTCTTGCGATTAACTTAAATGGGGGAAAAAAAAACAAATTGAAACGGAGGAAGAAAAAACATATAGGAGACTCAATTCAATACATTCAGTCTGTGGCTTAGTGTTTTTCTTTTCTTTATCTTATTTTATTGTTTGACTCTTTTTTTTTTTTTTTTTAATAAGTTTTGTGTTTTTTTTAGTTTTCCAAAAAATTTCAACTGTCCATCGGGTACAGACGTTTGTTTTTGTCTTTAAATACATCAATAAAAATATTAACAAAATGGTATTAATTAGTTTTTCCTTTTTGCTTATGAAAATATCTACAATTAATTTGCTATAGTTTTTGTTTTTTATGTTCTCCGAAAATAGCTTTACTTTACAATTTCGTGCAAAACATAGTCGTATAATCATTTTTCTAGAATTTTGTTTACATAATAATATTTTAGTTTGTTTACCCTTTTTGCATTGCACAATAGAAAGTATAATTAAATAATAAAACTAGGTTTCAGCACAAACATACATTCATCGCTCACTCAAGAAATAATATAAAAACAAAAACCTATTTCTAGTTTGTTTGTTTTTTCTTTTAGTTTTAGTTTTGTTTAGTTTAGTTTAGTTTATAAGTAAACAGTTTTCGATTCTCGTTTTTTTTTTAAGTAAATAAATTGCTATTGCTAAATTATATAATGGAATTAATAGGAAGTATTTGTTTCGCACAAATAAAAATTTTGCATAAATTGCACACAAAAAAAAAGAGAACAAAAGACTTGTTTAACAAATTGCACTTTAAACGTTACTTTAGTGTAGTAGGATTTGTTTTTCTTTCGTTTTATAATTATCGTTATTTATACCTATAGTTTCCTTTATATTAAATATATATTGAAACAAACGTGCAACTGCTGCAAGAATTATATAACAAATCGCTAGATCCACTTATTGCATTCTTAAAAATTAGGTATA
Organism: Cheilosia grossa; assembly: GCA_963082955.1. NCBI lineage: Eukaryota > Metazoa > Arthropoda > Insecta > Diptera > Syrphidae > Cheilosia > Cheilosia grossa. The sequence continues at coordinate 4,297,944 of OY720149.1, read as the reverse complement.
AGTTATTAAAATAAAATAAAATAGAAAAAAAAAAAAAACAACAAAAAAACTTAATAAAAACGTTGTTTGAATATAGTTGCCGTCTGTTTTCTAACTTGAGGCATAGTTTCCAACTAGAAAGGGAAAGGGACAAATGCATTCCATGCAAACAAAGCGGTAGATCTAAGGAAGAATGCTTCGTTCCATAGAATTCACAATTTCCCATATGCCATTTGACAGGACAATACTTTCCCAATTACAATCTCATATCTACGGAACAAACAGCTCCACATCCATACAAAAAGAAGAAGAGAAAAAATTAACCCCCAGCGGGACCATGCACGATGAAGGCGGATTCTATATATTTTCAAAAAATCTATAAACAGGGTTTGGCTTTTCTGAAAAACGAAAAATCGAAACACAAAGGCGAAAAATAAATAAACGGCTCAAAATGTAATATAGGTAATGGAAATCAATGTCATTATTACTATTCGCATTTTCCCGGACGAAAATCTCTTAAATCTCTTGAATATTCATAATTTCACAAGAAAGAAATATGGTTCCGAATGGGTTTTAAGTTTCTTTCGCAGAATTTTGTTGTTCTTTTCTTTAAGTGCATTACTGCTGTGCTGTAGTTTTTTTTTCTTCTCAAATTGATTTCTTGATATTGATCACTGTGGTCGTAGTTTTTTTTTATAGGTATTCCCTTTTCTCTTTTGGTGTTTTACCTACCAAATATAATATCGGTTGAAGTTTGGTTTGTTTTTTTTTTTTTTTACTTGACGTGTATTTTTTTATAATATATATACTTAAGTGTAATGTTTTCTGTTTTAATATTTACTAAGCAAATAACATTTAATGATGTTATAACTATATTGGTTAGAAATTATTGGTTTACAATTTACATCAAAACAGTCTATAGTATGTTATTTGTATTTTTATTTATATTTTTCTTTTGTTTTTATAAAAGATGCGAAAAGATTGACTTTTATATTGAAAGTAAAATGCTTGAATTTTTTTTTTCCTTTTGACTGGTGTTGTTAAGTATGCGATTGTTTTTGTGAAAATATCGCGACCAATTTTTTTCTTTTGTATTAGAAAAAAGGAAAATAATTAGCTTATGTAGTTAAATTGAATTATTTTAAGTACATATACATATAGGCTGCTAATTGAACATGTTTTTATAATATTTGTTTTGCTTATTATTTTTTTATATGTTTATTAAGTTTGCTTTAAGAACTGTTATACTATTGCTGTTGAAATTTTGAAAAGAAATGCAAATTTGCCGATCGGTTTCTTATTGATTGGAAAATGCAACGTATAACATGCAAAAAGTTAACACAAATGTGATTATATTATTGAGGCATTGATTTACTATACCATTACTATTATTGTTATGGGTTTTGTTATATTAAAACTATGCTTTGTTTGAAAGCAAGAAATCAGATTTCGATGACTTAGTGCTTATTTAAATACATTAATTAATATTTTTACTCGTATTATTGTTTATAGGAGAAGGAAAAGAAAAGAAAAGAAAAAAAAAAAGACAACTTATAACGATTTAAAAATGGTTGCTGTAGGAATATTAAGTTTAACATGGCGAGCCTCTGCTAGGCGAGAGACGCGCCATGCGTTTGGGCTATTGTAGTATGTATTCGATAACAAAATTTGTAAAACAAAAAATTAACAGTTAAAATTAGGAATATTGTGTATATTTCTATATTTTTTTTTTTCTTTTATTTATTTAATTTATTTGAGAGTGTATCATAGTGAGTAACATGCCAGGCAATAAAATGAGAATATCTCTATTGCCTGCCATGGGTTTGGGCTATTGCAACTGATTTATGTATTTATTTATGTTTCATTCTTTTATTTGGGCTATTTCATTTTATTTGTTTTTAAGAAAACGAAAAAAGTTGTTGTTATTCAATTATTTTGTGTGACACATGCGATTTTGGTGGTGCATGCGTTTTTTGGGCTATTGCAACTTAGTTCTTTATTATTTATTGTTTGTATATTATATATTGTTCATATTTATGACGAAAAAAGAAAATCAAAAGAAACGAAACGATTTTTATGGCTGTTGATTCGGTGTATCCTTTATCTGAAAATGCGTAGTTTTCTTCTTCTATTTTTCTTGTTAATATGTATTTATGTATACATTTGTTCATTGTTTGTATGACGCAAGTTGAACTTGCTTTTTGGGCTATTGCAATTGTTTTTTTTTCTTTTTTTTTTCGTTTTTTCTTCATGCTCTTCTTTCCTTATTTTGTTTGATTTTATATTTCCATCATCATTAAATGCATTGCTGTCGCATAAATGTCTGATAATTGTTTGCTTTAGTTATTTGACTTGTTTTGCTTTTTTGTTTTCTCGTTTATTACCTAATTCTTATGCTAATGACTAAATTGTATGTAGAAGAACGGAAAAGTGTTGTTGGACAAGGAACAAACAGAACAAAATAAAGTTGCAAACATCTATTTACAAAAGTATAGCGACTATTAATTGATGTAACACACATTTGTGCGCTACTCTTGGAATAGGGGAAACTCATAAAGCAATGTAGAAGAAAACAACATCTATTGCAACTATTTAATACTAATATTAATAACATACATTATAAACACACGTCATATGTAAATATGAAGGAGTGTTTGGGGTGCACACCTTAAGCACTCCCTCAAGAGTAGTTAGTTCCTATTTTACTTTTAATATCGTTGAGTAATTGTTTTTTTTTCTTTTTTTTTTGACGATTTCTTTACATCTAGCAAGTGGTATATTGTTATAGTATTTTATTTATTATATATGTATGTATATATATTTTTTTATTATAAACATGTGATGGGGAGCCAGCTGCTGGCTTATATTACTGTCCCTCTGTTTGGATCTGGAGAACAATAATACGCAATGCAACTGGTTTGGCATTTAAAGGATATTTGTAGGGGATCTATTGAAAATTAAAATTTTAACTGTTATCTGTGGTTTGTCATCGAAATGTATATATTATATGTGCCAAAGGTGTATCTACTTTTTCTTGTAGCTGTCTTTTAACATGAGTTGTATTATTTATCAGATCGAAATGTACGAACAAAATGCATTTAAATAAAAATTCTTTTTCCTTTTTCTTCTATGTCATTTATATATTCAAAAAACGAACGAAGGATGCTTAAATATTTGTTAAGTTTATTTGTTAGGCTTTTATTCGTTTATGGTGGTTGCTATTATGTTTTCATTATTATTGCTATATTTGTTTTGTTAGCGTGTGACAAGAGATAGGTAAGGCCGAGTTTAAGGATCTGTGCTTGGACCTATCAGAGACCAAGGTACTTCTTTTGGGGGTATCTCAAGGAGAGTTTTTTTTTAATACCAGAGAAGTTGTGAATTATTAAAATTCGGGATGTGGAAAAATGGTGTTGGGGTAAGTCTTCTTCTTCCACTCGCGGCGACCTGCGTTTGAATATTTTTTTTTTATAAAGAAACAGTCAACCGAAAAATCTTCTTACGACAGTTGTACTTATCTTTTAGTGGCGTTTCTTCTAAAATAAGCCTTTTTTACTCACCACGACCTACGTTTGAATTAATTTTTTTATAAAGAAAGAGTAAACCGAAAAATCTTCTTGCCAAAGCGGCACGCTCACAAAAGTTATATGACTCTTGGAAAAGACCTTTTGAATCGTTTTCTACACAGAAAGGATGATGGGACCTTCTGAAAATTCGGAAAGCGGCTAACTGGCGTGGGAGTATCTCTTTTTTACTCGAGGCGACCTACATGTGAATAGTTCTTTGTAAAGAAACAGTCAACAGACAGTGACAGTTTTACTATCTTCTAGCGGCGTTTCTTCTAAAATAAGCCTTTTTTACTCACCGCGATGACCTACGTTTCAATTAATTTTTTTATAAAGCAAGAGTAAACCGAAAAATCTTCTTGCCAAAGTGGCACGCTCACAGAAGTTATATGACTCTTGGATGAGACCTTTGGAATCGTTTCCTACACAGAAAGGACGATGAGACATTGGAAAACGCAACATCGCCCACCTTTACACTGAAAAAAATGACTCCTAGGAAGTTTTCTTTTTCCTTTTCAAATCTTAAATCAAAACTGTCAAATTGGAAAAGTCGGGGAGGTGGCCCAACTCTTACCCATCTCGTCACTTGATAATTTATAAGTATGGTTCAGTTTGTTATTATCATTTGTTTTGCCGAAACTGTTCAAATTTTAACTTGTCACATCATTTGGTTTGTTTTTGAAATTCATCAAAAGAAAATGTCTATTCTCACAGTGATTTCGTACGATGGCAGGAGAAATCCCAGAGTAATGGTGTGAGAACACATTACGAAATAAATGTCTTTCCAGGCGTTGTTCACGCACACGTCATGTCATTTCATGTCAAGTCATGTCAATGTCATGCATTTGCAATGAGATTTGGGAGAAGGTCATTGCGAAGGTGTTCCGTTCAAGACATTTGTATTGATTCATCCATTTACATGCAAAAAAAAAACTAAGATATTCACTGCACAACGTATGGGTGTATATTTCAAAAAGGACATGAAATATACTGCACTTTTTTCAGTTTTTGCCTTGTTTTCTTTTTTTCATTGTTTTCATTTTTGTCGTTGCAAAAAGAAGGAACAAATTATTGAAAAACAAAAAAAAAACAGAGCACTTAAAATGCAAATTTTCCGGAAAAAAATGGAAAATTTGAATTCTATTTAAAATTGTTTATTTACTTGTTTGTTTGTTGATTTTTTTTTTTTTGTTTTGTTTTCATTTTGTTTAGTATAAAAAATATATTAAACCGAAGAGGTAATTTGTTGGTGTTTTATTCTTTGTTCGCTTAAATTTTTCATTTGTGTGACATTTTTATTTTTCTGCTCCTTTCGTTGGATTTTGATTTTTGTTTTCTCTTGTTATTTGTTTTAAGTTTTTTTTATATGAAAATAAGAGAAACAAATGTTTGAAAAAGAATTTTGATTTATTTTTTGCTTTGTTTCAAATTTTTTTTTTTTTTGATGAAAAATAAAATATTTTAGAATTTTTATTCTGTTTATGTTTCGCTTCTTGTTTGTGGCGGGGGGAGGGGGTTTTTATTGTTTTTATGTTTAGTGTTTTGGTTTTAATTTTTTTTTTGTGAACGGAAAAGTTGACTGGTAAAATAATGTTTCAGAATGTATTTCCGTTGGTTTTTTTTTCGAATTCCGTTTTCCGTTGTAAATAACGTAAAAAAAAAGAAAAATTAAAAACTTTTGCGATGAGGTCGGGGGTTGATTATATATATATATATTTTTTTTTTGCTTTTGGTTGTTGGTATTTTTAATATCAATTTTATCGTCCTACATCATCGCACTGCGCACTCCTTTCTCACAATAATTGCTTTTTTTTCATTAGCAAAAAATGTTATAATAAAAATTAGTTTTTCCTGGTTTAAAAATTTTGCTTTTGCTGTTTTATCGCGCCTAAACAGTTAAACTATACAAAATAATGAAATTTGTATAATTTGTTTACTTCTTTTATAACTAATTTGTGTTTGTTTTCTTTCTTTTTTTTGTTTGCTTAATGCTGGGAAGGGGTTATGTACCGTAATACATATATTTATGTATTTCATACTGTTCCTAAACACACACATGCATTCAATCATTCATCCGTCCGCAGGCGCTCATATACTTTAATAATATATATATATATATAGAGTTCTTTTTGTAGTAATTAATGTTTTGCTATATATAATAAATTTTTTCTTAATTACTTTTGTTATCTTTTCGGTTTTTTTTTTTTTTTTCAATTTTCCTCAAAGTTCTGCTTTTATCTTCGAATGGCTTTATGTTTATGTATCGCATTCTCTCTTTTGTCTTAGTTGTTAACTTGGAGATTTCAGTAGAAGTATCGCTTTCTCTTGCGGGTTATATAATTTTTCTATTTTCTTGATTTAATTCTCTCCTCGATTTATTTTATTGGCCGGGGCGGGGATTGAATAAAAATGTTCTTTCGGATATTTGAATACGAGTACTAATAGTAAAAACGGATTTTTTGTCCAAGGCAGGCTTAGAAATCCCCATAAGGTTATTGCTTTCTTTAAATACTGAACTGGAACGGAACTTTTTTTTAGCAGACATTTTATACCGATTTCAATTATAACTGACAGAAAGCTTAACTCGACGTGCGGCAGGTGTTCTCTGCTGTAGAAGTAAAGGTGAACATGACAGTTTATAGTGTTATTTCACCCATCTCCCTGAAAGGAAACCACCCCAAACGAGCTTTACTACAAACCAACTAACATTGGCAACCGGAAACTCATTCTTAAGCTAACTTCATAGTACTTTCTGGTGTCTGTCTACAAACCGCAGGTGTAAGATCTATGCGAGATGTAAGATCTACACAGGAGACTTTGGGCCTTACATTTTCTATAATATTCAACCTTCACCTCATCATATTTTGTGACCCACAAAATGTGTAATTTTGCATCGAAAATGTCGAAAAAGTTCGAAAGTGCACACTAAAAATGCCCACAAAGGAAGGGAGCTTTCTTCAAACATATGCAATTCAAAGTATGCCTTAACTTATTCCCGGGCAGGGTCGGCGCTGATCCCGTTGGGCGCCGCATCCGAACAAACTCAAAGCACTAAACATTTTTCTTTGCACGCCGGATGGTATCCGTTTTATCCACAACTAAAATCAAAGTTTAAGTAAAACACAGGGATTTATCATCCTTTAGCAAACACAGAAAGGGAACGCCATTGCTAGCTGGTCTCAAATATGCACAACATGAAGTCAACACCGACCACACTCAAGCGGAAGAAGAACTACACCTCGCTAAAAAAAAAAATCCTTCGAAAAGTCTGCTCCTTGCAAAAATGTCTACGAATAAGGGGCGCCAGAGTCATAATCTGGCTCGGGCCGGCCCTGGTCACCGGAATAGCTTGTTTGGGTCTCTTCCCATCGATGCTGCAACTTAGCCCGCAGAGATGAATGTCAACTTTCAACTTTCAAAAGCTTGGGGTTACTTAAAAAAGCGTTGGTTCATTTACGCACTTAATGAAAGAGTTGCCACATGTAATTTATCATAGAATGATAAAGTATTCCTTTTGTACAAAAATTGATACAGACTTCAGGTTGAAAAGGCTGAATATAAAACACAGCAGCAGAGAGCCACCCAAAACAATGGGGGTTGACATAACTAAAGCTTGGCAGAGAAGAGTGAACAATATTCAATTTGCCCATTAGTTTTCACGGATACTTTTATTCACAAAGCCCAATGAAATATTCAACATTGCGCCGCACTAATGACAAATTTTAGTCTCCACATTAAATTTACGGAAGCTCACAATTGCAAAATTTAGGGTCGAAACTAAAAATGTTTATTGGTAAAGCCCATTCTTTACAAGTGGGGAGAGTTTCTTTTATATTTTGTATGGCAGCACTGGGGCGGAGCTTTTGCAAGCTTTCGGAAAATTCCTTTCCATTCTTATCGAATATCCGCCCCCAGAGTCGAAACTAAAAATTTTTATTGGTAAAGCCCATTCACTACAAGTGGTGAGAGTTTCTTTTATATTTTGTATGGCAGCACTGGGGCGGAGCTTCTGCAAGCTTTCGGGAAATTCCTTTCCGTTCTTATCGAATATTCGCCCCCAGAGTCGAAACTAAAAATGTTTATTGGTAAAGCCCATTCACTGTAAGTGGGGAGAGTTTCTTTTATATTTTGTATGGCAGCACTGGGGCGGAGCTTCTGCAAGCTTTCGGGAAATTCCTTTCCATTCTTATCGAATATCCGCCCCTAGAGTCGAAACTAAAAATGTTTATTGGTAAAGCCCATTCGCTACAAGTGGGGAGAGTTTCTTTTATATTTTGTATGGCAGCACTGGGGCGAAGCTTTTGCAAGCTTTCGGAAAATTCCTTTCCATTCTTATCGAATATTCGCCCCAAGGAACCCGTATCATGTGCCGGCTAAAAGCTTTTTCCATCCCCCAAACGAATTGGATTGGAAATGGAATTGGGTAGTTGTTGGTTACCTATCCAGAGGGATGAACACAAACAAACAACGGCACGTTAGGTGAGACGACAATGTCTGGTTCGGACGCAAAAGCAACGCATTTAAAAATCAAATAAAATCACTGTGACTGTGACGTCAAACTTATTTCAATTGCGCAAGGGTGGGCCTTGTTCGGATTGCATCTGTCGAACTAAGAAATCGAAATTGGGAGCATTTTTGATTGAAACAAACAAATGTGCCACCAATTCATAATTGATTCGGCCTATTTGACAGAATTCATAATATGTTTCGGGGTGGTTTATCGATTTTCGTTTCGTTTGAGTCTTCAAAGGCAAAATCCCATTGACCATCAGCGGGGTGCTGCATTTTGCTGGTGAACTCACAGCCAAAGAGTTGAAACATGTTTTCTAACAAGACTACATATGGCAATACCGATTATTAGAGTGCAATTTTCGATGCCGGGCGGTTGGGAAGAGGACGAAATGGAAATAAACCTGTCTGGCTATCGGCTTTCTTGTTCGGTGGTCGCTGGTGTGCTGCCAATAAATATGGGGGTGAAATGTAAAATCCCTGTCGCTACTCCTCAAACATCCTGCCAATCAACTGAAAGCGTTTTTCGTTTAAAATGCGACTGAAAAGTAGAACAAAATGCTTTCAAACAAAAGAGAACAATAGCCACTGGGAAAATGTTCCGCCTGCTCGTTTGGACTACAAAAAAAAAAAGAAAAGAAAAGAAGAAGAACATCCCCAAAAGAAACATCAAGTTTTTTACGAATGGCCCGCGCACTAGATGATTATTTTCCAATACAAGGAAATCACAAATATCACATGTAAACCGAGGAAACTTAAATCAACACGGGGCAATACCCGCGAGAATCAACAAGAGGAGATACTGTTCATCATTTTCGTTTGCCTATAGCCTTAGATTTGTGTTTCTCTTTCTGTTTCCGTTTTATTTACAATTTAACATTTATACTTTGTTACTTGTTGCTTATGATTAAGTGGTTTGTTGGTTTGTTTCTATTTACAACTACATGAATTCTTTGTGAGAAAAAGAAAGTGAGAAAGACAAGTTTTCTGAACGCGGCACGCGTTTTATTGTGCCCCGGCTTCGGCACATGCACTGCTATCATCGAACGCTCAGAAAAAACTAAAATCTCATGGATTGCCACTGTGTTGCTGTTGCTGCTGTTGCTGTTGCTGTTGGTTGACAGCTGCAGCTGCGGCAGCAGCAACACCATTGTTACTGGCGGCCGTTAAGAAATTCAAGGCCCTAGCATCGTTGTGCAAGCGTAAGGCTTGTTCTAATCGATGCTCCTGCAGACGTATGGCTTCGCTTAAATCTGGACTCACCTGCGACTGATGTTGCTGCTGCTGTTGTTGTTGCTGCTGCTGCTGTTGCTGCTGGGACTGCTGCGATGATTGTTGTGATTGCTGTTGCTGGCTGATGGCGCTACCAGTGCCCGGCGTGTGAGACTGAGGTGGATGCTGTTGCTGTGACTGCGCGTTGCTCGCACTGTTGTTTGTGGAATTACTAAGGGCGCTATTGTTTGCCGAGTTATTTGGTTGAACTGATGGGACGGTGGCAGAGCTGCCGAAAGCTGTTCCTGGACCGTTATTTAGGCGGCCATTCGCCGCGAGATCGTTGTTCAGCGTCACGTTGCCAGTATTGGTGGACGCTGCTACTGAGACCGCCAGCCGAATGGCAGCTTCGGCTTGGGAGCGCAATATGGCTTCGGCTTGTTGCATTCGTAAGGCAGCTTCAGGGGAGTTCTGCTGATGGTGATGCTGATGGTGATGGTGGTGCTGATGGTGGTGGCCACTCTGGTGTGAGATCGGATCGACGCCCATGCTGGAACGCATCATTGAATCGGCTGCCATTGAAACACGCATCGCGTTCATAGCCGCGACAGCTGTGGCAGCTGTATCCGCATTACTGAGTGCCGACGGAGAAGACGATATCACAGACCCGTTTCCCGTTACCGATTGACCCGCTGCACCGAGTCCGCCATTACTGTTACCCGTCACA